>JACVCZ010000076.1:0-39972 GCA_020829145.1 Drosophila nigrodunni
CTTTTTGATCCTTCGATGTCGGCTCTTCCTATCATTGTGAAGCAAAATTCACCAAGCGTTGGATTGTTCACCCATGCAAGGGAACGTGAGCTGGGTTTAGACCGTCGTGAGACAGGTTAGTTTACCCTACTAATGACAAAACGTTGTTGCGACAGCATTCCTGCGTAGTACGAGAGGAACCGCAGGTACGGACCATAAATGTAATACTTGTTCGAGCGATAAATATATATGACGCACTTTTGAGGATTAAACGAGTATAACGCAATGGGTTCGCCATATTATTAGTGGCGTTAAAAAGTGTCAGATTTGAGGCTTTTAATGTGGCGGCAAATGGAATAAAAATAAAACACAATTATAAATATTCTTTATACAAATAATTTCAACTTATTGGGCTTAATGTGGCAAATATAACATAACATAACACGATTATAAACTATTCCTGATATACGAGGCAAATAGAATAAAATAAATAAATAATTTTAATAAATTGATGGGTAGTTATAACAGTGAAAGTAAAATATGTACGGCATATTAATAATAATATATAATAATAATAATATATATACAATGCAAAGACGTAATGTTAAATTATTTTAACATGTACATACATTTTATAAACGCAACATTCTAAATATACAATGTTGTACCTGCGTTCAGGTTAATGTGTTACATATATCGATTATAATGCATAAGCTTGTAAAATTATAAATTTATTGTCAAATATCGCGATATAACTGATTATGTAAAACTAAGACATTTCGCAACATTTTTTTAGATAAAAACATTTATTGAAGAAATTAATACATACCATTAAAATGGTGTACTTTTAATTTCTTTCAATAAAATAAATTTTGACGTAATGAAATAAAACCAAATTTAAATCACTCGGAATACCAACCTTAATATGAGTTTATCACCTAAAATGAACTTAATAAAAATTAAGACTTAAATGAACATTGTAGAAAAAAAAAATGTACAAGCGATAGAAATAATTTAAAACATGACTAGAAAAATAAGCTGGAAAAGTTAATAAAGTATAGCTGTCTGATATTAAAGCGGTGTGATATGAAAATGTTAAATTAAATACTATAAGTTGGAAAAAGTATAGCAGTGCGATATTATAATGTCATATGAAATATTATAAGTTGGATAAAGTATAGCAGTGCGATATGAAAATGTTATATGAAATATTACGGTTGAAAAATTCAAATTTACGTATGCTCGGGAGATTTCTTCATTTAAAATAAGTGTTCCAGCCGAACAATTTAACAAAATATGCTGCAAAGAGTTCTGGCCGGACCACTTAGTGGTGAAAGAATATACTGCCAAAAAAGAAATCGGACTCCGATTGAACTATCTTCATTATCTTCGTCTAACCAACAAAACTCTTCTAACAAAAAACTAAACTCCTCCCTCTCGCTTGCCTATCAGAATGTAAGAGGTCTTTGTAGCAAGCTTAGTAACCTTTGCACTTATCTAGTGTTTCTTTTCCTTTTCATGTCATTGCCTTTACTGAAACTTGGTTAAGGCCTGACATTCTTAATACTGAGATATTCTGCGATAACTTTTCCCTTTTTAGAAAGGATCGCACTTCTCGTCGTGGTGGTGGTGTTCTGATTGCTGTTAATGCTGATCTTTCCTCTGAAGTAGTTAATCTTAGTATGTCTACAGATTTAGAATTTATTGCGATAAAGATACATATTTTCAATGTTTCCATTTTTATTACTTGCTCTTATATTCCTCCTTCTTCTGATAGTTCTGTTTATTTTGAACATTTCCTAGCTATCAAATCTGTTTCTTCCCTAATTTCCGATCGGGATATCCTCGTGGTTCTGGGTGATTTTAACATTGCAGGAACGACTTGGTTATCCACTCCAGGCTCTGCTGTATTGACTCCCACGACTCAGAGTGATTTCCTTGACCATTTATTTGGGATTTCTCTATCTCAAATAAATGGCATTCTAATTCTTTAAATAAGATGCTTGATCTTATTTTTGTATTAGACCCATCAGTTCCATCTGTTTCCCGTATTGCTCCCCTTTCTATTCCTGAAGATCCTTATCACCCGACTTTGGAATTGTTGATGGATTTGCCTACCCAAATGGGTAAGTTCGGAAGGCTGATTTTAATAAGTTAAACCAGCTTTTATCCCAGACTGACTGGTCATGGCTGTTCAAGTGCAGGGATATGGATGGAGCAGTTGCATTTTTTTACCTTACTCTGAATAATTTATTTGATCTTTGTGTTCCATCTTGTGTTCCTAGTATCTCTAAAACCCGATTTGGTTTACACGTGAATTGACACGTTTAAAAAACATTAAATCTAAATTTTATAAGAAATTCAGGGAATCTGGCTCTTCCCTGGATCTCTCGATATGTAATTGCTCGGTCTGATTTCTCTGCATTGAACAGCCTGTGCTATCGGAATTACCTTAGAAGCTGTGGTCAGCAGTTTCGAAGTAATCCTAAACTTTTTATAACTTCGTTAATGCGAAGCGTAAATCATCAACACTTCCTTCCTCAATGGTCTTTTTGAAAATAAGACTGCTAACTCTGATCAGGCTATAGCCGATTTATTTGCTGATTTTTTCCAATCAACATATTGCATTCATCAAAATAATCTAACCTTGCCTTATCCTTACCGTGTAAATGCTTCTAATTGTAATTTTAGGCCATTAATCACTGAAGAATCGCTTTTGAGTGATCTAAAGGCTGTGAAACCTGTTCTTTCCCGGGGCCGGATGGAGTTCCTGGTTGCGTGCTCAGAAACTGTGCCGACCAACTCTTGAAACCTTTGTATACATTATTTAATTTGTCTGTTGAGTCGTGCTGCTTTCCTGACATCTGAAAGCATCTTTTATTATTCCCCTTCATAAAAAAGGGTACTAAATCTGACACTTGTAACTATAGGGGTATCTCAAAGTTGTCTGCTGTTCCTAAACTTTTGAGAAATTAATAACTTCTCAATTGCAACATCTTTGTAGATCTATTGTTTCACCTTGCCAGCACGGGTTTATGAAATATAGATCTACTACCACTAACTTATTAGAATTTACTTCCATTGTTATACAGGGGTTTCAAAATAAATTGCAAACAGATGTCATTTACACTGATTTTAGCAAGGCTTTTGATACCGTTAATCATTGTCTTTTAATACATAAACTTAATTTGCTTGATTTCCAGATAAATTAATTCTTTGGATTGCGAACTATTTATGTTCTAGAACTCAAAAGTTAATTTTAATGGCACGTTATCCAAGCCCGTGCGTGTTACCTCAGGAGTTCCTCAAGGAAGCCATCTTGGGCCTTTACTTTTTTCACTATTCATTAATGATCTGCCTTCAGCGATGTCTAGTTCCCGGGTTCTGATGTATGCCGATGATGTAAAACTTTGTTTGTCACGAACTGAATCTTGCCTGAGTCACGGTCTACAAAGCGATCTCGACACACTTCAAGCCTGGTGTTTAGTTAACTTACTACATCTCAATTTTAGTAAATGTAACGTAATGTCCTATAGTAGGCGAATTCCAACCTACAATAACTACTTTCTTGACGGCAAGCCTCTTCAGAGAATAGAGTCGGTTAATGATTTGGGTATCCTTTTCGATCCAAAACTAAAGTTTGATAAGCACATATCTTCTGTTGCTAATCGAGCATTTGGTGTCTTGGGTTTCATAAAGCGGTGGTCTAAGGAATTCGATCCCTACCTAACAAAAACTCTTTATACTTCACTTGTACGCCCTATTCTTGAATATGGATCGTGTGTATGGTCTCCCCAATACATGATTTATCAGGACAGATTAGAATCTGTACAAAAACAATTTCTTCTGTTTGCCCTTAGGGGCCTTAGCTGGAATACTAATATTAGACTACCTTCGTATCGTAGTAGACTTTTATTGATTAACCTTCCTTCCCTTTCGGATCGTAGAACCATGCTTGGTGTAGTTTTCTTACATAAACTAATTAATGGTCAGATTGATTCCCCGTATCTAATTAGCCAAATTAGATTTGCTGTTCCGATGCGTAATACTAGAAACGTTCTTCCTTTGTCCCTTCAACGTTGTACCACGAATTATGCTTTACATAATCCGTTCTGTATCCTATGTACTAACTATAATAGTTTTTCTCATGTAGTGTGTGGAGCCACTTCCTTATCAACACTTAGAATATCACTTCTCTCCTACATATCTAATCGCGTGCCTTACCGTTGATCAACGCGTTACTAACACTTGACTTAAATTTTATTTAATTTTATTTGGTTGGTCTGGTTAGTGTTTTTCTGGGGTTTTCCTAACCCTTGCAACGAATGTTGGACCAACGTTTCTTAATTGTTTTTAATTTTTTATACTCTCTGCAAGAGTATATTGGGTTTGTGCAAAAGTATGTAACAGGCAGAAGGAGGCGTGGCAGACCCCATAAAGTATATATATTCTTGATCATCATCGGCTTCACAAGCCGAGTCGATATAGCCATGTCCGTCTGTCCGTCTGTCTGTCTGTCTGTCTGTTGTCTGTCTGTCCGTCCGTATGAACAAACAGATTTCAGAGATGGTAATAAAAAAAGTTCGATTTTGGTGTTTAAAACGATCACATATTTAGTCAGTCAATACAAGAATTTTTCGAAATTTTTTTTCGATGCCACGCCCCATTCATTTACAATGAGCAAAAAACTAAACACACCTCGGAAAAATTGGTGTTTTCGGCAAATATCTCAGTAACTATGGCACCTAGGATCACCAATTTGGGTACGGAGGTTCCTAGCGACAGCATAGTTGCATTGCCATTTAAAATTTTGGACTGCCACGCCCCCTTTTCCCACACTTGAAAATTTTTTTCAAATTTATTTTTTTTTGCGAACTTGTTCGTATCATACAGTATTGTTATCTTTAATTCGTGTGGAGATTAACTATATTAAACTATCCTGAAAGGCGCATTAAAATCGGACTATAAACAAAGAAAACTAGAAGCGTTACAATATTGATAATTGAACGCAATATCAACCTATAGGTGCAAGCGAGATAGAAACACACAAGCACATGTTCGAACGTTTTCGCTGCCTGTGTGTCGGCAGCGCTGCCCGCGGTCATTTGGCTTTGCCGAATACACACATACATTACATATTTGCATTATATACATATTGTCAAACGTATGTGTATTCGAATACAAGCAAACAGATGTGTGTTTGATTATTTTTTAGATTGTTTTTGTTTCAACGTGTTTTAATGAAAGTGCTACTCATTGTAATATCTGGATACCGATTTTAATAATTTAATTGGGAAAAGTGCAGAGAGTATTATATAGTCGGGCGTGCTCGACTGTACTTTTTTTTTCTTGTTTAATACTTCCCCAGTAAGTTAAGTTCATTAATTAAACTTAAATTTAATTATAATGTCAATTTCAAACCTTTATTTTCTCCTTTGTTTTTAAATTTAATGTAAATCTTACCGATATGATAATGTCATAGGAAATATTATATGTTGGAAAAAGTATAGCAGTGCGATATTATAGCGGTGCGATATGATAATGCATGGTTATTTATATATATAAAGTGATTTCCGAAAAAAAACGATATGTCACAAATAAAACCTATATAGGGAGTGATGTCGTGCGAGATATGTCATATGATTAAAAAAATCAAAAATATAAAATTATATAAATGACGATTTGTGGTGTCACAAAACCTATATCGGCATGGTGCGAGATATGTCATTTATATAAATTCTATATGATGTGGTGCAATATCGGCATGGTTATTTAATAATAATGAAGTATTATAGTGTATTATTAATATAATGCATGCAAAATGATAAAGTAAGGGATACCCTTATATAAAGTGACCGATTTCGAGAAAACGTGTCACAAAACCTATATAGGGAGTGGTGTCGTGCGAGATATGTCATATGAGAAAAAATCAAATATATAAATTCTATATGACTGTGGTGCAATATCTTGTCGGCATGGTTATTTAAAGTATTTGGTGCAATAATAATGAAGTATTATAGTGCATTATTAATATAATGCATGCAAAATCATAAAGTAAGGGAGAGGCTTAAATAAAGTGACCGATTTCGAGAAAACGTGTCACAAAACCTATTCATGGTGAGCAGTGTGTGCTCATCTATGTGAGTTCAGATAAGCATTTTATATAATTCCCAAATATTGTAGATAATAAATCGTTATTGTCGTCCTAGAACGCTTGGCTGGGATAACTTACAATATGAGATAAAAAGTTGGAATAAGCCGATTGGAAGGCATGCGTGCTCGTACACAAGTGTTTTCCGATTCTCTTTTGCAAGGAATATGCAATAGTCTGAAATATTGCAGCTTAACTTTAAACATTATATTTTATTATATTATGTTTGAAGGTTTTATTTAATATATGATTATCACATGTTTGTGCATCTTATGTAAATTATAAATTTATTGTCAAAATATAATATTTTCTTTCAATTTCGGTTGAATTTAAATAATGCATGTGTGATACATTATATATTAAGTAAGTGTAATTAAAATGATATTTTTAAACGAATTTGTATTTGACTCAACACGGGAAAACTTACCAGGTCCGAACATAAGTGTGTAAGACAGATTGATAGCTCTTTCTCGAATCTATGGGTGGTGGTGCATGGCCGTTCTTAGTTCGTGGAGTGATTTGTCTGGTTAATTCCGATAACGAACGAGACTCAAATATATTAAATAGATATCTTCAGGATTATGGTGTTGAAGCTTATATAGCCTTCATTCGTGGTGGCAGTAAAATGTTTATTGTGTTTGAATGTGTTTATATAAGTGGAGCCCGTACCTGTTGGTTTGTCCCATTATAAGGACACTAGCTTCTTAAATGGACAAATTGCGTCTAGCAATAATGAGATTGAGCAATAACAGGTCTGTGATGCCCTTAGATGTGGGCTGCACTCGGACAATGAAAGATCAACTGTGACGCCTTAAACTGTTGCGGCATGTGAACTGCAAAAAGTTGACCGAACTTGATTATTATTTAGAGGAAGATTAAAAGTCGTAACAAGGTTTCCGTAGAACTTGATTATTTAGAGGAAAAAAAGTCGTAACAAGGTTTCCGTAGGTGAACTGCGGAAGGATCATTATTGTATAATGTATCTAACCGTTAAAAATATATAAAATTTTATACATTTTTTATATTTTTTAATAAAGAACTATAAAATTTATAATGTCAATTTAAATACATACATTTTTCTACGAAATTTGTATAAATAAAACTTGCGTGTATATTGTACCATAGTATACATTTTTTAGGTATAAAAACAGATGAATTGTTCATTTTAACATTCAATAAAATAAATTATATAAACGCAACAAAAATTTGAATTTAACGGTGGAATGCTCATTCGATACGCAGCAAACTGTTCAGGTGAACTAATGAACATAGACATATGTCCATGCGTACTTTATTAATTTTGAGTGCTGCTTGGTAAATATGGTTAGGGTTGTAAATAAGTTGCTTAAAATTTGTATGAATTTTTAAGCATGCATTATATTATTGGATAATATATGTGTGTTAGACTGTGTAAAGTCAGTCTATTATCACATAATATATTCATAATATTAATAATATAATGAAATTACTATGCCTCTCTATTGTGTGTATATTTGTTAAAGAAATATGAAGAATTATACTAACTAAATATAACCATGAGACCGATAGTAAACAAGTACCGTGAGGGAAAGTTGAAAAAGAACTCTGAATAGAGAGTTAAATAGTACGTGAAACTGCTTAGAGGTTAAGCCCGATGAACCTGAATATCCGTTATGGAAAATTCATCATTAGACTTGTAATATTTAAACAATATTATAAAAATAGTGTGCATTTTTTTCCATATAAGGACATTGTAATCTATTAGTTAAAAGTAATTTATCAAAAAAAATTTTAGATAAATGTTTATTTAAATTAAGGTGCTTGCATTTTAACACAAAATAAGAAGTCAGGGGAAACCCTGATGGAAGACCGAAACAGTTCTGACGTGCAAATCGATTGTCAGAATTGAGTATAGGGGCGAAAGACCAATCGAACCATCTAGTAGCTGGTTCCTTCCGAAGTTTCCCTCAGGATAGCTGGTGCATTTAACTGTTGTATAAAATAATCTTATCTGGTAAAGCGAATGATTAGAGGCCTTAGGGTCGAAACGATCTTAACCTATTCTCAAACTTTAATGGGTAAGAACCTTAACTTTCTTGATATGAAGTTTAAGGTTATGATATAATGTGCCCAGTGGGCCACTTTTTGGTAAGCAGAACTGGCGCTGTGGGATGAACCAAACGTAATGTTACGGTGCCCAAATTAACAACTCATTCAGAAACCATGAAAGGCGTTGGTTGCTTAAAAAACAGCAGGACGGTGATCATGGAAGTCGAAATCCGCTAAGGAGTGTGTAACAACTCACCTGCCGAAGCAACTAGCCCTTAAAATGGATGGCGCTTAAGTTGTATACCTATACATTACCGCTAAAGTAGATGATTTATATTACTTGTAATATAAATTTTGAAACTTTAGTGAGTAGGAAGGTACAATGGTGTGCATAGAAGTGTTTGGCGAGATTGAGATAGTCGGGCTTGATTGGGAAACAATAACATGGTTTATGTGCTCGTTCTGGGTAAATAGAGTTTCTATCATTTATGGTAGTTTCTTGTTCCCGGATAGTTTAGTTACGTAGCCAATTGTGGAACTTTCTTGCTAAAATTTTTTAAGAATACTAATTGGGTAACCAGTTAGTTCTTTTAAATTATAACGATTATCAATTAACAATCAATTCAGAACTGGCACGGACTTGGGGAATCCGACTGTCTAATTAAAACAAAGCATTGTGATGGCCCTAGCGGGTGTTGACACAATGTGATTTCTGCCCAGTGCTCTGAATGTCAAAGTGAAGAAATTCAAGTAAGCGCGGGTCAACGGCGGGAGTAACTATGACTCTCTTAAGGTAGCCAAATGCCTCGTCATCTAATTAGTGACGCGCATGAATGGATTAACGAGATTCCTACTGTCCCTATCTACTCAGTTCGCTTTTGATTGTCGTCGAGAGCAGACGTGTTTTTTCTGTGTGCGCGCACCGTTTTCGGTTTTTGTTTACGTTTGGTTTCGACTAACCAACTGTAAAAGCAACGCGAAAAAACAACAAAGTAACTTTTAAAGTGCTTATTAGCGACACTTTCGCTGATAACGATCTCGCTGCTGCGCGTGTGTTTGTGGGTACGTGTGAAAGTACCGGTGTTCGTCCCTGATTGGCCAGCCAATCAGAAGGCAGCAGAGGATTTTAAAGTGCGGCATACTTTCGTGCGCCGAATAAAATCGCGGCATACTTTCGGGCGAAAAAGTAGTGCAGACTTTTGGGCTGTTTTTTCACTCCGTATTTGGTGCCTATCGCACAGGCGCAGATGGAGAGCGACGCGAGCAGCAGTGCTGCCAGCTCCGTGCGTTCGTCGGGGAGGAAGAGGCGTGGTCGAGGTGGTGGGCACCGGACCGACACCCGTGTGCAGACGCCGGCTGACGTAGCCATGCCGCCACCGGTGGATTCGCCCCGCGAAAGCTGCGACTGAGGGTCGCTAGCTCAGCGGATGAGAGCGACGTGTCCGCGCGTGCCGCCGCCCCGTCGCTGCAGGAGTCGCTGCTCAGCCGTCGCCGTTGCTCCCGCCGCTGCCACGATCGCAGCCCCGCGTCCGCCCCGCTGCTAACCCCGTGTCCGTCCCGCTGCTGACCCAGTTGCCGCCCCGTTGCCGCCCCGTTGCCGCCCCCGTTGCCGCCCCTGTGGCCGCCCCCGCTGCACCCGCTTCAGTGCCATTGAGCCCGGCCTGGCGCATAGTGGCAGGAGGAACGCCTGCGGTTCTGGCGGAGATTTCCGCAGCTGGAGAGGGGTTCCGGAATGCCATGGTGGGCATTCCACAAGATGCTGCGAGGGAAATCTCGGCTGCCATAAAGCGCCTGGAGGAACTGGCCATGTCACTCGCGGTCAGGAACGCGATGCTGCAGAGCCTCTCGGGTGGACCGCCCGCACCACAGGCGCCCGCTCCAGTGGTACAGCTAGCCGCTGCTAGCTACGCCGCCGCCGCTGCAGCTCCCATTGCTGCTCCCAGCCTTCGGAAGCCTCCGGAGACCTGGTCAGCAATGGTGACCAGCAGCAATCCCGAGGAGACGCCCCAGCAGGTTGCTGAGCGCGTTCGCCGGGAAGTTGCGCCCGCACTTGGTGTACGTGTGCACGAAGTGCGTGAGCTAAAGCGCGGTGGAGCCATTATCCGCACGCCATCGGCGAGCGAGATAAAAGCGCGTGGTGGCGAACAAGAAGTTCGCAGAGGTTGGACTGAAAGTCCAGCAGAGCCAGGGATTGAGGCCAAAAGTGACGGTGTTCGATGTGGACACCAGCATAGAGCCGGAGCTGTTTATGGAGGAGCTGTTCGTGAACAACTTCCAGGAGGAAATGACGGCGGCTGCATTCAAGAAGTCAGTGCACTTGGAGTCGAAGCCTTGGTCCGTCACGGATGGCGCCAGTGTGTCGCTGACGCTAGACGTGGACGAGAAAGCGCTGGCCATGCCCTTGAGAGGGCCGGTCGGGTCTACATCAAGTGGTTTTCGTACCGCTGCCGGTCGCTCGTCCGTACCTATGCTTGTCATAGGTGCGTCGGATTTGATCACAAAGGTGTCTCAGTGCCGCTTCAAGCAGGACGTGTGCCGCCAGTGTGGACAAATGGGCCACGTTGCAGCAAAGTGCGTAAGCCCGGTGGACTGCCGGAATTGCCGCTTTAAGGGGCTGCCCTCGGGGCATTCGATGCTCTCGGCATCGTGCCCGATCTATGGGGCAGTGTTGGCAAGGGTGCAGTCAGACATTAATATGTTTGTGCTCATCCAGGCCAACTGTGGTCGGGGACGCGTTGCGTGCATCGACATTGGTGCACGTATGCGCGAACTTGGCCACACCTTTGCGCTGCTGCAGGAGCCGTATTCGGACGAAGCGGGCCGAATCACAGGATTCCCATCCGGGATGAGAGTGTTCGGCAGTAGGCTGTTCGATGGGCGCAGGAGGAACGCCGCCGTCATCGTCGACGACCCAGAAGCCATCTGCCTACCAGTCGAGTCGCTTATCACCGAGGCTGGGTATGCGTGAGGGTCACTGGTAGAAATGGCTCTTTCTACCTGACCTCACTGTACTGCCATGCTCATGCTGAATTGACAACGCGGGACCTAATTTACATGGATGCCGTACTGCTACAGGCGAGCAGTACTCCGGTCATCCTATGCCTGGACGCGAATGCTGTATCCCCCATGTGGTTCAGTAAACGCCACGAAAGCTTTCGTGGGCAGTTGAACCACACTCGGGTGAGCAGCTGGAGGACTGGATCGCAGGGAGCGGAGGCCGAAGTCCTTAATCAATTCAGCGAGGTGTTTACGTTCGACAATCGCCGTGGACAGAGCGATATCGACGTGACAATTGCCAATAGAGCTGCGTCTACGTGGGCCACGTATGACTGGAGTGTGGGCGAGTGGGACTTGAGCGACCACAACATCATTACTGTTGTGGTATCGCCGTCCCCAGATGCAGTTGAGAGCACATATGCTCCTGTACCGTCCTGGAAACTCAACAATGCAAATTGGCGACTGTTCGACTCGGAGCTGGTAGAGGAAGTCATGGAGCACCTTCCCTTGGAGGATATTAGGATTTCGCCGTTGGACTCCTCGGTGTCTGCACTACGCCTTGCCGTACAGTCCGTGTGCGACAGGGTGCTAGGCCGCAGGCCGTCAGAGCCCAGGAAGGTGAAGTGGTGGACCACTGAACTTAGTACCAAACGCCGGGAGGTCAGGAGACTGAGGCGGAGGCTCCAGGATGCGCGGCGCAGAGACCATGACTCTGCGCAGCTTCTTGCTACTCATCTGCGGACAGCCGTTCGCGAGTTCAAAAGCTCATCCTGAAGACGAAGGAGGATCACTGGCGGAGCTTCGTTGGAGACCACAGGGACGACCCATGGGGGCACGTATACCGGATATGCCGAGGACGAAAGCGGTCCGCAGATCTGGGATGCCTTCGTTCGGATGACAGGCTGGTTGTAACTTGGCACGACTGCGCGAGTCTCCTCCTCCGCAACTTTTTCCCAGTTGCGGAAGTGAGTGACGACATTGTCATCCATGCGTCGCCCGGTTGAAGAGCAGGCGCTCTCCCGGACTGGACGGCATAACCGGCGGTATCTGCAAGGCTGTATGGCGTGCCATCCCCGAGCACATCACAACGTTGCTTTCCCGTTGTGTGGCAGAGGGATATTTCCCGCTTGAGTGGAAGTGCCCGCAGTAGTGGCGCTCCTCAAGGGCCCCGACAAGGATAGGAGCAATCCAGCATCCTATCGGGGTATCTGCCTGCTGCCAGTGTTTGGCAAGGTGCTGGAGGGATCATGGTGAGTCGGATGAAAGAGGTGCTTCCAGATGGAAATAGATGGCAATTCGGCTTTCGACCTGGACACTGCGTTGAGGACGCATGGAGGCACGTTCAGACCAGCGTAGCCGCCAGCCAGGCGAACTACGTTCTAGGTCTGTTCGTTGACTTCAAAGGGAGCCTTCGACAACATTGAGTGGAGCGCCGCGATGCGCCGCTTAATAGCCCTAGGATGCCAGGAAGCCAGCTTGTGGAGAAGCTTCTTCTGTGGCAGGAGGGCGAGGATGACCAGCAGATTCGGAGAAGTCGACGTAGAGGTAACTCGAGGCTGTCCGCAAGGATCCATCAGTGGGCCGTTCATTTGGAACACCATGATGGATGTGCTGCTCCAACGTTTGGAGCCCTTGTGTGTTTTCAGCGCATACGCCGACGATCTGCTGGTTCTCGTCGAGGGAAGGTCGAGAGCCGAACTGGAGAGACGAGGAGAGGAGCTGTTGTCCGTCGTGGGAACTTGGGGAGCCGAGGTCGGAGTCTCGATCTCAACCAGCAAGACGGCAATGATGATGTTGAAGGGGAGATTGGCTGCTTCCAGGCCACCCCTGGTACGATTTGCAGGAGCAAGTCTGCCGTACGTCACGCAGTACCGGTACCTTGGCATCACAGTCGGCGAGAGGTTGAATTTTCAACCGCATATCGCAGGATTGCGAGGAAAGCTGGCTGGAGTCGTCGGAGCATTGAGTCGCGTGCTGCGAGTCGACTGGGGTCTCAGTCCTCGAGCGAAACGCACCATTTATGCCGGACTCATGGTGCCCTGTGCACTATTTGGTGCCTCGGTTTGGTATTCCGCGGTTGTGAGAGAGTCGGGGGCCAGGAGGCGCCTCATCTCCTGCCAAAGAGTCATGCTCTTAGGATGCCTTGCGGTATGCCGAACAGTGTCCACCGTGGCACTGCAGGTGCTTGCTGGAGCTCCACCTTTGGACCTGGTTGCCAAGAAATTGGCAATCATGTTCAAGGTCAAGCGTGCCCACCCGCTGGAGGAAAGCGATTGGCTGTTCGGTCTAGATTTGGCAAATCTAGATCGGAGGCAGATGATGGCGATGCTGGACGAGCGCATGTGCTGCGAATGGCAACGCAGGTGGGATGACGATGAGCACGGTCGACCGACTCATCGCTTTATCCCGGACGCACGCTTCGTCTTCAGCCGGATGGACTTTGGATTTAGTCTCCACGCCGGATTTCTGCTGACGGGCCATGGATCGCTGAACGCATTTCTGCATCGGAGAACTCTGAGCACAACGCCCGCATGCCAATGCGGCGCTGAGTGTGAAACTGGCAGCACGTGCTGGTTGCTTGCCCTCTCTATGCAGATTTGCGAGACCTCGACGGACTTGGTGTGAGAGGAGGGGACGCCGGTTGGGATTTTTCCCGGGTCCTGGATACACCGGAACAGCTCCGCATGCTGGAGTTGTTTGCGAAAGAGGCGTTTGCTAGACGGCGGCGAGGGAGCACCCCCACGGAGAACACCCAGGATCAACCAGTGCCGGGTCAGTGATGGCCAAAACTGGAAGTGGTACTGGAACCTGGACCATGCCACGAAGTCTTACCAGAGCACTCTAATCTGGCAGTGATGCGGCACTTGTGCCAACTCACGAGGTCTTACCAGAGCACTTTAATCTGGCAGTGATGCGGTACTTGTGCCAATTCACGAGGTCGTACCAGAGCACTTTAATCTGGAAGACAACTCCTCGGAGAAGTCGACGGCGCCCACCCAGTGCCCGGTTGTCGGAAACCAGTATGGGAAGCAGTCTTTGATTGCGCACAGCCGATCCAAAGCTGTCAATTTGGTACCACGGGATGGGCTGGTGCCAAGGCCAGTCCAAATGAGGTTGGCCCCCTTTGTGGGAGTATCGTGGGGGCTGTTGGTTGTACCCAAATGCGGGAAGAGTGTTCGGCTCGGCGTGGAGTTGCGTTATACAACCGGGTGTTGTACCCATAGACCAACAGAGGTTTTAGATAGGCCTCGCTCCTCACCAAGGATGAATGTTATGCCCGACAGCATGCATTCGATTTGGAACCTGAAAGGTTAAACTTTTGGGGGCGTTGGTGGACGCTCAAATTCACCCGTTGTACTATGCGTCACATATGTGACGCAACTGTGTACCGTGGTTGTAAACCCCTAAAGGTGGTACACGCCACGTAAAACAAATTCGACTTTATGTCCCTATCTACTCCAGTTCGCTTTTGATTGTCGTCGAGAGCAGACGTGTTTTTTCTGTGTGCGCGCACCGTTTTCGGTTGTTTGTTTACGTTTTGGTTTCGACTAACCAACGGTAAAAAGCAACGCGAAAAAACAACAAAGCAACTTTTTAAAAGTGCTTATTAGCGACACTTTCGCTGATAACGATCTCTGCTGCTGCGTGCGTGCATGTAGTAGTGCAGTAGTGCAGACTTTTGGGCTGTTTTCCACTCCGTATTTTGCTGCCTATCGCACAGGCGCAGATGGAGAGCGACGCGAGCAGCAGTGCTGCCAGCTCCGTGCGTTCGTCGGGGAGGAAGAGGCGTGGTCGAGGTGGTGGGCACCGGACCGACACCCGTGTGCAGACGCCGGCTGACGTAGCCATGCCGCCACCGGTGGATTCGCCCCGCGAAAGCTGCTGCGACTGAGGGTCGCTAGCTCAGCGGATGAGAGCGACGTGTCCGCGCGTGCCGCCGCCCCCGTCGCTGCAGGAGTCGCTGCTCCAGCCGTCGCCGTTGCTCCCGCCGCTGCCACGATCGCAGCCCCCGCGTCCGCCCCCGCTGCTAACCCCGTGTCCGTCCCCGCTGCTGACCCAGTTGCCGCCCCCGTTGCCGCCCCCGTTGCCGCCCCTGTGGCCGCCCCCGCTGCACCCGCTTCAGTGCCATTGAGCCCGGCCTGGCGCATAGTGGCAGGAGGAACGCCTGCGGTTCTGGCGGAGATTTCCGCAGCTGGAGAGGGGTTCCGGAATGCCATGGTGGGCATTCCACAAGATGCTGCGAGGGAAATCTCGGCTGCCATAAAGCGCCTGGAGGAACTGGCCATGTCACTCGCGGTCAGGAACGCGATGCTGCAGAGCCTCTCGGGTGGACCGCCCGCACCACAGGCGCCCGCTCCAGTGGTACAGCTAGCCGCTGCTAGCTACGCCGCCTGCCGCTGCAGCTCCCATTGCTGCTCCCAGCCTTCGGAAGCCTCCGGAGACCTGGTCAGCAATGGTGACCAGCAGCAATCCCGAGGAGACGCCCCAGCAGGTTGCTGAGCGCGTTCGCCGGGAAGTTGCGCCCGCACTTGGTGTACGTGTGCACGAAGTGCGTGAGCTAAAGCGCGGTGGAGCCATTATCCGCACGCCATCGGCGAGCGAGATAAAGCGCGTGGTGGCGAACAAGAAGTTCGCAGAGGTTGGACTGAAAGTCCAGCAGAGCCAGGGATTGAGGCCAAAAGTGACGGTGTTCGATGTGGACACCAGCATAGAGCCGGAGCTCTTTATGGAGGAGCTGTTCGTGAACAACTTCCAGGAGGAAATGACGGCGGCTGCATTCAAGAAGTCAGTGCACTTGGAGTCGAAGCCTTGGTCCGTCACGGATGGCGCCAGTGTGTCGCTGACGCTAGACGTGGACGAGAAAGCGCTGGCCATACTTGAGAGGGCCGGTCGGGTCTACATCAAGTGGTTTTCGTACCGCTGCCGGTCGCTCGTCCGTACCTATGCTTGCCATAGGTGCGTCGGATTTGATCACAAGGTGTCTCAGTGCCGCTTCAAGCAGGACGTGTGCCGCCAGTGTGGACAAACGGGCCACGTTGCAGCAAAGTGCGTAAGCCCGGTGGACTGCCGGAATTGCCGCTTTAAGGGGCTGCCCTCGGGGCATTCGATGCTCTCAGCATCGTGCCCGATCTATGGGGCAGTGTTGGCAAGGGTGCAGTCCAGACATTAATATGTTTGTGCTCATCCAGGCCAACTGTGGTCGGGGACGCGTTGCGTGCATCGACATTGGTGCACGTATGCGCGAACTTGGCCACACCTTTGCGCTGCTGCAGGAGCCGTATTCGGACGAAGCGGGCCGAATCACAGGATTCCCATCCGGGATGAGAGTGTTCGGCAGTAAGCTGTTCGATGGGCGCAGGAGGAACGCCGCCGTCATCGTCGACGACCCAGAAGCCATCTGCCTACCAGTCGAGTCGCTTATCACCGAGGCTGGAGTATGCGTGAGGGTCACTGGTAGAAATGGCTCTTTCTACCTGACCTCACTGTACTGCCATGCTCATGCTGAATTGACAACGCGGGACCTAATTTACATGGATGCCGTACTGCTACAGGCGAGCAGTACTCCGGTCATCCTATGCCTGGACGCGAATGCTGTATCCCCCATGTGGTTCAGTAAACGCCACGAAAGCTTTCGTGGGCAGTTGAACCACACTCGGGGGTGAGCAGCTGGAGGACTGGATCGAAGGGAGCGGAGCCGAAGTCCTTAATCAATTCAGCGAGGTGTTTACGTTCGACAATCGCCGTGGACAGAGCGATATCGACGTGACAATTGCCAATAGAGCTGCGTCTACGTGGGCCACGTATGACTGGAGTGTGGACGAGTGGGACTTGAGCGACCACAACATCATTACTGTTGTGGTATCGCCGTCCCCAGATGCAGTTGAGAGCACATATGCTCCTGTACCGTCCTGGAAACTCAACAATGCAAATTGGCGACTGTTCGACTCGGAGCTGGTAGAGGAAGTCATGGAGCACCTTCCCTTGGAGGATATTAGGATTTCGCCGTTGGACTCCTCGGTGTCTGCACTACGCCTTGCCGTACAGTCCGTGTGCGACAGGGTGCTAGGCCGCAGGCCGTCCAGAGCCCCGGGAAAGGTGAAGTGGTGGACCACTGAACTTAGTACCAAACGCCAGGAGGTCAGGAGACTGAGGCGGAGGCTCCAGGATGCGCGGCGCAGAGACCATGACTCTGCGCAGTTTCTTGCTACTCATCTGCGGACAGCCGTTCGCGAGTTCAAGAAGCTCATCCTGAAGACGAAGGAGGATCACTGGCGGAGCTTCGTTGGAGACCACAGGGACGACCCATGGGGGCACGTATACCGGATATGCCGAGGACGAAAGCGGTCCGCAGATCTGGGATGCCTTCGTTCGGATGACAGGCTGGTTGTAACTTGCAGTTGCGGAAGCGAGTGACGACATTGTCATCCAGAACGAAGCTGCGCCGGCTCTCGAAGCATTCGAGGTCGGAGCATGCGTCGCCCGGTTGAAGAGCAGGCGCTCTCCCGGACTGGACGGCATAACCGGCGGTATCTGCAAGGCTGTATGGCGTGCCATCCCCGAGCACATCACAACGTTGCTTTCCCGTTGTGTGGCAGAGGGATATTTCCCGCTTGAGTGGAAGTGCCCGCGAGTAGTGGCGCTCCTCAAGGGCCCCGACAAGGATAGGAGCAATCCAGCATCCTATCGGGGTATCTGCCTGCTGCCAGTGTTTGGCAAGGTGCTGGAGGGGATCATGGTGAGTCGGATGAAAGAGGTGCTTCCAGATGGAAATAGATGGCAATTCGGCTTTCGACCTGGACACTGCGTTGAGGACGCATGGAGGCACGTTCAGACCAGCGTAGCCGCCAGCCAGGCGAACTACGTTCTAGGTCTGTTCGTTGACTTCAAGGGAGCCTTCGACAACATTGAGTGGAGCGCCGCGATGCGCCGCTTAATAGCCCTAGGATGCCAGGAAGCCAGCTTGTGGAGAAGCTTCTTCTGTGGCAGGAGGGCGAGGATGACCAGCAGATTCGGAGAAGTCGACGTAGAGGTAACTCGAGGCTGTCCGCAAGGATTCATCAGTGGGCCGTTCATTTGGAACACCATGATGGATGTGCTGCTTCAACGTTTGGAGCCCCTGTGTGTTTTCAGCGCATACGCCGACGATCTGCTGGTTCTCGTCGAGGGAAGGTCGAGAGCCGAACTGGAGAGACGAGGAGAGGAGCTGTTGTCCGTCGTGGGAACTTGGGGAGCCGAGGTCGGAGTCTCGATCTCAACCAGCAAGACGGCAATGATGATGTTGAAGGGGAGATTGGCTGCTTCCAGGCCACCCCTGGTACGATTTGCAGGAGCAAGTCTGCCGTACGTCACGCAGTACCGGTACCTTGGCATCACAGTCGGCGAGAGGTTGAATTTTCAACCGCATATCGCAGGATTGGGAGGAAAGCTGGCTGGAGTCGTCGGAGCATTGAGTCGCGTGCTGCGAGTCGACTGGGGTCTCAGTCCTCGAGCGAAACGCACCATTTATGCCGGACTCATGGTGCCCTGTGCACTATTTGGTGCCTCGGTTTGGTATTCCGCGGTTGTGAGAGAGAGTCGGGGGCCAGGAGGCGCCTCATCTCCTGCCAAAGAGTCATGCTCTTAGGATGCCTTGCGGTATGCCGAACAGTATCCACCGTGGCACTGCAGGTGCTTGCTGGAGCTCCACCTTTGGACCTGGTTGCCAAGAAATTGGCAAGGAAAGCGATTGGCTTTTCGGTCTAGATTTGGCAAATCTAGATCGGAGGCAGATGATGGCGATGCTGGACGAGCGCATGTGCTGCGAATGGCAACGCTGGTGGGATGACGATGAGCACGGTCGACCGACTCATCGCTTTATCCCGGACGCACGCTTCGTCTTCAGCCGGATGGACTTTGGATTTAGTCTCCACGCCGGATTTCTGCTGACGGGCCATGTATCGCTGAACGCATTTCTGCATCGGTGAACTCTGAGCACAACGCCCGCATGCCAATGCGGCGCTGAGTGTGAAACTGGCAGCACGTGCTGGTTGCTTGCCCTCTCTATGCAGATTTGCGAGACCTCGACGGACTTGGTGTGAGAGGGGGGACGCCGGTTGTGATTTTCCCGGGTCCTGGATACACCGGAACAGCTCCGCATGCTGGAGTTGTTTGCGAAAGAGGCGTTTGCTAGACGGCGGCGAGGGAGCACCCCCACGGAGGACACCCAGGATCAACCAGTGCCGGGTCAGTGATGGCCAAAACTGGAAGTGGTACTGGAACCTGGACCATGCCACGAAGTCTTACCAGAGCAGTCTTAATCTGGCCGTGATGCGGCCACGGGATCACGGTGCCAAGGCCTTACCAATGGGGGCTGTTGGTTGAACCCAAATTATTTACTATATCTTATGGTATTGGGTTTTGATGCAAGCTTCTTGATCAAAGTATCACGAGTTTGTTATATAATCGCAAACAAATTCTTTAATGAAGAAATGCATTTATGTATTTTCGATTTAGAAATTTGGTATAACTCCAATTACTCAGGTATGATCCAATTCAAGGACATTGCCAGGTAGGGAGTTTGACTGGGGCGGTACATCTCTCAAATAATAACGGAGGTGTCCCAAGGCCAGCTCAGTGCGGACAGAAACCACACATAGAGCAAAAGGGCAAATGCTGACTTGATCTCGGTGTTCAGTACACACAGGGACAGCAAAAGCTCGGCCTATCGATCCTTTTGGTTTGGTTTAAAAGAGGTGTCAGAAAAGTTACCATAGGGATAACTGGCTTGTGGCGGCCAAGCGTTCATAGCGACGTCGCTTTTTGATCCTTCGAAAAGCTCTTCCTATCATTGTGAAACAAAAAAAATTCACCAAGCGTTGGATTGTTCACCCATGCAAGGGAACGTGAGCTGGGTTTAGACCGTGGGTGAGACAGGTTAGTTTTACCCTACTAATGACAAAACGTTGTTGCGACAGCAACAGGCTGTGTATACGTTTGGAACTGCCATACGGACCAATGGAACAATACTAAGACATATCGCAACATTTTTTATAATAAAAACATTTATTGAAGAAATTAATAAATATCATATTAAATGGTGTACTTTTAATTTCTTTTTCAATAAAATAAATTTTGACGTAATAAAAAATAAAACCAAATTTAAATTTGGGAATACCAACCTTAAAATGAGTTTTTATCACCTAAAATGAACTTGTTATAAAAAATTACAGATTTAAATGAACAAAGTAGAAAAAAAAATGTACAAGCGGTGCGATATTTAAATAATTCAAAAACATGACCGCAAAAATAAGCTGGAAAAGTTAATAAAGTATAGCTGTCTGATATTAAAGCGGTGTGATATGAAAATGTTAAATTAAATACTATAAGTTGGAAAAAGTATAGCAGTGCGATATTATAGCGGCGGTGCGATATGAAAATGTTATATGAAATATTATAAGTTGGAAAAAGTATAGCAGTGCGATATTATAGCGGTGCGATATGAAAATGTTATATGAAATATTATAAGTTGGAAAAAGTAATAGCAGTGCGATATTATAATGTCATATGAAAAAATATGAAAAATAAGTTTAATTAAAAAAGTCATAGCAGTGAGATATTATGGCGATGCGATATGATAATGTCATAGGAAATATTATAAGTTGGAAAAAGTATAGCAGTGCGATATTTATAGCCGTGCGATATGAAAAAATGTTATATGAAATATTATAAGTTGAAAAATTAATAGCAGTGCGATATTATAGCGGTGCGATATGTCAAATGTTATATGAAATATTATAAGTTTTAATAGGAAAAATTAAGTGCGATATTATAATGTCATATGAAATATTATAAGTTGGAAAAAAGTATAGCAGTGCGATATTATATAGCGGTGCGATATGAAAATGTTATATGAAATATTATAAGTTGGAAAAAAAAGTATAGCAGTGCGATATTATAGCGGTGCGATATGAAAATGTTATATGAAATATTATAAGTTGGAAAAAGTATAGCAGTGTGATATTATAGCGGTGCGATATGAAAATGTCATAGGAAATATTATAAGTTGGAAAAAGTATAGCAGTGCGATATTATAATGTCATATGAAATATTATAAGTTGGAAAAGTATATTATAATGTCATATGAAATATTATAAGTTGGAAAAATTAAAGCAGTGCGATATGATAATGTCATATGAAATATTATAAGTTGGAAAAAGTATAGCAGTGCGATATTATAGCGGTGCGATATGAAAATGTTATATGAAATATTATAAGTTGGAAAAAAGTATAGCAGTGCGATATTATAGCATGGTGCGATATGAAAATGTTATATGAAATATTATAAGTTGGAAAAAAGTATAGCAGTGCGATATTAAAATGTCATATGAAATATTATAAGTTGGAAAAAGTATAGCAGTGCGATATTAAAAATGTCATATGAAATATTATAAGTTGGAAAAAGTATAGCAGTGCGATATTATAGCGATGCGATATGATAATGTCATATGAAATATTATATGTTGGAAAAAGTATAGCAGTGCGATATTATAGCGGTGCGATATGATAATGTCATAGGAAATATTATATGTTATGAAAAAAATATAGCAGTGCGATATTATAGCGGTGCGATATGATAATGCATGGTTATTTAATGGTATTTGGTGCAATAATAATGAAGTATTATAGTGTATTATTAATATAATGCATGCAAAATGATAAAGTCAAAAAGGAGACCCTTATATAAAGTGACCGATTTCGAGAAAACGTGTCACAAAACCTATATAGGGAGTGAAGTCGTGCCTCATCTATGTGAGTTCAGATAAGCATTTTATATAATTCCCAAATATTGTAGATAATAAATCGTTATTGTCGTCCTAGAACGCTTGGCTGCGATAACTTACAATATGAGATAAAAAGTTGGAATACCGAGATATATTTGCTTGAATATATAATTAATATATTTGACTTATATATATTTAATATGTTTCCAGTTTATCGCAGTGGAGTTATTCTTTTCAAAATATATGAGTAATATATATAAATAGATATAATATATTTATATATAAAATTAAAATTATTACCAACATATGGTTGGAATAATTAAAATTATTACCAAAATTTGGATGGTAATAATATTATAATACTTTATATAGTGTATGTATGTTTTGTGCGTATATTTATATGAAGTCAGTGTATAACCTGATTAGAAAATTGGAAGGCATGCGTGCTGTACATAACCTTTTAAGGAATATGCAATAGTCTGAAAAAATTGCAGCTTAATTTTAAACATTATATTTTATTATATATGTTTATTGCATATGTATAAAAGTTGTCATCTTTTTTATAAATTACGAACGTGATTGTTATTTTAAATGCATGGATACATTCGTTATTATATGCATATCATATTTATTCAAAAGTATTTATGAGTTGTCATGTATTTTACGAAATAATTTAAATATAATTCGTTATTATATGCATATCATATTTATTGTCATGTATTTTACAAATAATAAATAATACTTATATGTGAATTCAGTTATGGTTCCTTAGATCGTTAACAGTTACTTGGATAACTGTGGTAATTCTAGAGCGAATACATGCAATTAAAACACGGACCCATTTGGAACGTGTGCTTTTATTAGGCTAAAACCAAGCGATCGCAAGATCGTTACACTGGTTGAACTCTAGATAACATGCAGATCGTATGGTCTTGTACCGACGACAGATCTTTCAAATGTCTGCCCTATCAACTTTTGATGGTAGTATCTAGGACTACCATGGTTGCAACGGGTAACGGGGAATCAGGGTTCGATTCGGAGAGGGAGCCTGAGAAACGGCTACCACATCTAAGGAAGGCAGCAGGCGCGTAAATTACCCACTCCCAGCTCGGGGAGGTAGTGACGAAAAATAACAATACAGGACTCATATCCGAAGCTCCAATAGCGTATATTAAAGTTGTTGCGGTTAAAACGTTCGTAGTTGAACTTGTGCTTCATACGGGTAGTGCAACTTACAATTGTAGTTAGTACTATACCTTTATGTATGTAAGCGTATTACCGGTGGAGTTCTTATATATATTTAAATACTTGTATTTTTTATATATTCCTCCTATTTAAAAACCTGCATTAGTGCTCTTCATCGAGTGTTATTGTGGGCCGGTACAATTACTTTGAACAAATTAGAGTGCTTAAAGCAGGCTTCAAATGCCTGAATATTCTGTGCATGGGATAATGAAATAAGACCTCTGTTCTGTTTTCATTGGTTTTCAGATCAAGAGGTAATGATTAATAGAAGCAGTTTGGGGGCATTAGTATTACGACGCGAGAGGTGAAATTCTTGGACTCATTATATAAACGCAACAACAACCTAAATTTACAATGTTGTACCTGCGTTCAGGTTAATGTGTTACATATGTCGATTATAGTGCTTAAGCTTGTAAAATTATAAATTTATTGTCAAATATTGCATTATAACTGATTATGTAAAACTAAGACATTTCGCAACATTTTTTTAGGTATAAAAAAAATTTATTGAAGGAATTGATATATGCCAGTAAAATGGTGTATTTTTAATTTCTTTCAATAAAATAAATTTTGACGTAATGAAATAAAAACAAAAATTTGAATCACTCTAAGCGGTGGATTCATGGGTCGATGAAGAACGCAGCAAACTGTGCGTCATCGTGTGAACTGCAGGACACATGAACATCGACATTTTGAACGCATATCGCAGTCCATGCTGTTATGTACTTTAATTAATTTTAGAGTGCTGCTTGGACTACATATGGTTGAGGGTTGTAAGACTATGCTAAATAAGTTGCTTAAAATTTGTATGAATTTTTAAGCATATGGTATATTATTGGATAATATATGTGTGTTAGACTGTGTAAAGTCAGTCTATTATCACATAATATATTCATAATATTAATAATATAATGAAATTACTATGCCTCTCTATTGTGTGTATATTTGTTAGAGAAATATGAAGAATTATACTTTCTTTATTCGATTCAAATAAATACTGAGGAATGTCTAGCATAAAAGAAATTTAATTTTTTTTTTTTGTAAACTAGAATTGCCTCTTATTAATGATGAGAAGAAAAAAATTTTGTAATGATATGGAACTTCATAATCTAAAACTAAATATAACCATGAGACCGATAGTAAACAAGTACCGTGAGGGAAAGTTGAAAAGAACTCTGAATAGAGAGTTAAATAGTACGTGAAACTGCTTAGAGGTTAAGCCCGATGAACCTGAATATCCGTTATGGAAAATTCATCATTAGACTTGTAATATTTAAACAATATTATAAAAATAGTGTGCATTTTTTCCATATAAGGACATTGTAATCTATTAGTTAAAAGTAATTTATCAAAAAATTTTAGATAAATGTTTATTTAAATTAAGGTGCTTGCATTTTAACACAAAATAAATGTCTTTAATTTGATAAAGTGCTGATAGATTTATATGAATACAGTGCGTTAATTTTTCGGAATTATATAATGGCATGATTATCATTGATTTTTGTGTTTATTATATGCACTTGTATGATTAACAATGCGAAAGATTCAGGATACCTTCGGGACCCGTCTTGAAACACGGACCAAGGAGTCTAACATATGTGCAAGTTATTGGGATAAAAACCTAATAGCGTAATTAACTTGACTAATAATGGGATTAGTTTTTTAGCTATTTATAGTTAATTAACACAATCCCGGGGCGTTCTATATAGTTATGTATGATGATATTTATATTATTTATACCTCTAAGTGGAACGTACCTTGAGCAAATATGCTGTGACTCGATATGAAGTTTAAGGTTATGATATAATGTGCCCAGTGGCCCACTTTTGGTAAGCAGAACTGGCGCTGTGGGATGAACCAAACGTAATGTTACGGTGCCCAAATTAACAACTCATTCAGAAACCATGAAAGGCGTTGGTTGCTTAAAACAGCAGGACGGTGATCATGGAAGTCGAAATCCGCTAAGGAGTGTGTAACAACTCACCTGCCGAAGCAACTAGCCCTTAAAATGGATGGCGCTTAAGTTGTATACCTATACATTACCGCTAAAGTAGATGATTCAGTGGTTGATCACGAGTTAGTCGGTCCTAAGTTCAAGGCGAAAGCCGAAAATTTTCAAGTAAAAATTTGTCAAATTTTAAAACTGTAACTAAATTAATACACTTGAATAATTTTGAACGAAAGGGAATACGGTTCCAATTCCGTAACCTGTTGAGTATCCGTTTGTTATTAAATATGGGCCTTGTGCTCATCCTGGCAACAGGAACGACCATAAAGAAGCCGTCGAGAGATATCGGAAGAGTTTTCTTTTCTGTTTTATAGCCGTACTACCATGGAAGTCTTTCGCAGAGAGATATGGTAGATGGGCTAGAAGAGCATGACATATACTGTTGTGTCGATATTTTCTCCTCGGACCTTGAAAATTTATGGTGGGGACACGCAAACTTCTCAACAGGCCGTACC
The DNA here is from genome assembly GCA_020829145.1 of Drosophila nigrodunni. Taxonomy (NCBI): domain Eukaryota; kingdom Metazoa; phylum Arthropoda; class Insecta; order Diptera; family Drosophilidae; genus Drosophila; species Drosophila nigrodunni. The sequence continues at coordinate 25,624 of JACVCZ010000076.1, forward strand.
AATATCCGCAGCTGGTCTCCAAGGTGAAGAGTCTCTAGTCGATAGAATAATGTAGGTAAGGGAAGTCGGCAAATTAGATCCGTAACTTCGGGATAAGGATTGGCTCTGAAGATTGAGATAGTCGGGCTTGATTGGGAAACAATAACATGGTTTATGTGCTCGTTCTGGGTAAATAGAGTTTCTATCATTTATGGTAGTTTCTTGTTCCCCGGATAGTTTAGTTACGTAGCCAATTGTGGAACTTTCTTGCTAAAATTTTTAAGAATACTAATTGGGTAACCAGTTAGTTCTTTTAAATTATAACGATTATCAATTAACAATCAATTCAGAACTGGCACGGACTTGGGGAATCCGACTGTCTAATTAAAACAAAGCATTGTGATGGCCCTAGCGGGTGTTGACACAATGTGATTTCTGCCCAGTGCTCTGAATGTCAAAGTGAAGAAATTCAAGTAAGCGCGGGTCAACGGCGGGAGTAACTATGACTCTCTTGGAGGATCAAAGGACCGAGATGCAGAAGGGGATAAAACCGTAATTCATAAGTCATCAAAGTCAAGTCGACTCGTAGACAAATTTTGTCCCACTGTAGATGTGGCCTCCCCGTGGTGTCCTCCGGGTGCTAAACTCAGAGTAACTCTGTATTAGCAGCAAATTCGAGCGGCGAATGGGTCCAGGGGGTTACCAGCCCACTGGACCGTCCAACTGATGGTGCAACTAACGATAACGAGCCTCGGATAGCTGAACATAGTTCAACCATAAATCCTACGGCCTCTAGCCGTGGGACCCATCAGGAGAGGAACGTAGTGGTTGGTGTGCAACCCATGTTTCCTTGTTGTGAATGTGGGCGGTCTTTTACGTCGAAGACCGGCCTCGGCGTTCACATGTCTCGTCAGCACAAAGACAGGCTTGATCAGCTTCGTTTGCGTGTTGACGTGAAAGCCAGGTGGAACGAGGAAGAGTTATCCATGATGGCGAGGAAGGAAATCGAACTCACAGCAAATGGTGAGAGATTCATAAATAAAAAGCTAGCGGAAGTTTTTACTCACCGCAGTGTCGACGCAATCAAGAAATGTCGACAGAGGGATGGATATAAGGCAACAATAGAGCGGCTAAGAGGGCAAGCAGCTCCCATCCCAGAAGCACATGAATCTCCGACCATACGGCGCCGCCCTAGTTTAAGTGAGTCCGTTTCCCCCTCAACATCGAGGAGAGCTCCAATCGCTCCACTGAATCGTTCGGACGATATCCTCATGCGGACGCTTCGGGGTTTACCCCCCGTGGTATGCAGAAGATCTTGGAGAGTCGAAGTCCTGCAATCCATCGTTGATGAGGCGCAGACTTTGGGCAAAGTAGCAACTCTCCAGCGTTTGTCCAACTACCTCCAGGAATTATTTCCGACTCGGAACGACCGCCCCGTTCCGGCGAGTATCCCGCCCGATACCTCGCAATAGGAGGCAAAGTAGAAGGCAACAGTACGCTAGGGTTCAGCGTAACTGGGACAAACACAAAGGTCGATGCATAAAGTCCTTGCTTGATGGAACCGACGAGTCGGCATTGCCAAACCAAGAGATCATGATTCCATACTGGAAACAGGTCATGACACAGCCCAGCCCATCCACGTGCAGAACCACAGTGCCTAATATGGGCCACGCACTTGAGGGGGTATGGTCTCCTATTTGTGTTAGGGACCTTAGGGCGCATAAAGTGTCATTGACTTCGTCGCCAGGGCCTGACGGGATATCGGCGAAAACAGCCAGAGATATTCCCAACGGGATTATGCTACGCATAATGAATCTGATCCTTTGGTGCGGAGATTTGCCCGTACTCTTCCGAATGGCCCGAACCGTCTTCATTCCGAAGTCGGCAAAGGCACGTCTTCCGCAAGACTTTCGTCCGATATCGGTACCTTCTATCGTAGTTAGACAACTCAATGCCATTCTGGCATCCCGGCTGACCTCATCAATCAGCTGGGATCCGCGTCAGCGGGGGTTCCTTCCTACAGACGGTTGTGCCGATAACGCGACAATAGTCGACTTAGTCCTGAGGGATCATCACCGACGGCATGCGTCCTGCTACATCGGCACTCTCGATGTTAGCAAGGCATTCGACTCTGTATCGCACGACGCAGTGTTCGAAACGCTTGCCGCATACGGTGCCCCAAAGGCTTTCGTCGACTACGTACGGACTACGTACAAGGGAGGTAGCACCTATCTAAGCGGTGACGGCTGGGGTTCAGAGGCATTCATTCCTGCGAGAGGTGTGAAGCAGGGTGATCCTCTGTCCCCGTTCTGTTCAATCTGATCATTGATCGGTTGCTCAGGTCGTTATCTGTGGATATAGGTGTCTCCGTCGGTGATGCAAAGACAAGCGCAGCAGCGTTCGCAGATGACTTGATGTTATTTGCTTCTACACCAAAGGGGTCTTCAAGCACTACTGGATACCACGGTTGACTTTCTGTCTTCCGTTGGGCTTACCTTAAATGCTAACAAGTGTTTTACTGTTAGCATAAAAGGGCAACCAAAGCAGAAGTGTACTGTGATCACCACAGATACATTCTGCATAGGTTCGCGCACGTGTCCAGCTCTGAAGCGCTCCGAGGAATGGAAGTATCTTGGCATTAGGTTTTCTGCGGAAGGGAGGGCCCGTTATAATCCTTCCGAGGACATTGGTCCAAAGTTGGATATATTAACGCGGTCACCCCTGAAGCCTCAACAGAAGTTGTTCGCCCTCAGAACCGTTCTAATTCCACAACTCTATCACAAGCTAACCCTTGGGAGTGTGTCGTTAGGCGTTCTGAGAAAGTGTGACAGACTGGTACGGTCTATCGTCAGGAAGTGGTTAGATCTTCCATTGGATGTGTCAGTTGCATTCTTCCATGCCCCTCACGTTTGTGGGGGTCTCGGGATTCCTTCGATTCGTTGGGATAGCGCCTATGTTGCGCTTAAACCGATTATCTGGGATAAAATGGCCTCACCTCGAGCAATCAGGGGTGGCAAGTGCTTTCCTAGATATCGAGCAACGCAAGGCCCGAGATAGATTAAAGGCTGGGGTTAATGAGCTGTTATCACGTTCAAAGATAGATTCGTACTGGGCGAACAGATTGCACATGTCTGTTGATGGCAGCGGTCTCCGTGAAGCAGGGCGTTTTGCCCCGCAACACGGGTGGGTTGTTCAGCCTACGCGTTTGCTTACCGGTAAAGCTTATCTGAATGGAATCAAGCTGCGGATAAATGCCCTACCTACGAGGTCGCGGACCACAAGGGGAAGGCACGAATTGGGAGACAGTGTCGTGCAGGTTGTGATGCTCCCGAATCACTAAACCACATCTTGCAAAAATGTCATCGTACGCATGGGAGGCGGGTGGCTAGACACAACGGAGTCGTTAATTATCTCAAGAAGGGGCTTGAGGCAAGAGGCTTCTCCGTCATTGCTGAACCGAGTCTGCAGGGAGAGACCAGGATGTTTAAGCCGGACCTGGTGGCTACCCGACGAAATAAGACAATTGTACTGGACGCACAGATTGTGACTGACGGACTAGATCTGGACTCTGCCCACCATAGCAAGGTCTCGATCTATGACAGGACGGACGTACGTACCTCATTGCGGAGAAGTTTTCAGGCACATGCGGATATTGAGGTCGTTTCTGCGACATTAAACTGGCGGGGCATTTGGAGTAGTCTGTCCGTAAAAAGGCTGATTGCTCTTGGTGTTCTAAATGCTGGTGACAGCAATGTCATCAGTGCCAGGGTGGTGTCTAGTGGAGTTTTTGGCTTTAAGACCTTCATGTATCACACTGGGTTTCGTGGCGGAACACATTGACTATCTAAATACTATGTATCCTCTTCTAAAAGCCTGCTACCTTGGCATAACATCTTAAAAGGTACAAAGTAACGCATGTGATCACTTCACGCTCAGACTATTCTGAGTACGAGCAGCAGTACTGCTAGCTCTGCGCGGTCCGCCGGGAGGAAGAAGCGCACGCGCTCTGCTACCGCCGCTGCCGCCGTCGCCGCGTTGCGGGCTGAGGCTTTGATGCCCCCGCCGACTCAGTCTCCGCCGCGAAAGATGCGCTTAAGAAGCGCCAGTTCAACGGACGACAGTGACGCGTCGCTCGTTGCGCCACCCGTCTTTGCCGTCGCTCCTCCCGCCGCGCAAAGCACCGTCGACTCTCCCGCCGCCGAGATCGTTGAGATGCCAACAACATCTGCTGCTGCTGCCGCTGCCGCTGCTGCTGCTGCCGCTGTTCCTGCTCCTGCTGCTACCGTCGCTGCTGCTGCCGCTGCTGCTGCCGCTCCGGCTTCCGCCACCGGGATCACCCAGGCCCGTGTGCGTGCTGCTCCGGCCGCTGCTCAGGAGAGCGCTGGCTCAATGGTGCAGCAAATGCTGTCCATTGCCCAGGAGCTACGCAAGGCTGTGGTGTGCACCGAAGTGCCTGTTCGAGTGTCGCACAGTGTCCTGGATGTGTCGGCGAAGTACCAGGAGCTGGTTATACGGATGTTCGGGAGAATTGTGGAGCTGGAAGCACGAGAAGATGCTCGCTCCCTGTCTGCTGCGAAGCAAATTGTGCCAGTTGGCCCCGCCACTGGAGCCATCGCTGCTGCTCCGATCGCCGCCCCTCGCGTCCGAAAGGCTGCTGAGACATGGTCGGCGATTGTGACGAGCAACAACCCGGAGGAGACACCACAGCAAGTTGCTGAGCGTGTTCGCAGGGATGTTGCCCCCGCCCTCGGTGTCCGTGTGCACGAGGTGCGCGAGCTGAAGCGCGGTGGAGCCGTTATACGGACGCCATCTTCTGGAGAGATGCGTAAGGTGGTTGCCAACAAGAAGTTCGCTGAGATGGGACTTGTGGTTCAACAGAACCGGACCCTCAGGCCGAAGGTGACAGTGTTTGACGTCGACACTGGTATCAAGGCCGAAGAGTTCATGGCGGAGCTCTTTGCGAATAACTTTAAGGACCAGATGACCGAGGCACAATTCAAGCGCAGTGTCCACCTGGAGACGAAGCCCTGGACGCAAGCTGCTGGCGAGACGGTCAACCTGAACCTGGAGGTTGACGAAAATGCGTTGGCCATACTTGATGCTACCGGTCGGGTGTACATTAAGTGGTTTTCGTTCCGATGCCGATCGCAGGTCCGCACCTATGCCTGCCACAGATGCGTGGGTTTCGACCACAAAGTGTCTCAGCCGAGTGAAGGATGCAGTTTGCCGACAATGCGGACAGACTGGCCACGTCGCTGCCAAGTGCACCAATCCGGTGGACTGCCGGAACTGCCGTTTCAAGGCATTGCCTTCGGGGCATCACATGCTCTCTGAGGCATGTCCAATCTACGGTGCGGTGCTGGCCAGGATTGCTGCTAGACATTAGCAATGTTTAGCATCATCCAGGCGAACTGCGGCAGAAGTCGAGCTGCTGTCATAGAGCTCGGAGTCAGGATGCGGGACTCAGGCCATAAGTTCGCATTGTTACAGGAGCCGTACGTCGACCGTGGAGGAAGGATCACCGGATTACCGGCAGGTATGCGAGTCTTCTCCGACCTTCGCTACAAAGCTGCTATTGTCGTAGACGACCAGGAGGTCGTCTGCATGCCTGTCGCCCAGCTCATCACCGAGTATGGAGTGTGCGTGAGTGTCAATGGGAATTTTGGCTCAATTTTCCTGACCTCCGTGTACTGCCAGTTCAATCAGTATCCCACCTGTGGTTCAGTAAGACACCCGAGGTCTCTCGGGCTTACTTGAGCAATAACTGGGGGGTGCTGCTAGCTGAATGGATTCAGAGCAGACAAGCCGAGGTGCTTAATATGCCCAGCAGAGTGTACACGTTCGATAATCGCAGAGCTCGAAGCGATATCGACGTCACGATTGTCAATGAGGCAGCGTCTACGTGGGCCGCGTATGACTGGAATGTACACGAGTGGGATCTTAGCGACCACAACTTCATCACTGTTGTTGTGACGCCGGATCCGGAACGCACAGTCGAGAGCCATGCTCCTGTGCCCTCGTGGAGACTACAGAATGCTGACTGGCAACGCTTTGGTGATGAGCTCAGGACTGCATCGATGGATCTTCCCCTGGAGGAGTTTCGCAGGATGGCATGATGTACAGGTGTCTACGCTTTGCTCCCTCGTTCACCAGGTGAGTGACACTGTGCTGGGGCGCCAGCAACCGCTGGCCAGACGTCGAGTGAGCTGGTGGAATGCCGCCCTCTATGACGCACGCCGCGAGCTCAGGAGAGCCCGGCGAAGGCTTCAGCATGCGCGCCGGACCCACAGTGACAGCGCAGAACACCTCGCCTCGTATTTCAGGATCATCCGAAAGGAATACGAGAGGAAGATGCTCCAAGCGAAGGAGGAAGATTGGAGACGATTCGTCGGCGAGCACCAGGATGACCCATGGGGGCGCGTCTACAGGATATGCCGAGGCCGCAAGACGTGCACCGATCTCGGTTGCCTCCGTCGGAACGATGGGACAGTCGTAACCTGGCACGACTGTGCGAACGTCCTGCTCCGTAGCTTCTTCCCGGCTGCGGAGAGTCCAGTGGATGTTTCCGTTCCTGGCGAAGTACCCCCCTCCCTTGAATTGTTTGAGGTCGATTTAGATGGCATCACCGGGGGTATGGTCAAAGCGGCTTGGCGCGCCATCCCTGAGCACATGACAGCGATGTATTCCCGCTGCCTAGCAGACGGATATTTTCCGATTGAGTGGAAGCGCCCACGAGTGGTTGCGCTCCTCAAAGGCCCCGACAAGGACAGGAGCGATCCAGCGTCCTATCGGGGTATCTGCTTGCTGCCAGTTTTCGGCAAGGTGCTTGAAGGGATCATGGTGAACCGTGTAAAAAAGAGGTGCTCACGGACGAGAGTCGATGGCAATTCGGCTTTCGCCCCGGACGCTGTGTGGAGGACGCTTGGGATCACGTCGTGAGCAGTGTCGATGCCAGCTCGGCTCGATATGTGCTCGGTGTCTTCGTGGATTTCAAAGGCGCATTCGACCACGTGGAGTGGAACGCAGCGTTATGCCGACTGTTGGATCTTGGATGCAGGGAAATTGGGATCTGGCGCAGCTTCTTTTCGGGCCGGAAAGCGAGCATCGTCAGTAGCTTCGGCGAAGTCAGCGTCGATGTAACGCGTGGCTGTCCGCAGGGGTCCATCAGTGGTCCATTTATTTGGAACATCCTGATGGATACCCTTCTGCGTCGCCTTGAGGCGCACTGCACTTTTAGTGCATATGCTGACGATCTGCTGCTGCTCGTCGAGGGAAATTCCAGATCCCAATTGGAGCAAAAAGGAGCCCAACTGATGGAGATAGTTGGAGGATGGGGTATCGAGGTAGGCGTCTCAGTCTCGGCAACGAAGACTGTGACGATGCTCTTAAGGGCGGGCTGTCAGCAGGCAGACCCCCCGCCGTTAGGTTTGCTGGAGCAAACTTGCGGTATGTGAAGCAATGCCGTTACCTTGGCATCACGGCTGGCGAGCGGTTGAGTTTTCTCCCGCATATCGCGTCACTACGTGATCGGCTGGCCGGAGTCGTCGGAGCCCTGACCCGTGTGCTACGCGTCGACTGGGGACTCAGTCCGCAAGCACGGCGAAGGATATATGCCGGACTCATAGTGCCTTGCGCACTTTTTGGTGCCTCGGTGTGGTACAAGGTGGTGATGAGACTAGTCGGCGCCAGGAGGTCGCTCAAGTCCTGCCATCGGCTCATCCTGCTTGGATGTTTGCCCACGTGCCGAACGGTATCGACCGATGCCCTTGAAGTTCTTGCTGGAGCTCCACCGCTTGACCTTGTAGCGACGCGCCTTGCAATGCAGTTTAAGATGAAGCGAAACTACCCCATGGTAGCGGGCGATTGGCTCCACGGTCAAGATGTTTCCACCCTTGATCGTGGTAGGAGAAAAGCCCTGCTGGACGAACGCGTATTGCGTGAGTGGCAACTCCGGTGGGATGACGGCGAGCACGGCCGTGTGACGCATAAGTTCATCCCGGATGTAAGCTTCGTCTTCAGCCGCCCCAGCTTCAAGTTCACGATGCATGCTGGTTTTTAATGACTGGACATGGATCGCTGAACGCTTTTTCTGCATGCGCGTGGTCTTAGCGAGACTACCGAATGTCCATGTGGCGATCCCATAGAAGACTGGCAGCACGTGCTGTGCGAGTGCCCCCTCTATGCGGATGTGCGGGACCCTGAAGGGCTTGGAATTCGGCAATTACCATCCGGTGACTGGACTGTTGCAGACATTGTGACAACCCCTGACAGCATGCGACTGTTTGAAGGCTATGCCCACATAGTTTTCAGCAGGCGACGCATGCTGGTGGACAACGGAGGACCTGGAGGACAGGGCCGACCAGTGCCGGACTGACGATTAGTCTAAACTGGTAGTGGTACTGGAACCTGGACCATGCCACGAAGTCTTACCAGAGCACTCTAATCTGGCAGTGATGCGGTACTTGTACCAATTCACGAGGTCTTACCAGAGCACTTAATCTGGCAGTGATGCGGCACTTGTGCCAATTCACGAGGTCTTACCAGAGCACTTTAATCTGGCAGTGATGCGGTACTTGTGCCAATTCACGAGGTCTTACCAGAGCACTTAATCTGGCAGTGATGCGGCACTTGTGCCAACTCACGAGGTCTTACCAGAGCACTTTAATCTGGCAGTGATGCGGTACTTGTGCCAATTCACGAGGTCGTACCAGAGCACTTTAATCTGGAAGACAACTCCTCGGAGAAGTCGACGGCGCCCACCCAGTGCCCGGTTGTCGGAAACCAGTATGGGAAGCAGTCTTTGATTGCGCACAGCCGATCCAAAGCTGTCAATTTGGTACCACGGGATGGGCTGGTGCCAAGGCCAGTCAAATGAGGTTGGCCCCTTTGTGGGAGTATCGTGGGGGCTGTTGGTTGAACCCAAATGCGGGAAGAGTGTTCGGCTCGACGTGGAGTTGCGTTATACAACCGGGTGTTGTACCCATAGACCAACAGAGGTTTTAGATAGGCCTCGCTCCTCACCAAGGATGAATGTTATGCCCGACAGCATGCATTCGATTTGGCACCTGAAAGGTTAAACTTTTGGGGGGACTTTATGTCCCTATCTACTGGGGGATTAACGGACCGAGATGCAGAAGGGGATAAAACCGTAATTCATAAGTCATCAAAGTCAAGTCGACTCGTAGACAAATTTTGTCCCACGGTAGATGTGGCCTCCTCGTGGTGTCCCCCGGGTGCTAAAATCAGCGTAACTCTGTATTAGCAGCAAATACGAGCGGCGAAATGGGCGCCCACCCAGTGCCCGGTTGTCGGAAACCAGTATGGGAAGCAGTCTTTGATTGCGCACAGCCGATCCAAAGCTGTCAATTTGGTACCACGGGATGGGCTGGTGGCCAAGGCCAGCCCAAATGAGGTTGGCCCCCTTTGTGGGAGTATCGTGGTGGTTGTTGGTTGTACCCAAATGCGGGAAGAGTGTTGAGCTCGGCGTGGAGTTGCGTTAAACAACCGGGTGTTGTAACCCACAGACCAACAGAGGTTTTAGATAGGCCTCGCTCCTCACCAAGGATGAATGTTATGCCCGACAGCATGCATTCGATTGGTACCTGAAAGGTTAAACTTTTGGGGGCGTTGGTGGACGCTCAAATTCACCCGTTGTACTATGCGCCACATATGTGACGCAACTGGGTACCGTGGTTGTAAACCCCTAAAGGTGGTACACGCCACGTAAAACAAATTCGACTTAATGTCCCTATCTACTGGGGGATTAACGGACCGAGATGCAGAAGGGGATAAAACCGTAATTCATAAGTCATCAAAGTCAAGTCGACTCGTAGACAAATTTTGTCCCACGGTAGATGTGGCCTCCTCGTGGTGTCCCCCGGGTGCTAAAATCAGCGTAACTCTGTATTAGCAGCAAATACGAGCGGCGAAATGGGCGCCCACCCAGTGCCCGGTTGTCGGAAACCAGTATGGGAAGCAGTCTTTGATTGCGCACAGCCGATCCAAAGCTGTCAATTTCTACTCCAGTTCGCTTTTGATTGTCGTCGAGAGCAGACGTGTTTTTTCTGTGTGCGCGCACCGTTTTCGGTTGTTTGTTAACCAACGGTAAAAGCAACGCGAAAAAACAACAAAGCAACTTTAAAAGTGCTTATTAGCGACACTTTCGCTGATAACGATCTCGCTGCTGCGCGTGTGTAGTAGTGCAGTAGTGCAGACTTTTGGGCTGTTTTTCACTCCGTATTTTGCTGCCTATCGCACAGGCGCAGATGGAGAGCGACGCGAGCAGCAGTGCTGCCAGCTCCGTGCGTTCGTCGGGGAGGAAGAGGCGTGGTCGAGGTGGTGGGCACCGGACCGACACCCGTGTGCAGACGCCGGCTGACGTAGCCATGCCGCCACCGGTGGATTCGCCCCGCGAAAGCTGCGACTGAGGGTCGCTAGCTCAGCGGATGAGCGACGTGTCCGCGCGTGCCGCCGCCCCCGTCGCTGCAGGAGTCGCTGCTCAGCCGTCGCCGTTGCTCCCGCCGCTGCCACGATCGCAGCCCCGCGTCCGCCCCCGCTGCTAACCCCGTGTCCGCCCCGCTGCTGACCCCGTTGCCCCCGTTGCCGCCCCGTTGCCGCCCCTGTGGCCGCCCCCGTTGCCGCCCCCGCTGCACCCGCTTCCAGTGCCATTGAGCCCGTTCTGGCGGAGATTTCCGCAGCTGGAGAGGGGTTCCGGAATGCCATGGTGGGCATTCCACAAGATGCTGCGAGGAAATCTCGGCTGCCATAAAGCGCCTGGAGGAACTGGCCATGTCACTCGCGGTCAGGAACGCGATGCTGCAGAGCCTCTCGGGTGGACCGCCCGCACCACAGGCGCCCGCTCCAGTGGTACAGCTAGCCGCTGCTAGCTACGCCGCCGCCGCTGCAGCTCCCATTGCTGCTCCCAGCCTTCGGAAGCCTCCGGAGACCTGGTCAGCAATGGTGACCAGCAGCAATCGAGGAGACGCCCCAGCAGGTTGCTGAGCGCGTTCGCCGGGAAGTTGCGCCCGCACTTGGTGTACGTGTGCACGAAGTGCGTGAGCTAAACTGCGCGGTGGAGCCATTATCCGCACGCCATCGGCGAGCGAGATAAAGCGCGTGGTGGCGAACAAGAAGTTCGCAGAGTGGACTGAAAGTCCAGCAGAGCCAGGGATTGAGGCCAAAAGTGACGGTGTTCGATGTGGACACCAGCATAGAGCCGGAGCTCTTTATGGAGGAGCTGTTCGTGAACAACTTCCAGGAGGAAATGACGGCGGCTGCATTCAAGAAGTCAGTGCACTTGGAGTCGAAGCCTTGGTCCGTCACGGATGGCGCCAGTGTGTCGCTGACGCTAGACGTGGACGAAAGCGCTGGCCATACTTGAGAGGGCCGGTCGGGTCTATATCAAGTGGTTTTCGTACCGCTGCCGGTCGCTCGTCCGTACCTATGCTTGCCATAGGTGCGTCGGATTTGATCACAAAGGTGTCTCAGTGCCGCTTCAAGCAGGACGTGTGCCGCCAGTGTGGACAAACGGGCCACGTTGCAGCAAAGTGCGTAAGCCCGGTGGACTGCCGGAATTGCCGCTTTAAGGGGGCTGCCCTCGGGGCATTCGATGCTCTCAGCATCGTGCCCGATCTATGGGGCAGTGTTGGCAAGGGTGCAGTCCAGACATTAATATGTTTGTGCTCATCCAGGCCAACTGTGGTCGGGGACGCGTTGCGTGCATCGACATTGGTGCACGTATGCGCGAACTTGGCCACACCTTTGCGCTGCTGCAGGAGCCGTATTCGGACGAAGCGGGCCGAATCACAGGATTCCCATCCGGGATGAGAGTGTTCGGCAGTAAGCTGTTCGATGGGCGCAGGAGGAACGCCGCCGTCATCGTCGGGACCCAGAATTGACAACAAGCTCTACAGGCGAGCAGTACTGCTGTATCCCCCCATGTTGGTAAGCTTTCGTGGGCGTTGAACCCACACTCCGTGACAGCTGGAGGACTGGATCGAAGGGGCGGGCAGTCCTTAATCAATTCAGCGAGGTGTTTACGTTTTGACAATCGCCGTGGACAGAGCGATATCGACGTGACAATTGCCAATAGCTGCGTCCTGTACCGTCCTGGATGCAATGCTCAACTCCGCAATGCAAATTGGCGACTGTTCGACTCGGAGCTGGTAGAGGAAGTCATGGAGCACCTTCCCTTGGAGGATATTAGGATTTCGCCGTTGGACTCCTCGGTGTCTGCACTACGCCTTCATCTGCGGACAGCCGTTCGCGAGTTCAAGAAGCTCATCCTGAAGACGAAGGAGGATCACTGGCGGAGCTTCGTTGGAGACCACAGGGACGACCCATGGGGGCACGTATACCGGATATGCCGAGGACGAAAGCGGTCCGCAGATCTGGGATGCCTTCGTTCGGATGACAGGCTGGTTGTAACTTGGCACGACTGCGCGAGTCTCCTCCTCCGCAACTTTTTCCCAGTTGCGGAAGCGAGTGACGACATTGTCATCCAGAACGAAGCTGCGCCGGCTCTCGAAGCATTCGAGGTCGGAGCATGCGTCGCCCGGTTGAAGAGCAGGCGCCCAGGAAGCCAGCTTGTGGAGAAGCTTCTTCTGTGGCAGGAGGGCGAGGATGACCAGCAGATTCGGAGAAGTCGACGTAGAGGTAACTCGAGGCTGTCCGCAAGGATCCATCAGTGGGCCGTTCATTTGGAACACCATGATGGATGTGCTGCTCAACGTTTGGAGCCCTTGTGTGTTTTCAGCGCATACGCCGACGGAAAGCTGGCTGGAGTCGTCGGAGCATTGAGTCGCGTGCTGCGAGTCGACTGGGGTCTCAGTCCTCGAGCGAAACGCACCATTTATGCCGGACTCATGGTGCCCTGTGCACTATTTGGTGCCTCGGTTTGGTATTCCGCGGTTGTGAGAGAGTCGGGGGCCAGGAGGCGCCTCATCTCCTGCCAAAGAGTCATGCTCTTAGGATGCCTTGCGGTATGCCGAACAGTGTCCACCGTGGCACTGCAGGTGCTGCTGGAGCTCCACCTTTGGACCTGGTTGCCAAGAAATTGGCAATCATGTTCAAGGTCAAGCGTGCCCACCCGCTGGAGGAAAGCGATTGGCTGTTCGGTCTAGATTTGGCAAATCTAGATCGGAGGCAGATGATGGCGATGCTGGACGAGCGCATGTGCTGCGAATGGCAACGCAGGTGGGATGACGATGAGCACGGTCGACCGACTCATCGCTTTATCCCGGACGCACGCTTCGTCTTCAGCCGGATGGACTTTGGATTTAGTCTCCACGCCGGATTTCTGCTGACGGGCCATGGATCGCTGAACGCATTTCTGCATCGGAGAACTCTGAGCACAACGCCCGCATGCCAATGCGGCGCTGAGTGTGAACTGGCAGCACGTGCTAGTTGCTTGCCCTCTCTATGCAGATTTGCGAGACCTCGACGGACTTGGTGTGAGAGGAGGGACGCCGGTTGGGATTTTCCCGGGTCCTGGATACACCGGAACAGCTCCGCATGCTGGAGTTGTTTGCGAAAAAGGCGTTTGCTAGACGGCGGCGAGGGAGCACCCCACGGAGAACACCAGGATCAACCAGTGCCGGGTCAGTGATGGCCAAAACTGGCAGTGGTACTGGAACCTGGACCATGCCACGAAGTCTTACCAGAGCACTCTAATCTGGCAGTGATGCGGTACTTGTGCCAATTCACGAGGTCTTACCAGAGCACTTAATCTGGCAGTGATGCGGCACTTGTGCCAACTCACGAGGTCTTACCAGAGCACTTTAATCTGGCAGTGATGCGGTACTTGTGCCAATTCACGAGGTCGTACCAGAGCACTTTAATCTGGAAGACAACTCCTCGGAGAAGTCGACGGCGCCCCCAGTGCCCGGTTGTCGGAAACCAGTATGGGAAGCAGTCTTTGATTGCGCACAGCCGATCAAAAGCTGTCAATTTGGTACCACAGGATGGGCTGGTGCCAAGGCCAGTCAAATGAGGTTGGCCCCCTTTGTGGGAGTATCGGGCTTGTGGCGGCCAAGCGTTCATAGCGACGTCGCTTTTGATCCTTCGATGTCGGCTCTTCCTATCATTGTGAAGCAAAATTCACCAAGCGTTGGATTGTTCACCCATGCAAGGGAACGTGAGCTGGGTTTAGACCGTCGTGAGACAGGTTAGTTTTACCCTACTAATGACAAAACGTTGTTGCGACAGCATTCCTGCGTAGTACGAGGAACCGCAGGTACGGACCAATGGCACAATACTAAGACATATCGCAACATTTTTAGATAAAAACATTTATTGAAGAAATTAATAAATATCATTAAAATGGTGTACTTTTAATTTCTTTCAATAAATAAGTACGACGTAATAAAATAA
>JACVCZ010000077.1:0-37781 GCA_020829145.1 Drosophila nigrodunni
GCAGTATTTAAAATCCTTTGAAAGCATCAAACTTTCATGTGCTGATGCACAAATTTCAAATCTGAAACAGTAAATAAATAAAAAACACACCTGTACAAAAAAGTTATAAACAAGGACAAAAACACTTCTCACTACTTTCTACAGCCAACCTAAAATCATTCAATAAGCATAAAATTAAATAAACCTATAAGAAATTTCAAACAAGCCAATCTTTATTGCATTACCACCAAGACAAATATACTCCAGTACTAAGAGCCCTGTCTTAACAGACATGAGCAGCTTAGGAGAGTATATACTCATTAACAATATAACTTGTTAAAAGCAGTATTTAAAGCATCAAACTTTCGTGTACTGATGCACCAATTTAAAATCTGAAACAATAAATAAATATAAACACACCTGTACAAATAAAATTATAAACATAGCCAAAAACTCTTCTCTCTCCTTTCTACAGCCAATAAATTAAAAACTGTCCCCAAAATGGACACCAGATAACCCGATAGTTATCAAAAACACTGCCGTCCCCGCGTGGTGCCCTCGAGGCCGTCTAGCGGTGCAGCTCAAACACTATTACTAGCAAATTGAATAGACAAAATAGTGCAATTGAGACCGATATATATATGAGCTTAAGCAAAAGGCTGGCTCATAATTAAAAAAAAAAAAAAAAATCCTATAAATTCTACAGCCAATAATTTAAAACATTTGAAAATGGAAACCAGATTCCAGATATCACAATCAAAAAACTGCCGTCCTTGCATTAAAAACAAAGTTGAAAAAAAAACCGATATATAGCGGTGCAGCTCACAAATAAACAATGAGTAATGATGCATGGCTGCAAATTCATTGCAGACAAAATAAAAAATTGGCGCAGTACTAAGAGGGCAACGCTGCAATAACAATATAAATTGTTAAAAGCAGTATCTAAAATCCTTTGAAAGCACCAAACTTTTTAAGTGCTGATGCTTCATTGTAAATAGAAAATTATAAACAAAGCCAAAACACTTCTCACTCCTTTTTACAGCCAACTTAAAATCATTCAAAAAAGCATAACATTAAATAAAGCTATAAGAAACCTCAAACAAGCCAATTTTATTGCACTACCACAAAACTAATATACTCCAGTACTAAGAGCCCTGTCTTAATAGACATGAGCAGCTTAGGAGAGTATATACTCATTAATAATATAATTTGTTAAAAGCAGTATTTAAAATCCTTTGAAAGCATCAAACTCTCATGTGCTGATGCTCCAAATTTAAATCTGAAACAGTAAATTAAAACACACCTGTACAAATAAATTATAAACAAAGCCAAAAACACTTCTCACTCCTTTTTTACAGCCAACTTAAAATCATTCAAAAGCATAACATTAAATAAAGCTATAAGAAACCTCAAACAAGCCAATTTTATTGCACTACCACCAAAACTTATATACTCAGTACTAAGAGCCCTGTCTTAATAGACATGAGCAGCTTAGGAGAGTATATACTCATTAACAGTATAATTTGTTAAAAGCAGTATTCAAAATCCTTTGAAAACATCAAACTTTTATGGTCTGATGCTCAAATTCATATCTGAAACAGTAAATCAAAACACACCTGTACAAATAAAATTATAAACAAAGCCAAAAACACTTCTCACTCCTTTCTAAAGCCAACTTAAAATCGTGCAATAAGCATAAAATTAAATAAACCCATGAGTAATCTCAAGCAAGCCAACTTTCATTGCACTACCACCAAAACTAATATACTCCAGTACTAAGAGCCCTGTCTTAACAGACATGAGCAGCTTAGAGAGTATATACTCATTAACAATATAACTTGTTAAAAGCAGTATCTAAAAAATCCTTTGAAAGCACCAAACTTTTAAGTGCTGATGCTTCATTGTAAATAGAAAATTATAAACAAAGCCAAAAACACTTCTCACTCCTTTTTACAGCCAACTTAAAATCATTCAAAAAGCATAACATTAAATAAAGCTATAAGAAACCTCAAACAAGCCAATTTTATTGCACTACCACCAAAACTTATATACTCCAGTACTAAGAGCCCTGTCTTAATAGACATGAGCAGCTTAGGAGAGTATATACCTATTAACAATATAATTTGTTAAAAGCAGGGTTTAAAGCATCAAACTTTCGTGTACTGATGCACCATTTTCAAATCTAAAACAGTAAATAAATATAAACACACCTGTACAAATAAGATTATAAACAAAGCCAAAAACACTTATCACTCCTTTCTACAGCCAAATTAAAATCATTTAATAAGTATAACATTGAATAAATCTATAAGATACTTCAAACAAGCCGATTTTTATTGCACTACCACCAAGACTAATATACTCCAGTACTAAGAGCCCTGTCATAATAGACATGAGCAGCTTGGGGAGAGTATATACCTATTAACAATATAATTTGTTAAAAGCAGGGTTTAAAGCATCAAACTTTCGTGTACTGATGCACCATTTTCAAATCTGAAACAGTAAAATTAAAACACACCTGTACAAATAAATTATAAACAAAGCCAAAAAACACTTATCACTCCTTTCTACAGCCAAATTAAAATCATTTAATAAGTATAACATTGAATAAATCTATAAGATACTTCAAACAAGCCGATTTTTATTGCACTACCACCAAGACTAATATACTCCAGTACTAAGAGCCCTGTCATAATAGACATGAGCAGCTTAGAGAGTATATACCTATTAACAATATAATTTGTTAAAAGCAGGGTTTAAAGCATCAAACTTTCGTGTACTGATGCACCATTTTCAAATCTAAAACAGTAAATAAATATAAACACACCTGTACAAATAAGATTATAAACAAAGCCAAAAAACACTTCTCACTCCTTTACAGCCAACTTAAAATCATTCAATAAGCATAACATTAAATAAATCTATAAGAGGCCTCAAACAAGCCAACTTTTTTTGCACTACCACCAAAACTAATATACTCCAGTACTAAGAGCCCTGTCTTAATAGACATGAGCAGCTTAGAGAGTATATACTCATTAACATAATAATTTGTTAAAAGCAGTATTTAAAATCCTTTGAAAGCATCAAACTTTCATGTGCTGATGCACAAATTTCAAATCTGAAACAGTAAATAAATAAAAACACACCTGTACAAAAAAGTTATAAACAAGGACAAAAACACTTCTCACTACTTTCTACAGCCAACCTAAAATCATTCAATAAGCATAAAATTAAATAAACCTATAAGAAATTTCAAGCAAGCCAATCTTTATTGCATTACCACCAAGACAAATATACTCCAGTACTAAGAGCCCTGTCTTAACAGACATGAGCAGCTTAGAGAGTATATACTCATTAACAATATAACTTGTTAAAAGCAGTATTTAAAGCATCAAACTTTCGTGTACTGATGCACCAATTTAAAATCTGAAACAATAAATAAATATAAACACACCTGTACAAATAAAATTATAAACATAGCCAAAAACTCTTCTCTCTCCTTTCTACAGCCAATAAATTAAAAACTGTCCCCAAAATGGACACCAGATAACCCGATAGTTATCAAAACACTGCCGTCCCCGCGTGGTGCCCTCGAGGCCGTCTAGCAGTGCAGCTCAAAAATATATAGCAAATTGAATAGACAAACGCCTCAATTGAGACCGATATATATATGAGCTTAAGCAAAAGGCTGGCTCATAATAAAAAAAAAAAAAAAAAAAAAAAAAAAAATAATACCTTGTTGGGTAAAAATTAAAAAATAAACAATTGCCATCTTGTGCAGAAAACTGATGCTCAAACCCAAAACAAAAGTGTAAATAAAATGCGAGGTAGATCCATACTTGTCCGTTTTTGCACAAATCACGGGAAATGTTTTACAATTGCGTATTTAAAAGGAAAATACTTTTAAACAAATACTAAGATAAAAATAATTATAGACATCCCTACACCTTTCTAAATATAGGATAAAAATTAAAAAAAAAACTTTAAAAAGTGCTGATGCTTCATTGTAAATAGAAAATTATAAACAAAAGCCAAAAAAACACTTCTCATATCCTCAAATAGCCAACTTAAAATCATTCAAAAAGCATAACATTAAATAAAGCTATAAGAAACCTCAAACAAGCCAATTTTATTGCACTACCACCAAAACTTATATACTCCAGTACTAAGAGCCCTGTCTTAATAGACATGAGCAGCTTAGAGAGTATATACTCATTAACAGTATAATTTGTTAAAAGCAGTATTCAAAACTTTGAAAACATCAAACTTTTTATGGTCTGATGCTCAAATTCAAATCTTTGAAACAGTAAATCAAAACACACCTGTACAAATAAAAATTATAAACAAAGCCAAAAAACACTTTCACTTTTCTAAAGCCAACTTAAAATATAAAAAATTTGTATAAAATTAAATAAATTTAGTGATTAATGAAACTGGAATACTTTTGCTGCGTTTATCTAAAATAATATTTTTAATTAAGAGGACTGTTAATAAATCAAGTCTATTCAAAGTATATACCTATTATTAAATCAATTTTGTTTAAATAATTTAAAAAAATCCTTTTGAAATTGCATAAAAATAGTTTTCGATATTCTTATATACGATATTATCGTAACCCGCATATTAAACTGCCATCGCTTTTATTTATTACTCAGTCGATCGCAAAAAGAAAGTTCAACTGCCAAAAGAAAACTACAAAAACAAATTTTATTGCCTAATAATACCTTATTTCCAGTACTAAGAGCCCTGTCTTTAGACATGAGCAGCAAACAAATATATATAAAAAAGTGCCATCTTTGCAGAAAAAGATCTCAGGGTTTAAAGCATCAAACAAAATTTGTGTACTGTGTGATTTTTCAAATCTGAAAACGGTAGATCCATAAATATAAACACACCTGTGTACAAATAAGATTATAAACACGGCCAAAAAGTTTTTCCTTTCTACGTATTTAATTAAAAAAATAAGTATAACAACAAATAAAGATAAAAATAATTAAATAATAATTTTTTTGCACTGCCCAAGACAATATACAAGCCTCTAAGAGCCCTGTAAATAATAGACATGGGCACTTTAAAAAGTATATACTCTCTGCATTTTAATAATTAAAAGCAGTATTTAAATCCTTTTGAAAGCATCAAACTTTCATGTGCTTGCACAAATTTCAAATTGAAACAGTAAATTAAAACACACCTGTACAAAAAAGTTATAAACAAAAGGACAAATGTTTGTGTTGAAAGTCTAAACGTTTGACAATATATGATGCATGCATAAAATTAAATAAACCATTCGGCGCAGCCAGCAAGCCAATCTTTATTGTGCCGCGCCACCAGGCAGCAAATACGTTCGAGCGTAAGAGCCCTGTCTTTTCAGACATGAGCAGCTTAGAATGGGTTGACTCTTCATTAACAATATCACTTGTTAAAAGTAGTATTTAACGCTTCAAGTTTTCTTGTTGATGGTCCAATTTAAAATGCGCCTCGAAGGAATAGTTTAATATAAACACACCTGTTATAAACTAAAATACTGTACGATACGGAAAAAACTCTTTCTCTCCTTTTCTACAGCTAATAAATTAAAAACTGTCCCCAAATGGACACCAGATAACCCGATAGTTATCAAATACACTGCCGTCCCCGCGTGGTGCCCTCGAGGCCGTCTAGCGGTGCAGCTCAAAACACTATTACTAGCAAATTGAATAGACAAAATAGTGCAATTGAGACCGATATATATATGAGCTTAAGCAAAGGCTGGCTCATAAAAAAAAAAAAAAAAAAAAAGTAGCTGACTAAATACCTTATTTGGGTAAGTGAGGATCTTTCTTTAGTTAATCTGCAAACAAATATATATAAAACAGTGCCATCTTGTGCAGAAAAGTCTCAGAAAATTTGTTCATATACATGTACAAAAAACAAAATTTGTTGTGTGTGAGTGTCTATGTGTAAATGCGGTAGATCCATACTTGTCCCGTTGCCCACGGCGACTTAGAATTTTTTTTCACGGCGAAATGTTTTCAAGAAACAATTGCGTATTTAATTAGGAAAATACCTTTTAAACAAATAAAGATAAAAATAATTATATAATATATTATTTGCACTTATATGTGTACACAAGCCTCCCAGTTGAAAAAATAAATATAGGATGAAAATTTAAAAAAGCCGTCGGCAAAACAAAACTACATTTCTTAATAATACATAACAAATAATGTAAAAAACAATGCTTATATAGCTCAAAAGTAGTCTCAAGTCTCAACATTGTTTCAAGAAATAGTCTCAATATATAACAAAAGCCTTTACATATTTTTTGTGTGTACATATGTGCGCATATTCTCGTTCGCTTGAAATCCATGTACAAAATTGTATGCCCTGTATTAGTTTCTTATAATTTCATGTATACCCCTTTTCATATACAGGCACCAAACCCAATTGTTATAACTAAATAATTCAAGATAAATAATTAAATAAATCTTTCCATTTTTAGTAATTATACAGGATAAAATGTATCACTGTATATAAAGGGCATATTCGCTTGCACTGTTTTTCTTTCCTATTGCACATATAAAATTTGTATAAAGTGTTGCACAATTTAGTTATTAATGAAACTGGAATAATTTTGCTGCGTTTATCTATAATTGTGTTTTTCAAAATTGGACTGTTAATAAATCAAGTCTATTCAAAATTAGACTATTATTAAATCAATTTTATTTAAATAATTTAATCGATAGAACAATTGCATAAAATAGTTTCGATATTCTTATATACGATATTATCGTAACCCATATGAGCTGCCATCGCTTTTATTTATTACTCAGTCGATCGCAGCGCGGAAAAAGTTCAACTGCCTGAAAATAAAATTGTGCAAAAACAGAATTGTAGCCGAATAATACCTTATTTGGGTCAATTGCAGCGCGAAAAAATTCAATAACGTTTATAAAATGTGCCAAAGCATAAACCTAGTTGTCCTACATATGGTTTCTACATGCAAGTGCGGAGGGGCGGCCTTTGGGTGGTATGCTCGGCGGAATATTTATACATAAAACTGTTTAGCAGACCTTTTTAGTGAAGGCCAATAGGTTAAAACACAAAACATTTTATTTATTTTAGATTTGGGTGAGTGAGAGTTGTTATTTATTGAAAGCTATAGTGGAATGTGAAAGGGTGTGCGGGCTGTTTGTGTGGAGGGTCGTGTGTGTTGCGTGCGTGTTGTTTGCGTAAAATGAATAATCATTATAAAATAAATCAGGCAACTATAGTCATATCAGACACACGCTTCGCCTATGCAAACTTATCAGTTATCATTTTACTACAAAATTTCTATCATTAAGACAGTAATTACTACTTAAATAGTGCATAACAATGTCATAAAAATCTTCTATTTCCACGAATTTTTAAAAAAAGTAATTATATGTGTACATTTTTATTGTTCATTTGCATGCATAAGTGTGCATATATGTGTTGCCAAATATTTCAAATTGTTGTTGCATACCCAAATCTTAAACAATGAGTTTAAATTGCTTAGACTAATTTATCAATTACTTAATAAATCAATATCTTAATAAATTCCGCACATGCACACGCACTCACACACACGAATCTGGATACTTTGCATATGCTTGCTCCCAACATATTAGGGACAAAATGTTGTTGGCAAAACATGGGCCATTTAGGCAGTGAATTATATTAAAACTTTTATTTTGATTTCTATTGAAGTGCCAAGTTGCCTTGCAATCCGGACGAATCAAGTCTGTTCAGGAATAAATAAATGTATATAAACAATAAACAGATTTTGTTCATGCGAATAACTATTTGAACAAGGAAACTCGATGCTTTGTACAATGGTATTATATCGCAAATCAATAATTGTATGTCCCAATTGTCTCACTACTAAGTCAATAGCAGCGCAAAACAATTCAATTATGTAAATAAAATCTGCCAATATAATGCCATATAATTTCTACATACAAGTATAAAAAAGCAAGCATTAATTAATATGCTTGACAAGATACTTATAATAAAAATTAAACAAAACATTTTATACACTTTGTACTCGGCCTATATAAAATAAGACTATGAAATATTAATAAATTAATTAATATAAATCCATCAAAATGTAATATGCTTCTATAAATACATAAATAAATGTTTCTTCTTGATTAAAATAAAAACAAAATAATAATAATAAATAAACAAAACAGGTGTCTCACGCAGTTCTATCACATACATCTAGTTTTTAAGATTTTCTCCCAAGGTATACCAACAAATCTGAATTCTTAACCCAGCATATACAAAGTTTATTCAAAAAGTAAAGCAAATACATAGCTTCTACACAAATTAGACAAATCAAATTAACACCATTCTTTACAAACTATGTCAACAAATATGTTACGTAGACTAAAGTTATCCTTAACTTAAACATGACAAAATCAATAAATATACTGGTGGAAAGAAATTCAGTGAGCTCATAGACAAATATAAGTTTTCTCCTCCTGAATACAATTAAAAATGGCTCAACCAAACAAAACCAACAAAAACCAAAATATTCTTTCAGAAACATAACTTCAAACATGTCTTCAAGCCTACGTAAAGCCATCACAAATAAACAAAGGCAAAAAAGCCCCGAAAAACTAATGTAATATCACCAAAGGCACTAAACACGTCAATCCAATCACTGAATTCTTCACCAAAGGATTTAATATTGAATGAACTACAAGAACAAATTAAAACGTACAAGAAAAATTTTACTGCAAACAAAGAACAAAGCCTGCACAAAGGAGTACCAATCAAAAAATGTCCAGCAACACTTGGACTACAGCAAAACTCTGCAGATGCTAAAATAAGCAATAAAGCCACTTTAAGAAAAAGTAATCCTAATAGCATACCAATTCTAACGGACAGTGATCTTTCTGACTCTGATAGTTCACAATGTAGTGTAATTGATGTTATAAGTGATCCTCAACCCACTTTGAACAATCAGTTAAAACCCCAAATATTCACATTCATAAAGTAATAAACGCTGTTGAGCTAATCAACAATGCAATAGAAAAAGTTGGAAATGACTCTTTCACCACAAGCCCAATTTCGGAAGAAGGCATATCCTTTCAATGCAAAGATACTAAAACACATGATGCCTTGCTAAGCCATTTCTCTGACCAAAAGATAGAAATCCAAATACAAAAATCTAAAAGCAAATCCGTTTACCACACTATAATAAAAGGGCTTCACTTCACAACTACTACCGAATGGATCACCAAAGAGCTCACATCCCTCGGGCATTCTCCTTGTCGTATAACAAACATTACTGGAAATTTCTCAGGTAAACCCACAAGTTCATTCAGTGTAGATCTCAATATCAAAGAAAATAATTCGGAAATTCTTAAAATAACTAAACTGGGAACCTACAAAGTCAAAATAGAATTACCATATAAATCCAAAAGCATATATCAATGCCATAAATGCCAACATTTTGATCATAAAACAGAAGATTGCACCCATCTGGGCTACATATGCTTCAAATGCGCAGGCGCACATCCTTCAAACTTGTGCCCAAAACCCAAAGATGAGACTGGACTATGCCCAAATTGTGGTGGCCCACACGTTGCACTGTACAAAGGCTGTCCAGCCTACAAAGATGCTCTTAAAAAACGCCCCTAAATAAATTCACCAAAAGGGCAAAAATTGCACTACAAGAACTTAAATGGTCAAGTGAACCTATATTCAACATCACACACAATTAAACAACACAACTTCAAAACACTACACTAGCCAGAAGAATCTCTACACAACAAAAACAGACAGCACTCTACATAATTGACAATTGACTTGCCACTCTAGTTTAAAATCATCTAACACAGTAAAAACTAAACCCTTTTCCTAATATTAAATAAAAATGAATTAAAATAAAAATAAATAAATAAATATATATATATATAATAATAATAATAATAATAAAAACCTTAACAATCCTCTATAACAACATAAACATAACAACCATAAAAACTATTAACTATTAAACCACACTAACCCACCAGCAGCAATGATGAAATAAATTATAATGGAAATTTTCTAAAATAATCTTCTGAAGCTGAAGGTGTAAATAACATAACACAAAAAATACAAAGCATGGCACCTCCAAATACTCTCTTAATATTCACTCATAATAAACAAAAAATGTAACTAGAATTGTGTGAGCACTTATATCAGAGCAGATTTGTCAAGAAGAATCAAAACAAAATGTATAAAAAAAAAAAAAAAAAAAATAATCCTTAAATAATAAATAATAACTTATTTTAAATGCTATAATAAATAAATTATATTAATTAGGACTTGTATTCATGACAGATTCCTACAATGGCAACCCCAAACCAAGATAGCACCGCTTCTGCTATAATATCGCCAAGCAACCAAACTGCTAAAAACAGCCAACAAATCTACCTGCCAATTCCAGGATATTTATTGAATAACAATAATTCAAACAACAATGACACGGGCGTCATTACTTACAATGTAAAAGTTGCCATAAGCAAAACAGAAGACACAAATTCAAATGAGACACCTGAGTCGCCGATTGCTGAAGACGAATCGAATGAAAAGAAATCGAGAAGCTGGACCCCAAATCCATCTGACTACGTCAAAGAAAGTGAGGAACAAAATGACGCTGCCAACTACAATTCACCCACAAACTCATCAGATCTAAAGGTTCCAAATATTTGTATACGTAATGTTACAAACTCATTTAATATTAATAGAGTTAGCCATAAAAGAAATAGGTGCAGACTCTTTTACTACAAATCCAATCTCTGAGGAAGGCCTCTGTTTCAAATGTAATAATATCAAAGCACATTGCACACTCATGAGTATATTTAAATTAAATAATATCAATGCTGTCTCTCAAATGGCTAAAAATATTAATAATTTCAAAACAATCATAAAAGGCCTTCATATGTCCACTCCACCTTCTTGGATCTCCCAACAGTTAAAATACCTAGGTCATACCACTGTCAACGTTGGTAATATTATTGGCTCGTATACTGAAAAACCAACAAGTTCATTCAAAGTAGATTTTCTACCTAACCCAAACAATTGGGAAATATTAAAAATCACCAAACTTGGCACCTATCCAGTAACAATTGAACAACCTAACCAGGTTAAAAATGTCCCCCAATGCCAAAAAGTGTCAAAAATACGGACATAAAATTGAGATCTGCACTTCCAACCACTACACATGTTTTAAATGTGCTCAGCATCATCCCTCTGATGAATGCAAAAAGCCAAGATATTTAGATGGCCTGTGTGCCAATTGCAAGGGTAATCATGTTGCCACATTCAGAGGCTGCCCAGCCTATAAAGCTGCAGTTAAACATTATAACCAGTCTTCTGTTGGTCGTCGACTTCGTAACTTTTCCAACCCGTTGCAATCATCATATGATAATAACGTGAATAACTTAAGTTTAGATCAACTATCAAAGCTATTTGAAGATGGCTTTAAAAATATTAAAACCTCCTAAAACAAATAAAGTAAATACTTATATGTAAGCTTATATGTTAACCATTATCCCATAAAAGCCAAAAATAAATCTCTAAACTAATAAAATAAGGAGATAATAATATTTCAACAAAAACGCCTACAAAAGGCAAGCCATGAAGGCATAAAATTATAACTTATTAAAGTGAATACTTATAAGTAAACTATTACTCCATTAAGACCAAGAAATAAATCTCTAAGTTAATAAATAAGAAAACAATAATTTAACAAAACGCCTATAAATAGGTAAGCCATGAAGGCATAAATTTATAATCTTTTTAAAGTAAATACTTGTATGTGAACTTATATATAGGCTTTTATTCCATAAGAGCTTAAAAAATAAAAAAAAAAAAAATAAATCTCTAAGCTAAGAAAATAATAATTTAACAAAACGCCTATAAATAGGCAAGCCATGAAGGCATAAAGTTATATCTTATTTCTTTTCTTTCATTTTACTCTATCACATACTAAGAAAAAAAAAAAAAAAATAAATAAATAAATAAATAATAATAAAAATAAAAATAAAATAACAGACAGTACCTATATGTAAATCAATGTACCATAAAGCCCAAACATTAAGATTATAAAAAACTGAATAAGCAAATAAATAATTTCACAAAAAACACCTATGAACAGGCAACCCAAAAAGGCATTAATTTTTTAATTAAACATAAGCACATATATATGAATTTATCTGAATATATTTTAATATCTTAAGCAACCATCTCAATATTTTGTTTAGCATTAGTTTATTCTTGTCAATAACCCCTCCAAGAACTTAACAATGATGTAAAGGAGAGGTTTTAACTTAAAATATTACGTTTTGACTTAGTTTTCGTCTGGCGGCTTGATTGCCAGACTGATCAGAAATCGGATAGAGACAAAATTTAGGTCACCACATTCACAGGGCATGCTGCCGAAATGATTTTCTGGGTGTATGTTTTATAGATTTTCCTTTTGTTGTCTAGTTTTTATACTACGACTCTGACACACTTGTAGGCTTAACCCTGTGCCGGTCCTGTTCCAAAAATGGGAACCTATATTCTCTGATATGGGTGGCTTAGTGAGGATAATAATATTAATAAACCAATCAAATACAAACCAGTAGAAGATACCTTACCTTATTACCTGCAAAAGTAGCACATCTCTAGTATTTATATCCTTGCTGACAATGACATATAGGGGCCATATCCTTGCTTTATGCAACCACATAGCCTGTTTTGGGTAGGATGTTTTTTGTGTGTGTGTTTCGCTGGGTTTTCTCGCCTTCTTGTTTGCCTCTCTTGCATTCTGCATGGATCTCCCCTGCAAGTTCTATATAAATAAAAACATAAATAGAATCAAAACACAACGTGACCTTGTCTACAGCCAAAGCATAATAAATTTGTGGAAAAACTGAGCAAGCTGAACTTTATTGCACCAACATCAAATCTGATACTCTCCAGTACTACGAGCCCCGTCATTATAAACATGAGCAGCTTGGGAGAATGTATACCCCTTAGCAAAATGTTTTGCTTAAAGCCAGTACCTAAATTTCTTAAAAATCACTAAACTCTCAAAAACCAATATTTCATTGCAAATCTGATATAAATATATAAAATTACCTGTATAAATAAATAATACAAAAAGTCAAAATACATCTCAGTCCTGTCCACAGCCAATTTGAAATCATTCAACGGGCATAATGTTGAGTAGATCTATGAGAGATTTCGGGCAAGCCGTGACAGAGTATATTCTCAATAACAAATAATTCATTAAAATCAGAATTTAAAATCCTTTAAAAGCATTAAACTTTCTTGCACTGATGCTCCAAATCTGAAACAGTAAATAAAAACACACCTGTACAAATGGAATTATAAACAAAACCAAAACACTTCTCCCTCCTTTCTACAGCCAATTTTTAAAAGCATTTAAAAAGTATAACACTGAATAAATCTATAAGAAATTTCAAGCAAGTTGATTTTTATTGCACTACCACCAAGACTAATATACTCCAGTACTAAGAGCCCTGTCTTAATAGACATGAGCAGCTTAGGAGAGTATATACTCATTAACAATATAAATTGTTAAAAGCAGTATTTAAAATCCTTTGAAAGTATCAAACTTTCATGTACTGATGCTCAATTCATATCAGAAACAGTAAATCAAAACACACCTGTACAAATAAAATTATAAACAAAGCCAAAAAACACTTCTCACTCCTTCTAAAGCCAACTTATAATCGTACAATAAGCATAAATTAAATAAACCCATGAGTAATCTCAAGCAAGCCAACTTTCATTGCACTACCACCAAAACTAATATACTCCAGTACTAAGAGCCCTGTCAAAATAGACATGAGCAGCTTAGGAGAGTATATACTCAATAACAATATAAATTGTTAAAAGCAGTATCTAAAATCCTTTGAAAGCACCAAACTTTTAATTTCTGATGCTCAAATTCATTTCTAAACAATAAATCAAAATACACCTGTACAAATAAAATTATAAACAAAGCCAAAAAACACTTCTCACTCCTTCTAAAGCCAACTTATAATCGTACAATAAGCATAAAATTAAATAAACCCATGAGTAATCTCAAGCAAGCCAACTTTTATTGCACTACCACCCAAACTAATATACTCCAGTACTAAGAGCCCTGTCTTAATAGACATGAGCAGCTTAGAGAGTATATACTCAATAACAATATAAATTGTTAAAAGTAGTATCTAAAATCCTTTGAAAGCACCAAACTTTCATGTACTGATGCTCCAATTCATATCTGAAACAGTAAATCAAAACACACCTGTACAAATAAAATTATAAACAAAGCCAAAAAACACTTCTCACTCCTTCTAAAGCCAACTTATAATCGTACAATAAGCATAAAATTAAATAAACCCAAGAGTAATCTCAAGCAAGCCAACTTTCATTGCACTACCACCAAAACTAATATACTCCAGTACTAAGAGCCCTGTCAAAATAGACATGAGCAGCTTAGAGAGTATATACTCAATAACAATATAAATTGTTAAAAACAGTATCTAAAATCCTTTGAAAGCACCAAACTTTTAATTTCTGATGCTCAAATTCATTTCTAAACAATAAATCAAAATACACCTGTACAAATAAAATTATAAACAAAGCCAAAAAACACTTCTCACTCCTTCTAAAGCCAACTTATAATCGTACAATAAGCATAAAATTAAATAAACCCATGAGTAATCTCAAGCAAGCCAACTTTTATTGCACTACCACCCAAACTAATATACTCCAGTACTAAGAGCCCTGTCTTAATAGACATGAGCAGCTTAGGAGAGTATATACTCAATAACAATATAAATTGTTAAAAGCAGTATCTAAAATCCTTTGAAAGCACCAAACTTTTAAGTGCTGATGCTTCATTGTAAATAGAAAATTTTAAACAAAGCCAAAAACACTTCTCACTCCTTTTTAC
Source organism: Drosophila nigrodunni (assembly GCA_020829145.1). Taxonomy (NCBI): domain Eukaryota; kingdom Metazoa; phylum Arthropoda; class Insecta; order Diptera; family Drosophilidae; genus Drosophila; species Drosophila nigrodunni. Next base: position 14,933 of record JACVCZ010000077.1, read on the forward strand.
AGCCAACTTAAAATCATTCAAAAAGCATAACATTAAATAAAGCTATAAGAAACCTCAAACAAGCCAATTTTATTGCACTACCACCAAAACTAATATACTCCAGTACTAAGAGCCCTGTCTTAATAGACATGAGCAGCTTAGGAGAGTATATACTCATTAATAATATAATTTGTTAAAAGCAGTATTTAAAATCCTTTGAAAGCATCAAACTCTCATGTGCTGATGCTCCAAATTTAAATCTGAAACAGTAAATTAAAAACACACCTGTACAAATAAATTATAAACAAAGCCAAAAACACTTCTCACTCCTTTTACAGCCAACTTAAAATCATTCAAAAAGCATAACATTAAATAAAGCTATAAGAAACCTCAAACAAGCCAATTTTATTGCACTACCACCAAAACTTATATACTCCAGTACTAAGAGCCCTGTCTTAATAGACATGAGCAGCTTAGAGAGTATATACTCATTAACAGTATAATTTGTTAAAAGCAGTATTCAAAATCCTTTGAAAACATCAAACTTTTATGGTCTGATGCTCAAATTCATATCTGAAACAGTAAATCAAAACACACCTGTACAAATAAAATTATAAACAAAGCCAAAAAAAAACACTTCTCACTCCTTTCTAAAGCCAACTTAAAATCGTGCAATAAGCATAAAATTAAATAAACCCATGAGTAATCTCAAGCAAGCCAACTTTCATTGCACTACCACCAAAACTAATATACTCCAGTACTAAGAGCCCTGTCTTAACAGACATGAGCAGCTTAGAGAGTATATACTCATTAACAATACTTGTTAAAAGCAGTATCTAAAATCCTTTGAAAGCACCAAACTTTTAAGTGCTGATGCTTCATTGTAAATAGAAAATTATAAACAAAGCCAAAAACACTTCTCACTCCTTTTTACAGCCAACTTAAAATCATTCAAAAAGCATAACATTAAATAAAGCTATAAGAAACCTCAAACAAGCCAATTTTATTGCACTACCACCAAAACTTATATACTCAGTACTAAGAGCCCTGTCTTAATAGACATGAGCAGCTTAGAGAGTATATACCTATTAACAATATAATTTGTTAAAAGCAGGGTTTAAAGCATCAAACTTTCGTGTACTGATGCACCATTTTCAAATCTAAAACAGTAAATAAATATAAACACACCTGTACAAATAAGATTATAAACAAAGCCAAAAAACACTTATCACTCCTTTCTACAGCCAAATTAAAATCATTTAATAAGTATAACATTGAATAAATCTATAAGATACTTCAAAACAAGCCGATTTTTTATTGCACTACCACCAAGACTAATATACTCCAGTACTAAGAGCCCTGTCATAATAGACATGAGCAGCTTAGAGAGTATATACCTATTAACAATATAATTTGTTAAAAGCAGGGTTTAAAGCATCAAACTTTCGTGTACTGATGCACCATTTTCAAATCTAAAACAGTAAATAAATATAAACACACCTGTACAAATAAGATTATAAACAAAGCCAAAAACACTTCTCACTCCTTTCCACAGCCAACTTAAAATCATTCAATAAGCATAACATTAAATAAATCTATAAGAGGCCTCAAACAAGCCAACTTTTTGCACTACCACCAAAACTAATATACTCCAGTACTAAGAGCCCTGTCTTAATAGACATGAGCAGCTTAGGAGAGTATATACTCATTAACATAATAATTTGTTAAAAGCAGTATTTAAAATCCTTTGAAAGCATCAAACTTTCATGTGCTGATGCACAAATTTCAAATCTGAAACAGTAAATAAATAAAAACACACCTGTACAAAAAGTTATAAACAAGGACAAAAACACTTCTCACTACTTTCTACAGCCAACCTAAAATCATTCAATAAGCATAAAATTAAATAAACCTATAAGAAATTTCAAGCAAGCCAATCTTTATTGCATTACCACCAAGACAAATATACTCCAGTACTAAGAGCCCTGTCTTAACAGACATGAGCAGCTTAGGAGAGTATATACTCATTAACAATATAACTTGTTAAAAGCAGTATTTAAAGCATCAAACTTTCGTGTACTGATGCACCAATTTAAAATCTGAAACAATAAATAAATATAAACACACCTGTACAAATAAAATTATAAACATAGCCAAAAAACTCTTCTCTCTCCTTTCTACAGCCAATAAATTAAAAACTGTCCCCAAAATGGACACCAGATAACCCGATAGTTATCAAAAACACTGCCGTCCCCCGCGTGGTGCCCTCGAGGCCGTCTAGCGGTGCAGCTCAAACACTATTACTAGCAAATTGAATAGACAAAATAGTGCAATTGAGACCGATATATATATGAGCTTAAGCAAAAAAGGCTGGCTCATAATTAAAAAAAAAAAAAAAAACTGCCTGAAAAAAAAAAAAAAAAGTAGCCGAATAATACCTTATTTGGGTAAGTGAGGATCTTTCTTTAGTTAATCTGCAAACAAATATATATAAACAGTGCCATCTTGTGCAGAAAAGTCTCAGAAAATTGTTCATATACATGTACAAAACAAAATTTGTTGTGTGTGAGTGTCTATGTGTAAATGCGGTAGATCCATACTTGTCCCGTTGCCCACGGCGACTTAGAATTTTTCACGGCGAAATGTTTTCCAAGAAACAATTGCGTATTTAATTAGGAAAATACCTTTTTAAACAAATAAAGATAAAAATAATTATATAATATATTATTTGCACTTATATGTGTACACAAGCCTCCCAGTTGAAAAAAAAAATAAATATAGGATGAAAATTTAAAAAAGCCGTCGGCAAAACAAAAACTACATTTCTTAATAATACATAACAAATAATGTAAAAAACAATGCTTATATAGCTCAAAGTAGTCTCAAGTCTCAACATTGTTTCAAGAAATAGTCTCAATATATAACAAAAGCCTTTACATATTTTTGTGTGTACATATGTGCGCATATTCTCGTTCGCTTGAAATCCATGTACAAAATTGTATGCCTGTATTAGTTTCTTATAATTTCATGTATACCCCTTTTCATATACAGGCACCAAACCCAATTGTTATAACTAAATAATTCAAGATAAATAATTAAATAAATCTTTCCATTTTTAGTAATTATACAGGATAAAATGTATCACTGTATATAAAGGGCATATTCGCTTGCACTGTTTTTCTTTCCTATTGCACATATAAAATTTGTATAAAGTGTTGCACAATTTAGTTATTAATGAAACTGGAATAATTTTGCTGCGTTTATCTATAATTGTGTTTTTCAAAAATTGACTGTTAATAAATCAAGTCTATTCAAAATTAGACTATTATTAAATCAATTTTATTTAAATAATTTAATCGATAGAACAATTGCATAAAAATAGTTTCGATATTCTTATATACGATATTATCGTAACCCATATGAGCTGCCATCGCTTTTATTTATTACTCAGTCGATCGCAGCGCGGAAAGTTCAACTGCCTGAAAATAAAATTGTGCAAAAACAGAATTGTCTATCATTATTTGGGTCAACGAAAAAATTCAATAACGTTTAAAGTAATGCCAAAGCATAACAATGTCATAAATGGTTTCTACATGCAAGTGCGGAGGAGCGCTTTTTGAGCCTCGGAATTTTTAAAAAAGATTTTTTATTGTGTACATTTACAAAACATTTTATTTATTTTAATTTGGGTGAGTGAGAGTTGGTATTGAAAGCTATAGTGGAATGTGAAGGGTGTGCGGAGCTGTTTTGTGTGGAGGGTCGTGTGTGTTGCGTGCGTGTTGTTTTGCGTAAAATGAATAATTGCCATAAAAATAAATCAATATCTTATCATAAATTCCGCCTATGCAAACGCACTCAGTTATCATTTTTACTACTGGATTTCCCATCATTAACATATTAGTGACTTAAAAAATGTTGTTAAAAATCTTCTATTTCATGGGAATTTTAAAAAGTAATTATATGTAACATTTTTATTGTTCATTTGCATTGAAGTGTATATAATAATGTTGCCTTTCAATGTTGTTGGACAGAATCTTAAACAAAGTTTCTGTTGAGCTAATTTATCAATTAAATAAATCCAATATCTTAATAAATTCCGCACAGCACACACACTCACACACACACGAATCTGGATTTTGCTCCCAACATATTAGTGACAAAATGTTGTTGGCAAAACATGGACCATTTTTGAAGTGAATTATATTAAAACTTTTATTTTGATTTCTGCTTTTACCTTACAATCGGACGAATCAAGTCTGTTCAGGAATAAATAAATAACTTAAATCAATAAAAAGATTTTGTTCATGCAGGCCAACTATTTGAACAAAGGAAACTACATTTCCTGTTATATATCATAAATCAATAATTGTATGTCCCCAAAACAATTCAATTATGTAAATAAAATCTGCCAATATAATGCCATATAATTTCTACATACAAGTATAAAGCAAGCATTAAATTAATATGCTTGACAAGATACTTATAATAAAAAATTAAACAAAACATTTTTACACTTTTGTGCTCGGCCTATATAAAATAAAGACTATGAAATATTAATAAATTAAAAATTAATATAAATCCATCAAAATGTAATATTCTATAAATACATAAATAAATGTTTCTTCTTGATTAAAATAAAAAACAAAATAATAATAATAAATAAAACAAACAGGTGTCTCTGCAGTTCTATCACATATCTGTTTTAAGATTTTCTCCCAAGGTATACCAACAAATCTGAATTCTTAACCCAGCATGTAAAAGTTTATTCAAAAGTAAAGCAAATACATACACACAAATTAGACAAATCATTAACACCATTCTTTACAACAAATATGTTACGTAGACTAAGTTATCCTTAACTTAAACATGACAAAATCAATAAATATGGGTGGAAAGAAATTCAGGCGAGCTCATAGACAAATATAAAGTTTTCTCCTCCTGAATACAATTAAAAATGAAGCTCAAACAAAACAACAAAAAACCAAAATATTCTTTCAAGAAACATAACTTCAAACATTCTTCATATTTCAGCCTAAAGCCATCACAAATAAACAAAGGCAAAAAAGCCTGAAAAACTAAATATCACCAAAGGCACTAAACACGTCAATCAATCTTTCGGAATTCTTCACCAAAGTTTAATATTGAATGAACTACAAGAACAAAATTAAAACGTACAAGAAAAATTTTACTGCAAACAAAGAACAAAGCCTGCACAAAGAACCAATCAAAATGTCCAGCAACTTATGGACTCTGCAAATGCTAAATGCTAAAATAAAGCCACTTTAAGATGAAAAAGTAATCCTAATAGCATACCAATTCTAACGGACAGTGATCTTTCTGACTCTGATGGTAGTTCAGAATGTAGTGGTGTGATGTTAAGTGATCCTCAACCCACTTTGAACAATCCCAAAACCCCCAATATTCACATTCATAAAAGTAATAAACGCTGTTGAGCTAATCAACAATGCAATAGAAAAAGTTGGAAATGACTCTTTCACCACAAGCCCAATTTCGGAAGAAGGCATATCCTTTCAATGCAAAGATACTAAAACACATGATGCCTTGCTAAGCCATTTCTCTGACCAAAAGATAGAAATCAAAACAAAAATCTAAAAAGCAAATCCGTTTACCACACTATAATAAAAGGCTTCCTTCACAACTACTACCAAATGGATCACCAAAGGCTCCATCCTCGGGCATTCTCCTTGTCGTATAAAACATTACTGGAAATTTCTCGGTAAACCCACAGAAGTTCATTCAGTGTGAATCTCAATATCAAAAGAAAATAATCCGGAAATTCTTAAAAAATAACTAAACTGGGAACCTACAAAGTCAAAATAAATTACCATATAAATCCAAAACATATATCAATGCCATAAATGCCAACATTTTGATCATAAAACAAGTGCACCATCTGGGCTACATATGCTTCAAATGCGCAGGCGCACATCCTTCAAACTTGTGCCCAAAACCCAAAGATGAGACTGGACTATGCCCAAATTGTGGTGGCCCACACGTTTGCACTGTTACAAAGGCTGTCCAGCCTACAAAGATGCTCTTAAAAAAACGCCCTAAATAAATTCACCAAGGGCAAAAGTGCACTACAAGAACTTAAATGGTCAAAGTGAACCTATATTCAACATCACACACAATTAACCAGCTAACTTCAAAACACTACACTAGCCAGAAGAATCTACACAGCAAAAACAGACAGCACTCTACATAATTGACAATTGACTTGCCACTCTAGTTTAAAATCATCTAACACAAAAACTAAACCCTTTTCTAATATTAAATAAAAATGAATTAAAATAAAAATAAATAAATAAATATATATATATATAATAATAATAATAATAATAAAAACCTTAACAATCCTCTATAACAACATAAACATAACAACCATAAAAACTATTAACTATTAAACCACACTAACCCACCAGCAGCAATGATGAAATAAATTATAATGGAAATTTTCTAAAATAATCTTCTGAAGCTGAAGGTGTAAATAACATAACACAAAAAATACAAAGCATGGCACCTCAAATACTCTCTTAATATTCACTCATAATAAACAAAAATGTAACTAAATTGTGTGAGCACTTATATCAAGCAGATTTGTCAAAGAAGAATCAAAACAAAATGTATAAAAAAAAAAAAATAATCCTTAAATAATAAATAATAACTTATTTTAAATGCTATAATAAATAAATTATATTAATTAGGACTTGTATTCATGACAGATTCCTACAATGGCAACCCCAAACCAAGATAGCACCGCTTCTGCAATAATATCGCCAAGCAACCAAACTGCTAAAAGCAGCCAACAAATCTACCTGCCAATTTCAGGATATTTATTGAACCAACAATAATTCAAACAACAATGACACGGGCGTCATTACTTACAATGTAAAAGTTGCCATAAGCAAAACAGAAGACACAAATTCAAATGAGACACCTGAGTCGCCGATTGCTGAAGACGAATCGAATGAAAAGAAATCGAGGAAGCTGGACCCCAAATCCATCTGACTACGTCAAAGAAAGTGAGGAACAAAATGACGCTGCCAACTACAATTCACCCACAAACTCATCAGATCTAAAGGTTCCAAATATTTGTATACGTAATGTTACAAACTCATTTAATATTATAGAGTTAGCCATAAAAGAAATAGGTGCAGACTCTTTTACTACAAATCCAATCTCTGAGGAAGGCCTCTGTTTCAAATGTAATAATATCGAAACACATTGCACACTCATGAGTATATTTAAATTAAATAATATCAATGCTGTCTCTCAAATGGCTAAAAATATTAATAATTTCAAAAACAATCATAAAAGGCCTCCATATGTCCACTCCACCTTCTTGGATCTCCCAACAGTTAAAATACCTAGGTCATACCACTGTCAACGTTGGTAATATTATTGCCTGTATAAAAAAACCAACAAGTTCATTCAAAGTAGATTTTCTACCTAACCCAAACAATTGGGAAATATTAAAAATCACCAAACTTGGCACCTATCCAGTAACAATTGAACAACCTAACCAGGTTAAAATGTCCCCCAATGCCAAAGTGTCAAAAATACGGACATAAAATTGAGATCTGCACTTCAACCACTACACATGTTTTAAATGTGCTCAGCATCATCCTCTGATGAATGCAAAAAGCCAAGATATTTAGATGGCCTGTGTGCCAATTGCAAGGGTAATCATGTTGCCACATTCAGAGGCTGCCCAGCCTATAAAGCTGCAGTTAAACATTATAACCAGTCTTCTGTTGGTCGTCGACTTCGTAACTTTTCCAACCCGTTGCAATCATCATATGATAATAACGTGAATAACTTAAGTTTAGATCAACTATCAAAGCTATTTGAAGATGGCTTTAAAATATTAAAACCTCCTAAAACAAATAAAGTAAATACTTATATGTAGCTTATATGTTAACCATTATCCCATAAAAGCCAAAATAAATCTCTAAACTAATAAAATAAGGAGATAATAATATTTCAACAAAAAACGCCTACAAAAGGCAAGCCATGAAGGCATAAAATTATAACTTTATTAAAGTGAATACTTATAAGTAAACTATTACTCCATTAAGACCAAGAAATAAATCTCTAAGTTAATAAATAAGAAAACAATAATTTAACAAAAACGCCTATAAATAGGTAAGCCAAGGAAAGGCATAAATTTATAATCTTTTTAAAGTAAATACTTGTATGTGAACTTATATATAGGCTTTTTTTATTCCATAAGAGCTTAAAAAAAATAAAAAAAAAAATAAATCTCTAAGCTAAGAAAATAATAATTTAACAAAACGCCTATAAATAGGCAAGCCATGAAGGCATAAAAGTTATATCTTATTTCTTTTCTTTCATTTTTACTCTATCACATACTAAGAAAAAAAAAAAAAAATAAATAAATAAATAAATAATAAAAATAAAAAATAAAATAACAGACAGTACCTATATGTAAATCAATGTACCATAAAAACAAACATTAAGATTATAAAAAAACTGAAAAAGAAAATAAATAATTTCTAAAAACACCTATGAACAGGCAACCCAAAAGGCATTAATTTTTTTAATTAAACATAAGCACATATATGAATTTATCTGAATATATTTTTAATATATTAAGCAACCATCTCAATATTTTGTTTTTAGCATTAGTTTATTCTTGTCAATAACCCCTCAAGAACTTAACAATGATGCAAAGAGAGGTTTTAACTTAAATATTACGTTTTTGACTTCTAGTTTTCGTCTGGCGGCTTTGATTGCCAGACTGAGTCAGAATCGGATAGGGACAAAATTTAGGTCACCACATTCACAGGGCATGCTGCCGAAATGATTTTCTGGGTGTATGTTTTATAGATTTTCCTTTTTAATTTATCTAGTTTTTATACTACGACTCTGACACACTTGTAGGCTTAACCCTGTGCCGGTCCTGTTCAAAAATGGGAACCTATATTCTCTGATATGGGTGGCTTGGGGGATAATATTAATAAACCAATCAAATACAAAACCAGTAGAAGATACCTTACCTTCATACCCATAAAAAGTGCACATCTCTAGTATTGTTATATCCTTACTTTGACAATGACATATATAAATATCCTTGCATAAATACATAGCCTGTTTTGGGTAGGATGACCTTGTGTTACAGCAAAGCATAATTTCTTGTTTAAATTTGCATGGATCTCCCCTGAGCATATAAATAAAAACATAAATAGAATCAAAAACACAACATTGTCTACTGTTTGTCAAATCTGATACTCTCCAGTACTTTGAGGCACGTCATTACATGGGCAGCTTGGGAGAATGTATGTACCCCTTAAGCAAAATTTTTGCTTAAAGCCAGTACCCTAAAATTTCTTAAAATCACTAAACTCTCAAAAACCAATATTTCATTACCAAATCTGATATAAATATATAAAATTACCTGTATAAATAAATAATACAAAAGTCAAAATACATCTCAGTCCTGTCCACAGCCAATTTGAAATCATTCAACGGGCATAATGTTGAGTAGATCTATGAGAGATTTCGGGCAAGCCGTGACAGTATATTCTCAATAACAAATAATTCATTAAAATCAAATTTAAAATCTTTAAAAGCATTAAACTTTCTTGGCACTGATGCTCAAATCTGAAACAGTAAATAAAAAAAACACACCTGTACAAATGGAATTATAACAAAACCCAAACACTTCTCCCTCCTTTCTACAGCCAATTTTTTAAAAGCATTTAAAAAGTATAACACTGAATAAATCTATAAAATTTGAAAACCAAGTTGATTTTTTATTGCACTACCACCAGACTAATATATACTCAGTACACTAAGAGCCTGTCTTAATAGACATGAGCAGCTTAGGAGTACCATATATTAACAATATAATTGTTAAAAGCAGTATTTAGAGCTCCTTTGAAAGTATCAGCTTTCATGTACTGATGCTCAATTCACTCTCAGAAACAGTAAATCAAAAACACACCTGTACAAATAAAATTATAAACAAAGCCAAAAACACTTCTCACTCCTTTCTAAAAGCCAAATTAAAATCATACAATAAAGCATAAATTAAATAAATCTATAAGATACTTCAAACAAGCCGATTTTATTTTTTTACCACCAAAACTAATATGCTCAGTAGAGCCCTGTCAAAATAGACATGAGCAGCTTAGGGAGTATATACTTAACAATATAAATTGTTAAAAAGCTTGGGGTTTGAAAAGCATCAAGCTTTCGTGTACTGATGCACCATTTTCAAATCTAAACAATAAATCGAAACTTACTTCCTGTACAAAATAAAATTATAAACAAAGCCAAAAACACTTTCTCACTCCTTCTAAAGCCAACTTATAATCATTGCAATAAGCATAAAATTAAATAAACCCATGAGTAATCTCAAACTTTGCCTTTTTTCTGCCCAAACTAACTAATATACTCCAGTACTAAGAGCCCTGTCTTAATAGACATGGAAGGCAGCAATATAACTCATTGTTAAATAAATTGCTTAAAAGTAGTATCTAAAATCCTTTGAAAGCACCAAACTTTCATGTACTGATGCTCCAATTCATATCTGAAACAGTAAATCAAAACACACCTGTACAAATAAAATTATAAACAAAGCCAAAAAACACTTCTCACTCCTTCTAAAGCCAACTTATAATCGTACAATAAGCATAAAATTAAATAAACCCAAGTAATCTCAAGCAAAGCCAACTTTCATTTGCACTACCAAAACTAATATACTCAGTACTAAGAGCCCTGTCAAAATAGACATGAGCAGCTTAGGAAGTATATACTCAATAACAATATAATTGGTAAAACAGTATCTAAAATCCTTTGAAAGCACCAAACTTTTAATTTCTGATGCTCAAATTCATTTCTAAACAATAAATCAAAAACACCTGTACAAATAAAATTATAAACAAAGCCAAAAAACACTTCTCACTCCTTCTAAAGCCAACTTATAATCGTACAATAAGCATAAATTAAACAAATACATGGTAATCTCAAGCAAGCCAACTTTTATTGCACTACCACCCAAACTAATATACTCCAGTACTAAGAGCCCTGTCTTAATAGACATGAGCAGCTTAGGAGAGTATATACTCAATAACAATATAAATTGTTAAAAGCAGTATCTAAAATCCTTTGAAAGCACCAACTTTTTTAAGTGCTGATGCTTCATTGTAAATAGAAAATTATAAACAAAGCCAAAACACTTCTCACTCCTTTTTACAGTAACTTAAAATCATTCAAAAGCATAACATTAAATAAACTATAAGAAACCTCAAAACAAACCATTTTTATTGCACTACCACCAAAACTAATATACTCAGAAAGTTTTAAAGAGCCCTGTCTTAATAGACATGAGCAGCTTAGGAAGTATATACTCATTAATAATATAATTTGTTAAAAAGCAATTATTTAAAATCGCTTTGAAAGCATCAAACTCTCATGTGCTGATGCTCCAAATTTAAATCTGGAAACAGTAAATTAAAACACACCTGTACAAAATAAATTATAAAACAAAACCAAAAACTTTTACGTAACCCAAAACTTCAAAAGCATAACATTAAAATAAGCTATAAGAAACCTCAAACAAGTTAATTTGTTGCACACCACCAAAACTTATATACTCCAGTACTAAGAGCCCTGTCTTAATAGCATGAGCAGCTTAGGGAGTATATACTCATTAACTTAGTATAATTTGTTAAAAAGCAGTATTCAAATCCTTTGAAAACATCAAACTTTTTATGGTCTGATGCTCAAATTCATATCTGAAACAGTAAATCAAAACACACCTGTACAAATAAAATTATAAACAAGCCAAAAAACACTTCACTCCTTTCTAAAAAAGCCAACTTAAAAATCGTGCAATAAACATAAAAATTAAATAAACCATGGTAATCTCAAACGAAGCCAACTTTCATGCACTACCACCAAAACTAATATACTCCAGTACTAAGGCCCTGTCTTAACAGACATGAGCAGCTTAGGAGAGTATATACTCGTGCTAATATAACTTTAGGTAAAAAGCAGTATCTAAAAATCCTTTGAAAGCATAAACTTTTTAAGTGCTGATGCTTCATTGTAAATAGAAAATTATAAACAAAGCCAAAACACTTCTCACTCCTTTTTTACAGCCAACTTAAATCATTCAAAAAGCATAACATTAAATAAAGCTATAAGAAACCTCAAACAAGCCAATTTTGTTGCACTACCACAAAAAATATACTCCAGTACTAAGAGCCCTGTCTTAATAGACATGAGCTTAGGAGGGGTATATACTATTAACAATATAATTTGTTAAAAAGCTTAGGGTTTAAAAGCATCAAACTTTATTTTGATGCACCATTGAGCCCTGTCATAATAGACATGAGCAGCTTAGGAGAGTATATACCTATTAACAATATAATTTGTTAAAAGCAGGGTTTAAAGCATCAAACTTTCGTGTACTGATGCACCATTTTCAAATCTGAAACAGTAAAATTAAAAACACACCTGTACAAATAAATTATAAACAAAGCAAAAACACTTATCACTCCTTTCTACAGCCAAATTAAAATCATTTAATAAGTATAACATTGAATAAATCTATAAGATACTTCAAACAAGCCGATTTTTTGTGCACTACCACCAAGACTAATATACTCAGTACTAAGAGCCCTGTCATAATAGACATGAGCAGCTTAGGAAGTATATACCTATTAACAATATAATTTGTTAAAAGCAGGGTTTAAACATCAAACTTTCAGCCCTGAAACATATTTCAAATTAAAACAGTAAATAAATATTGTACAAATGATGCACCATTTTCAAATCTAAAACGATAAATAAATCTATAGGCCTCAAAAACAACACCTGTACAAATAAGATTATAAACAAAGCCAAAAGTATTTAACTTCTTAACAGTGCACCAAATTTCACTCCTTTGAAAATAACTAACATATAACAGAGAATTGCCATATCAACACTCTTCCCTCAATTCGATTGTTAATGTTTAGTTTAATCCGAGCAACGCAGTACATTTCTTATGATTTACTTTTGACAAATTCTTAGTCAGTATATCGGCAATCATTTCATTTGTTGGACAGTATGTTAAACTAATTAAATTCTGCTCAAGACAATTTCTTACATTTGCAGCATCTGAGAGTGCCATATACTCTGCCTCCGTGCTGCTTAGTGCAACCGATTTTTTGTTTTCTTGACGTCCATGAAAAAACAGCTCCTGCCCACATGAATGTGTATCCAGTGAACGACTTCCTATCGGTAGAGTCACCTGCCCAATCCGCGTCTGCGTAGCCAGTTATATCAACTCCGGATTTCTTGTACGTCAGCGCCAAATCTGCCGTTGTGTTCAGATATCGTAGAACTTGCTTTGCCGCAGCAAGATGTTCGCCGTGTGATTCGAATTCCTTTGCGAAAGCTTGCACACTGAGTGCAAAATATCTGGTCGTGAACATAGCGCAATGTACATCAATGATCCAATGACGGATTGATACTCGGTCACATCAACGCGCTTACACGACTCATTCTCACAGTTGACTTGAAAATTAGCTTCTAACGGCATTGAAGCTGTGCGACAATTGACCATGCCCATCTCATGAAGCAATCCCATTATATGCTTCTTTTGGCCCACACGTATCGCACCAGTTTTCCTTCTCTCTGGATTTCCAAACCCAAAAAGTTTGTTATTGGACCTTTGTCGACAACCTGAAATTCAGAAGAAATCGCTTGTTTAGTAGCCAGCACCCTCATTTGAACACGCCAACATCAAGTCGTCAACATATACAGCGATTATGTTGATCGTCTTTTCTCTGTACATTTTGTGTACAAGCATGGTTCGCTCTCGCATGCTTGATAGCCCATCTTTTTTAGAACGCTATCTAACTTTGTGTTCCAAACTCGACCCGCTTGCTTAAGGCCGTATAGAGACTTCTTCAGCTTCAGAACATGTCAGACTCGTCGTCGTAGAATTCTGGTTGGCTCATATATATCTTCTTGAAGACTCCCGTTTAGGTATGCCGTCGACACGTCTAGCTGGTGTACATATAGCTCGTACTCAGCTGCCATTGCCAAAATCATTCAATTGTCGCAAAACGTACCACTGGAGAATACGTCTCTTCGTAGTCTATGCCATATCTTTGACTGCAACCCTTTGCGACCAAACGCGCCTTGTAGCGCTCGACTTCTCAGATGCATTCGTTTTTAACGTATACACCCATTTGCAACCTATGGGCTTCTTTTCAGGGTGGTAGTTCCACTAAATCCCATGTGTCGTTTCCAATTAGAGCATCATACTCTTCCTGCATTGCCAACTTCCATTCATCGGCTTGAGGACTCTGTTGTGCTTGCTGCATGGTTAATGGAACTTCGATGTCATTGGCTAACATCATATTCAGTACATTGTATTGAAGACTTGGCCTTCCACGCAAGCCAGTTCTAATAATTTTTGGTCTGCCAGGACCCCTTTTCAGTGTTGCACTTTCCGGCACAGTATTTACGGCCACTTCTTGAATGTCGTCTTGGCCGTCCGGAATGTCTTGCTGATTATCGACAATACCATTACTCTCTGCCATGTTACCTTGTTCATCAGTTTCGTCGTCCACCATAATTATAGCAGCTGTCGGTTCACCTTTCTTAAATGTACTATTCTCAATGAAGACAACATCTCTACTGATCTTCACGTTTCCGGTTGTCTTGTCGATCAACCGATACGCTTTTGACGACTCCAGTATCCGACCATCGTATATTCTTTTCCTTTCTCCTGGAACTTCTTCTTTGGACCCTTTTCAAGTGCAATGGCAATGCTTCCAAACACCCTCAAGTGCTTTACAACTGGCTTATGTCCCGTAAACATCTCAAATGGCGTTGTGCCATCTAATGCTTTCGTCGGCGATCTGTTTCTTAGGTATGCAGCACATGCGACTGCCTCCGCCCAATAACTCTCGTTCAAGCCAGCACTATTAACCATAACTCGTGCCATTTCCACCAAAGTCCGATTGCAGCGCTCCGCAACTCCGTTCTGTTGTGGAGTGTATGGTACAATAAGCTGCCGTTTGATTCCTATAGACTTCAGATATTCGTCGAATTCCATGTTGACATATTCAGTTCCATTGTCACTTCTTATTACTTTCACCTTCAGGCCTTTTTGACGCTCTATCATGGTGATGTGCTCCTTAAATATTTTCGTCACCTCGGATTTGTGTTTCATGAAGTAAACGTGAATATATCGGCTTTTTATCGTCGATCATCGTCACAAAATATCTGGCACCTCCATTAGATATTTGACTGATAGGTCCGCAAACGTCCGTATGTATAAGCTCAAGCAGCTCATCAGCTCTTGTTTGCGACTTCTCAAATGGGCTCACGTGACATTTGTTCTTCATGCAACTTATGCAGTCCAAATTTATTCTTGTTGAATTTAATGTCAATCCACGTACCATATCCTTGCTCTTTAGTTCTTGCAAGCTCTGCACATTTAGATGCCCATATCTCTCATGCCATTTCATAATATCATCCGAAGCTTTCGACACACACAATATCTCTGGAATCTTTGTTTCACACAGAAACAATCCGCCGACCTTTTGGCCTTCATTATCGTACCATCTTTATCGTAAATCTTAGCAAATTCTTGATAGAATTCAACATGACATCCATTTGCAACTGCCTTCCCTACCGACAAAAAGTTGCACTGCAAATCTGGAACAAATAGCACGTCTTTCAGTGTAATTTTAACGCCACACAGGCTGTTGACAACCACTGTTCCTCGTCCACACGCCGTGGTGAAATTGTTTCCAGCTAATTCGATATTTTCGTCATGTTTCTCAAACTTATCGAATAATTCACGATGTGTACACATATGCGATGTTGCTCCACTATCGATAACCCAAACATTCTTACTTATTCGATTAATTCCAGAAACACCAGCAAACGAACGATGTATCGATTCTTTATTCTTTGTTTCTTCGCTTTTTGCTACATTTTTCCACGAATTTTTTCGTTGTCCTCTTTGGATGTACATTTTGCCGCGAAATGCCCAGGCTGACCACACTTAAAGCATTTAAAATCACGACGGCTCTCTGTCTTTGCGTATTTTCCTCGCCCCTTGCCTCCATATCCAGTGGGACGCGCAGAAAATGATTGTGTGCTCTCTTTTTGATCGCAAACTTTTCGTCGTTCATTTTCCTCTGTCAATTTACATTTATGACGCTCAGACTAGGTAATCCATCACGGGCCTCCAAAGCAACCACCAGATTCTCATAGGACGTTGGCAGACTGGCCAGCAGCATTATTACGATCAGCTCTTCCTGAAGTGTTATTCCAATTGCTGATAGGTTCTCAACAATGTTCGAGAACTCCATTATATGCGTTTGCACATTTTCGCTTTCTGCCATTCTCTTGTTTAGTAACTGTTTAAACAATGTCACCTTGCGTACGGGACCACTTGGACGATGAAGTTGTTGAAGCTCACTCCAAATTTCGCTTGCTGACTTGCACTTCTTTATGCAATTTATTTGCGACGCACTTATCGACAAAAACAGTACTGCCATGGCTTTATCATTTTCGCGCTTCCATGTCTGAAACGCCGCACTTGTCTCATCTTCTGGCTTTACATATTCGTTTGAAACCACAGCCCAAAGATTCTGATGCACCAAAACACTACGCGCCAAGACACACCATGAGTCGTAGTTGGTGTCATCAACTTTTCAATATTGTACATAGAACTCATTTTCTGAATTTCTTTTTAATACTTATTCGTTTTCTTGCATTGTCCGTTATGCACCGAAAAATTCTTAGTCTCAATTTCTTCTCTACTCTGTACACTATTTCTAAATATACACACTTGTGCACTGGGTCCATAACCTGTTGGTTTGATGAGTACCAAAGAACTGCAACGTTTGGCTGCTTACAAGAGACTAAATTTTATTTCATCTAAAACTTTGAATAGCTAATAGCGTTGCCACCTAAATCATTCATAACAGAAAATTGCCATACCTCAAACAGCCAAACAATATAGAAACCAAAACAAATTTTATTGCACTCATTAAGAGCCCTGTCTTAATATAACTTGTTAAAAGCAGGGTTTAAAGCATCAAACTTTCGTGTACTGATGCACCATTTTCAAATCTAAAACAGTAAATAAATATAAAACACACCTGTACAAATAAGATTATAAACAAAGCCAAAAAACACTTCTCACTCCTTTCTACAGCCAAATTAAAATCATTTAATAAGTATAACATTGAATAAATCTATAAGATACTTCAAACAAGCCGATTTTTATTGCACTACCACCAAGACTAATATACTCCAGTACTAAGAGCCCTGTCATAATAGACATGAGCAGCTTAGGAGAGTATATACCTATTAACAATATAATTTGTTAAAAGCAGGGTTTAAAGCATCAAACTTTCGTGTACTGATGCACCATTTTCAAATCTGAAACAGTAAATTAAAACACACCCGTACAAATAAATTATAAACAAAGCCAAAAACACTTATCACTCCTTTCTACAGCCAAATTAAAATCATTTAATAAGTATAACATTGAATAAATCTATAAGATACTTCAAACAAGCCGATTTTTATTGCACTACCACCAAGACTAATATACTCCAGTACTAAGAGCCCTGTCATAATAGACATGAGCAGCTTAGAGAGAGTATATACCTATTAACAATATAATTTGTTAAAAGCAGGGTTTAAAGCATCAAACTTTCGTGTACTGATGCACCATTTTCAAATCTAAAACAGTAAATAAATATAAACACACCTGTACAAATAAGATTATAAACAAAGCCAAAAAACACTTCTCACTCCTTTCCACAGCCAACTTAAAATCATTCAATAAGCATAACATTAAATAAATCTATAAGAGGCCTCAAACAAGCCAACTTTTTTGCACTACCACCAAAACTAATATACTCCAGTACTAAGAGCCCTGTCTTAATAGACATGAGCAGCTTAGGAGAGTATATACTCATTAACATAATAATTTGTTAAAAGCAGTATTTAAAATCCTTTGAAAGCATCAAACTTTCATGTGCTGATGCACAAATTTCAAATCTGAAACAGTAAATAAATAAAAACACACCTGTACAAAAAAGTTATAAACAAGGACAAAAACACTTCTCACTACTTTCTACAGCCAACCTAAAATCATTCAATAAGCATAAAATTAAATAAACCTATAAGAAATTTCAAGCAAGCCAATCTTTATTGCATTACCACCAAGACAAATATACTCCAGTACTAAGAGCCCTGTCTTAACAGACATGAGCAGCTTAGGAGAGTATATACTCATTAACAATATAACTTGTTAAAAGCAGTATTTAAAGCATCAAACTTTCGTGTACTGATGCACCAATTTAAAATCTGAAACAATAAATAAATATAAACACACCTGTACAAATAAAATTATAAACATAGCCAAAAACTCTTCTCTCTCCTTTCTACAGCCAATAAATTAAAAACTGTCCCCAAAATGGACACCAGATAACCCGATAGTTATCAAAAACACTGCCGTCCCCGCGTGGTGCCCTCGAGGCCGTCTAGCGGTGCAGCTCAAACACTATTACTAGCAAATTGAATAGACAAAATAGTGCAATTGAGACCGATATATATATGAGCTTAAGCAAAAGGCTGGCTCATAATTAAAAAAAAAAAAAAAAAAAAACACTTCTCCCTCCTTTCTACAGCCAATTTTTAAAGCATTTAAAAAGTATAACACTGAATAAATCTATAAGAAATTTCAAGCAAGTTGATTTTTATTGCACTACCACCAAGACTAATATACTCCAGTACTAAGAGCCCTGTCTTAATAGACATGAGCAGCTTAGGAGAGTATATTATCATTAACAATATAATTTGTTAAAAGCAGTATTTAAAATCCTTTGAAAACATCAAACTTTCGTGTACTGATGCTCCAATTCATATCTGAAACAGTAAAAAAAACACACCTGTACAAATAAAATTATAAACAAAGCCAAAAAAACACTTCTCACTCCTTTCCACAGCCAACTTAGAATCATTCAATAAGCATAACATTAAATAAATCTATAAGAAACCTAACACAAGCCAACTTTTATTGCACTACCACCAAGACTAATATACTCCAGTACTAAGAGCCCTGTCATAATAGACATGAGCAGCTTAGGAGAGTATATACTCAATAACAATATAAATTGTTAAAAGCAGTATCTAAAATCCTTTGAAAGCACCAAACTTTTTAAGTGCTGATGCTTCATTGTAAATAGAAAATTATAAACAAAGCCAAAAACACTTCTCACTCCTTTTTACAGCCAACTTAAAATCATTCAAAAAGCATAACATTAAATAAAGCTATAAGAAACCTCAAACAAGCCAATTTTATTGCACTACCACCAAAACTTATATACTCCAGTACTAAGAGCCCTGTCTTAATAGACATGAGCAGCTTAGGAGAGTATATACTCATTAACAGTATAATTTGTTAAAAGCAGTATTCAAAATCCTTTGAAAACATCAAACTTTTATGGTCTGATGCTCAAATTCATATCTGAAACAGTAAATCAAAACACACCTGTACAAATAAAATTATAAACAAAGCCAAAAAAACACTTCTCACTCCTTTCTAAAGCCAACTTTAAATCGTGCAATAAGCATAAAATTAAATAAACCCATGAGTAATCTCAAGCAAGCCAACATTTATTGCACTACCACCAAAACTAATATACTCCACTACTAAGAGCCCTGTCTTAATAGACATGAGCAGCTTAGAGAGTATATACTCATTAATAATATAATTTGTTAAAAGCAGTATTTAAAATCCTTTGAAAGCATCAAACTCTCATGTGCTGATGCTCCAAATTCAAATCTGAAACAGTAAATTAAAACACACCTGTACAAATAAATTATAAACAAAGCCAAAAACACTTATCACTCCTTTCTACAGCCAAATTAAAATCATTTAATAAGTATAACATTGAATAAATCTATAAGATACTTCAAACAAGCCGATTTTTATTGCACTACCACCAAGACTAATATACTCCAGTACTAAGAGCCCTGTCATAATAGACATGAGCAGCTTAGGAGAGTATATACCTATTAACAATATAATTTGTTAAAAGCAGGGTTTAAAGCATCAAACTTTCGTGTACTGATGCACCATTTTCAAATCTAAAACAGTAAATAAATATAAACACACCTGTACAAATAAGATTATAAACAAAGCCAAAAAACACTTCTCACTCCTTTCCACAGCCAACTTAAAATCATTCAATAAGCATAACATTAAATAAATCTATAAGAGGCCTCAAACAAGCCAACTTTTTTTGCACTACCACCAAAACTAATATACTCCAGTACTAAGAGCCCTGTCTTAATAGACATAAGCAGCTTAGAGAGTATATACTCATTAACATAATAATTTGTTAAAAGCAGTATTTAAAATCCTTTGAAAGCATCAAACTTTCATGTGCTGATGCACAAATTTCAAATCTGAAACAGTAAATAAATAAAAACACACCTGTACAAAAAAGTTATAAACAAGGACAAAAACACTTCTCACTACTTTCTACAGCCAACCTAAAATCATTCAATAAGCATAAAATTAAATAAACCTATAAGAAATTTCAAGCAAGCCAATCTTTATTGCATTACCACCAAGACAAATATACTCAGTACTAAGAGCCCTGTCTTAACAGACATGAGCAGCTTAGGAGAGTATATACTCATTAACAATATAACTTGTTAAAAGCAGTATTTAAAGCATCAAACTTTCGTGTACTGATGCACCAATTTAAAATCTGAAACAATAAATAAATATAAACACACCTGTACAAATAAAATTATAAACATAGCCAAAAACTCTTCTCTCTCCTTTCTACAGCCAATAAATTAAAAACTGTCCCCAAAATGGACACCAGATAACCCGATAGTTATCAAAAACACTGCCGTCCCCGCGTGGTGCCCTCGAGGCCGTCTAGCGGTGCAGCTCAAACACTATTACTAGCAAATTGAATAGACAAAATAGTGCAATTGAGACCGATATATATATGAGCTTAAGCAAAAGGCTGGCTCATAATTAAAAAAAAAAAAAAAAAAAAAAAAAAATTTTCTAAAATAATCTTCTGAAGCTGAAGGTGTAAATAACATAACACAAAAAAAATACAAAGCATGGCACCTCCAAATACTCTCTTAATATTCACTCATAATAAACAAAAAATGTAACTAGAATTGTGTGAGCACTTATATCAGAGCAGATTTGTCAAGAAGAATCAAAACAAAATGTATAAAAAAAAAAAAAAAAATAATCCTTAAATAATAAACAATAACTTATTTTAAATGCTATAATAAATAAATTATATTAATTAGGACTTGTATTCATGACAGATTCCTACAATGGCAACCCCAAACCAAGATAGCACCGCTTCTGCTATAATATCGCCAAGCAACCAAACTGCTAAAAACAGCCAACAAATCTACCTGCCAATTCCAGGATATTTATTGAATAACAATAATTCAAACAACAATGACACGGGCGTCATTACTTACAATGTAAAAGTTGCCATAAGCAAAACAGAAGACACAAATTCAAATGAGACACCTGAGTCGCCGATTGCTGAAGACGAATCGAATGAAAAGAAATCGAGAAGCTGGACCCCAAATCCATCTGACTACGTCAAAGAAAGTGAGGAACAAAATGACGCTGCCAACTACAATTCACCCACAAACTCATCAGATCTAAAGGTTCCAAATATTTGTATACGTAATGTTACAAACTCATTTAATATTATAGAGTTAGCCATAAAAAGAAATAGGTGCAGACTCTTTACTACAAATCAATCTCTGAGGAAGGCCTCTGTTTCAAATGTAATAATATCGAAGCACATTGCACACTCATGAGTATATTTAAATTAAATAATATCAATGCTGTCTCTCAAATGGCTAAAAATATTAATAATTTCAAAACAATCATAAAAGGCCTCCATATGTCCACTCCACCTTCTTGGATCTCCCAACAGTTAAAATACCTAGGTCATACCACTGTCAACGTTGGTAATATTATTGGCTCGTATACTGAAAAACCAACAAGTTCATTCAAAGTAGATTTTCTACCTAACCCAAACAATTGGGAAATATTAAAAATCACCAAACTTGGTACCTATCCAGTAACAATTGAACAACCTAACCAGGTTAAAATGTCCCCCAATGCCAAAAGTGTCAAAAATACGGACATAAAATTGAGATCTGCACTTCCAACCACTACACATGTTTTTAAATGTGCTCAGCATCATCCCTCTGATGAATGCAAAAAAAGCCAAGATATTTAGATGGCCTGTGTGCCAATTGCAAGGGTAATCATGTTGCCACATTCAGAGGCTGCCCAGCCTATAAAGCTGCAGTTAAACATTATAACCAGTCTTCTGTTGGTCGTCGACTTCGTAACTTTTCCAACCCGTTGCAATCATAATATGATAATAACGTGAATAACTTAAGTTTAGATCAACTATCAAAGCTATTTGAAGATGGCTTTAAAAATATTAAAACCTCCTAAAACAAATAAAGTAAATACTTATATGTAAGCTTATATGTTAACCATTATCCCATAAAAGCCAAAAATAAATCTCTAAACTAATAAAATAAGGAGATAATAATATTTCAGCAAAAAACGCCTACAAAAGGCAAGCCATGAAGGCATAAAATTATAACTTATTAAAGTGAATACTTATAAGTAAACTATTACTCCATTAAGACCGAAATAAATCTCTAAGTTAATAAAAAAGAAAACAATAATTTAACAAAAACGCCTATAAATAGGTAAACCATGAAGCATAAATTTATAATCTTTTTAAAAAGTAAATACTTGTATGTGAAC
>JACVCZ010000078.1:0-35131 GCA_020829145.1 Drosophila nigrodunni
ATGTTATATGAAAATTATAAGTTGGAAAAAGTATAGCAGTGCGATATTATAGCGGTGCGATATGAAAATGTTATATTGAAATATTATAAGTTGGAAAAAGTATAGCAGTGCGATATTATATAGCAGTGCGATATGAAAATGTTATATGAAATATAAGTTGGAAAAAAATGTTATAGAAATGCGATATTAAGTATAGCGGTGCGATATGAATATGTTATATGAAATATATGAAATATTATAAGTTGGAAAAAGTATAGCAGTGCGATATTATAGCGGTGCGATATGAAAATGTTATATGAAATATTATAAGTTGGAAAAAGTATAGCAGTGCGATATTATAGCGGTGCGATATGAAAATGTTATATGAAATATTATAAGTTGGAAAAAGTATAGCAGAACGATATTATAGCGGTGCGATATGAAATGTTATAAGTTGGAAAACGTATAGCAGTGCGATATTATTGCGGTGCGATATGAAAATGTTATATGAAATATTATAAGTTGGAAAAAGTATAGCAGTGCGATATTATAGCGGTGCGATATGATATATGAAATATTATAAGTTGGAAAAAGTATAGCAGTGCGGGATATTAAATATTATAGCGGTGCGATATGAATATGTTATATGAAATATTATAAGTTGGAAAAAGTATAGCAGTGCGGTGCGATATTATATAAGTTGAAAAATATAGCAGTGCGATAATGTATGATATGATAAAATGAAAGTCATAGGAAATATTATATGTTGGAAAAAAAAAGTATAAAGTGCGATATTATAGCGGTGCGATATGATAATGCATGGTTATTTAAGGTATTTGGTGCAATAATAATGAAGTATTATATAATGTATTATTAATATAATGCTTGCAAAATCATAAAGTAAAGGGATACCCTTATATAAAGTGACCGATTTCGAGAAAACGTGTCACAAAACCTATATAGGGAGTGGTGTCGTGCGAGATATGTCATATGAGAAAAAATCAAATATATAAATTCTATATGACTGTGGTGCAATATCTTGTCGGCATGGTTATTTAATGTATTTGGTGCAATAATAATGAAGTATTATAGTGTATTATTAATATAATGCATGCAAAATGATAAAGTAAAGGGTGACCCTTATATAAAGTGACCGATTTCGAGAATACGTGTCACAAAACCTATATAGGAGTGGTGTCGCGCGAGATATGTCATATGAGAAAAAAATTAATTATATGAATTCTATATGACTGTGGTGCAATATCTTGCCGGCATGGTTATTTAAAAAATGCATGCAAAATATAAATAAATAAATAAAGTGACCGATTTGAAAACTGTGGTGCAAAAAATCAAATATATAAATTCTTGTGGTGCAATATCGGCATGGTTATTTAAGGTATTTGGTGCAATAATAATGAAGTATTATAGTGTATTATTAATATAATGCATGGAAAATGATAAAGTAAGGGGAGAGGCTTAAATAAAGTGACCGATTTCGAGAAAACGTGTCACAAAACCTATATAGGGAGTGGTGTCGTGCGAGATATGTCATATGAGAAAAAAATCAAATATATAAATTCTATATGACTGTGGTGCAATATCTTGTCGGCATGGTTATTTAAGGTATTTGGTGCAATAATAATGAAGTATTATAGTGTATTATTAATATAATGCATGCAAAATGATAAAGTAAGGGAGAGGCTTAAATAAAGTGACCGATTTCGAGAAAACGTGTCACAAAACCTATTCATGGTGAGCAGTGTGTGCTCATCTATGTGAGTTCAGATAAGCATTTTATATAATTCCCAAATATTGTAGATAATAAATCGTTATTGTCGTCCTAGAACGCTTGGCTGCGATAACTTACAATATGAGATAAAAAGTTGGAATAAGCCGAGATATATTTGCTTGAATATATAATTAATATATTTGACTTATATATATTTAATATGTTTCCAGTTTATCGCAGTGGAGTTATTCTTTTCAAAATATATGAGTAATATATATAAATAGATATAATATATTTATATATAAAATTAAAATTATTACCAACATATGGTTGGAATAATTAAAATTATTACCAAAATTTGGATGGTAATAATATTATAATACTTTATATAGTGTATGTATGTTTTGTGCGTATATTTATATGAAGTCAGTGTATAACCTGATTAGAAAATTGGAAGGCATGCGTGCTCGTACACAAGTGTTTTCCGATTCTCTTTTGCAAGGAATATGCAATAGTCTGAAATATTGCAGCTTAACTTTAAACATTATATTTTATTATATTATGTTTGAAGGTTTTATTTAATATATGATTATTACATGTTTGTGCATCTTATGTAAATTATAAATTTATTGTCAAAATATAATATTTTCTTTCAATTTCGGTTGAATTTAAATAATGCATGTGTGATACATTATATATTAAGTAAGTGTAATTAAAATGATATTTTTGAACGAATTTTTGTATATATATATATATATATATATATATATATATATATTGCATGTGTATAAAAGTTGTCAAGTTTTTATAAATTACGAACGTGATTGCTATTTAAATATGGCCACATTCGTTATTATATGCATATCATATTTATTCAAAAGTATTTATGAGTTGTCATGTATTTTACAAATAATAAAATAATACTTATATGTGAATATATATTATTCACATAAAAAAATAACATTATTCTGGTTGATCCTGCCAGTAGTTATATGCTTGTCTCAAAGATTAAGCCATGCATGTCTAAGTACACACAATTAAAAAGTGAAACCGCAAAAGGCTCATTATATCAGTTATGGTTCCTTAGATCGTTAACAGTTACTTGGATAACTGTGGTAATTCTAGAAACTAATACATGCAATTAAAACACGGACCTTTTGGAACGTGTGCTTTTTATTAGGCTAAAACCAAGCGATCGCAAGATCGTTACACTGGTTGAACTCTAGATAACATGCAGATCGTATGGTCTTGTACCGACGACAGATCTTTCAAATGTCTGCCCTATCAACTTTTGATGGTAGTATCTAGGACTACCATGGTTGCAACAGGTAACGGGGAATCAGGGTTCGATTCCGGAGAGGGAGCCTGAGAAACGGCTACCACATCTAAGGAAGGCAGCAGGCGCGTAAATTACCCACTCCCAGCTCGGGGAGGTAGTGACGAAAAAATAACAATACAGGACTCATATCCGAGGCCCTGTAATTGGAATAGTACACTTTAAATCCTTTAACAAGGACCTATTGGAGGGCAAGTCTGGTGCCAGCAGCCGCGGTAATTCCAGCTCCAATAGCGTATATTAAAGTTGTTGCGGTTAAAACGTTCGTAGTTGAACTTGTGCTTCATACGGGTAGTGCAACTTACAATTGTAGTTAGTACTATACCTTTATGTATGTAAGCGTATTACCGGTGGAGTTCTTATATATATTTAAATACTTGTATTTTTTATATATTCCTCCTATTTAAAAACCTGCATTAGTGCTCTTCATCGAGTGTTATTGTGGGCCGGTACAATTACTTTGAACAAATTAGAGTGCTTAAAGCAGGCTTCAAATGCCTGAATATTCTGTGCATGGGATAATGAAATAAGACCTCTGTTCTGTTTTCATTGGTTTTCAGATCAAGAGGTAATGATTAATAGAAGCAGTTTGGGGGCATTAGTATTACGACGCGAGAGGTGAAATTCTTGGACCGTCGTAAGACTAACTTAAGCGAAAGCATTTGCCAAAAGATGTTTTCATTAATCAAGAACGAAAGTTAGAGGTTCGAAGGCGATCAGATACCGCCCTAGTTCTAACCATAAACGATGCCAGCTAGCAATTGGGTGTAGCTACTTTTATGGCTCTCTCAGTCGCTTCCCGGGAAACCAAAGCTTTTTGGGCTCCGGGGAAGTATGGTTGCAAAGCTGAAACTTAAAGGAATTGACGGAAGGGCACCACCAGGAGTGGAGCCTGCGGCTTAATTTGACTCAACACGGGAAAACTTACCAGGTCCGAACATAAGTGTGTAAGACAGATTGATAGCTCTTTCTCGAATCTATGGGTGGTGGTGCATGGCCGTTCTTAGTTCGTGGAGTGATTTGTCTGGTTAATTCCGATAACGAACGAGACTCAAATATATTAAATAGATATCTTCAGGATTATGGTGTTGAAGCTTATATAGCCTTCATTCGTGGTGGCAGTAAAATGTTTATTGTGTTTGAATGTGTTTATATAAGTGGAGCCGTACCTGTTGGTTTGTCCCATTATAAGGACACTAGCTTCTTAAATGGACAAATTGCGTCTAGCAATAATGAGATTGAGCAATAACAGGTCTGTGATGCCCTTAGATGTCCTGGGCTGCACGCGCTACAATGAAAGTATCAACGTGTATTTCCTAGACCGAGAGGTCCGGGTAAACCGCTGAACCACTTTCATGCTTGGGATTGTGAACTGAAACTGTTCACATGAACTTGGAATTCCCAGTAAGTGTGAGTCATTAACTCGCATTGATTACGTCCCTGCCCTTTGTACACACCGCCCGTCGCTACTACCGATTGAATTATTTAGTGAGGTCTCGGACGTGATCACTGTGACGCCTTGTGTGTTGCGGCTGTTTCGCAAAAAGTTGACCGAACTTGATTATTTAGAGGAATGTAAAAGTCGTAACAAGGTTTCCGTAGGTGAACCTGCGGAAGGATCATTATTGTATAATGTATCTAACCGTTAAATATATAAAATTTTATACTCTTTTTTAATAAAGAACTATAAAATTTATAATGTCAATTTAAATACATACATTTTTCTACGAAATTTGTATAAATAAAACTTGCGTGTATACGTACCATAGTATACATGCGTTGCACAGATGTATTGTTCATTTTAACATGCGCATACATTATATAAACGCAACAACCTAAATTTACAATGTTGTACCTGCGTTCAGGTTAATGTGTTACATATGTCGATTATAGTGCTTAAGCTTGTAAAATTATAAATTTATTGTCAAATATTGCATTATAACTGATTATGTAAAACTAAGACATTTCGCAACATTTTTTTAGGTATAAAAAAAATTTATTGAAGGAATTGATATATGCCAGTAAAATGGTGTATTTTTAATTTCTTTCAATAAAATAAATTTTGACGTAATGAAAAACAAAAATTTGAATCACTCTAAGCGGTGGATCACTCGGCTCATGGGTCGATGAAGAACGCAGCAAACTGTGCGTCATCGTGTGAACTGCAGGACACATGAACATCGACATTTTGAACGCATATCGCAGTCCATGCTGTTATGTACTTTAATTAATTTTAGAGTGCTGCTTGGACTACATATGGTTGAGGGTTGTAAGACTATGCTAAATAAGTTGCTTAAAATTTGTATGAATTTTAAGCATATGGTATATTATTGGATAATATATGTGTGTTAGACTGTGTAAAGTCAGTCTATTATCACATAATATTAATAATATAATGAAATTACTATGCCTCTCTATTGTGTGTATATTTGTTAGAGAAATATGAAGAATTATACTTTCTTTTTCGATTCAAATAAATACTGAGGAATGTCTAGCATAAAAGAAATTTAATTTTTTTTTTTTTGTAAACTAGAATTGCCTCTTATTAATGATGAGAAGAAGAAAAATTTTGTAATGATATGGAACTTCATAATAATAGTATTTTTCAATATGTTTATTTAAAACATTATTAAGTAATTATACAACCTCAACTCATATGGGACTACCCCTGAATTTAAGCATATTAATTAGGGGAGGAAAAAAAAACTAACAAGGATTTTCTTAGTAGCGGCGAGCGAAAAGAAATCAGTTCAGCACTAAGTCACTTTGTCTATATGGCAAATGTGAGATGCAGTGTATGGAACATCAATATTCTAGTATGAGAAATTAACGATTTAAGTCCTTCTTAAATGAGGCCATTTACCCATAGAGGGTGCCAGGCCCGTATAACGTTAATGATTATTAGATGGTGTTTCCAAAGAGTCGTGTTGCTTGATAGTGCAGCACTAAGTGGGTGGTAAACTCCATCTAAAACTAAATATAACCATGAGACCGATAGTAAACAAGTACCGTGAGGGAAAGTTGAAAAGAACTCTGAATAGAGAGTTAAATAGTACGTGAAACTGCTTAGAGGTTAAGCCCGATGAACCTGAATATCCGTTATGGAAAATTCATCATTAGACTTGTAATATTTAAACAATATTATAAAAATAGTGTGCATTTTTTCCATATAAGGACATTGTAATCTATTAGTTAAAAGTAATTTATCAAAAAATTTTAGATAAATGTTTATTTAAATTAAGGTGCTTGCATTTTAACACAAAATAAATGTCTTTAATTTGATAAAGTGCTGATAGATTTATATGAATACAGTGCGTTAATTTTTCGGAATTATATAATGGCATGATTATCATTGATTTTTGTGTTTATTATATGCACTTGTATGATTAACAATGCGAAAGATTCAGGATACCTTCGGGACCCGTCTTGAAACACGGACCAAGGAGTCTAACATATGTGCAAGTTATTGGGATAAAAACCTAATAGCGTAATTAACTTGACTAATAATGGGATTAGTTTTTTAGCTATTTATAGTTAATTAACACAATCCCGGGGCGTTCTATATAGTTATGTATGATGATATTTATATTATTTATACCTCTAACTGGAACGTACCTTGAGCAAATATGCTGTGACCCGAAAGATGGTGAACTATACTTGATCAGGTTGAAGTCAGGGGAAACCCTGATGGAAGACCGAAACAGTTCTGACGTGCAAATCGATTGTCAGAATTGAGTATAGGGGCGAAAGACCAATCGAACCATCTAGTAGCTGGTTCCTTCCGAAGTTTCCCTCAGGATAGCTGGTGCATTTAACTGTTGTATAAAATAATCTTATCTGGTAAAGCGAATGATTAGAGGCCTTAGGGTCGAAACGATCTTAACCTATTCTCAAACTTTAAATGGGTAAGAACCTTAACTTTCTTGATATGAAGTTTAAGGTTATGATATAATGTGCCCAGTGGGCCACTTTTTGGTAAGCAGAACTGGCGCTGTGGGATGAACCAAACGTAATGTTACGGTGCCCAAATTAACAACTCATTCAGAAACCATGAAAGGCGTTGGTTGCTTAAAACAGCAGGACGGTGATCATGGAAGTCGAAATCCGCTAAGGAGTGTGTAACAACTCACCTGCCGAAGCAACTAGCCCTTAAAATGGATGGCGCTTAAGTTGTATACCTATACATTACCGCTAAAGTAGATGATTTATATTACTTGTAATATAAATTTTGAAACTTTAGTGAGTAGGAAGGTACAATGGTGTGCATAGAAGTGTTTGGCGTAAGCCTGCATGGAGCCGCCATTGGTACAGATCTTGGTGGTAGTAGCAAATAATCGAATGAGACCTTGGAGGACTGAAGTGGAGAAAGGGTTTCGTGTGAACAGTGGTTGATCACGAGTTAGTCGGTCCTAAGTTCAAGGCGAAAGCCGAAAATTTTCAAGTAAAAATTTGTCAAATTTTAAAACTGTAACTAAATTAATACACTTGAATAATTTTGAACGAAAGGGAATACGGTTCCAATTCCGTAACCTGTTGAGTATCCGTTTGTTATTAAATATGGGCCTTGTGCTCATCCTGGCAACAGGAACGACCATAAAAAGCCGTCGAGAGATATCGGAAGAGTTTTCTTTTCTGTTTTATAGCCGTACTACCATGGAAGTCTTTCGCAGAGAGATATGGTAGATGGGCTAGAAAGAGCATGACATATACTGTTGTGTCGATATTTTCTCCTCGGACCTTGAAAATTTATGGTGGGGACACGCAAACTTCTCAACAGGCCGTACCAATATCCGCAGCTGGTCTCCAAGGTGAAGAGTCTCTAGTCGATAGAATAATGTAGGTAAGGGAAGTCGGCAAATTAGATCCGTAACTTCGGGATAAGGATTGGCTCTGAAGATTGAGATAGTCGGGCTTGATTGGGAAACAATAACATGGTTTATGTGCTCGTTCTGGGTAAATAGAGTTTCTATCATTTATGGTAGTTTCTTGTTCCCGGATAGTTTAGTTACGTAGCCAATTGTGGAACTTTCTTGCTAAAATTTTTAAGAATACTAATTGGGTAACCAGTTAGTTCTTTTTAAATTATAACGATTATCAATTAACAATCAATTCAGAACTGGCACGGACTTGGGGAATCCGACTGTCTAATTAAAACAAAGCATTGTGATGGCCCTAGCGGGTGTTGACACAATGTGATTTCTGCCCAGTGCTCTGAATGTCAAAGTGAAGAAATTCAAGTAGCGCGGGTCAACGGCAGGGGTAACTATGACTCTCAACATCGTCAAGGACTCGTAGCTCCAATCGTCCTCCCACTGTAAATCGTTCGGACGATATCCTCATCTAAGTGGTGGACCCATCGAGGGGCCTTGGGGTTCCTGCTGCCAGCCAGCATTGAAAGCCAGGTGGAACGCATGATGAGGAAGGAAAGAACCTGCGCATAAATAAAAAGTGTCAGCAGTGTGTCCAACTGTATCGTTTCCGAGCTCTCGGATCGTTCGGACGAATTTTCGGGGTTTCCGGGGTATCCATCTCGTTATCAACTGTTCCGGAATAGTGGACACTGATAGGGTTCAGCGTAACTGGGACAAAGACAAAGGTCGAGCACTCCTTTCGCTTGATGGAACCGATAGTCGGCCTTGCCAAACCAAAGGATCATGATTCCTACTGGATACAGGTCATGGTTGGGACATGGTGCTTCAATTTTGTTGTTAAGGGACCTTAGGGCGCATAAAGTGTCATTGACTTCGTCGCCAGTGTTTGACGGGATATGCCAACCTACGCATAATGAATCTGATCCTTTGGTGCGGAGATTTTAACTCTTGAATGGGAACCGTCTTCATTCCGAAGTCGGCAAAGGCACGTCTTCCGCAAGACTTTCGTCCGATATCGGTACCTTCTATCGTAGTTAGACAACTCAATGCCATTCTGGCATCCCAATTGACCTCATCAATCGCTGGGATCCGCGAGGCGGGGTTCCTTCCTACAGACGGTTGTGCCGATAACGCGACAATAGTCGACTTAGTCCTGAGGATCATCACCGACGGCATGCGTCCTGCTACATCGGCACTCTCGATGTTAGCAAGGCATTCGACTCTGTATCGCACGACGCAGTGTTCGAAACGCTTGCCGCATACGGTGCCCCAAAGGCTTTCGTCGACTACGTACGGACTACGTACAAGGGAGGTAGCACCTATCTAAGCGGTGACGGCTGGGGTTCAGAGGCATTCATTCCTGCGAGAGGTGTGAAGCAGGGTGATCCTCTGTCCCCCGTTCTGTTCAATCTGATCATTGATCGGTTGCTCAGGTCGTTATCTGTGGATATAGGTGTCTCCGTCGGTGATGCAAAGACAAGCGCAGCAGCGTTCGCAGATGACTTGATGTTATTTGCTTCTACACCAAAGGGTCTTCAAGCACTACTGGATACCACGGTTGACTTTCTGTCTTCCGTTGGGCTTACCTTAAATGCTAACAAGTGTTTTACTGTTAGCATAAAAGGGCAACCAAAGCAGAAGTGTACTGTGATCACCACAGATACATTCTGCATAGGTTCGCGCACGTGTCCAGCTCTGAAGCGCTCTGAGGAATGGAAGTATCTTGGCATTAGGTTTTCTGCGGAAGGGAGGGCCCGTTATAATCCTTCCGAGGACATTGGTCCAAAGTTGGATATATTAACGCGGTCACCCCTGAAGCCTCAACAGAAGTTGTTCGCCCTCAGAACCGTTCTAATTCCACAACTCTATCACAAGCTAACCCTTGGGAGTGTGTCGTTAGGCGTTCTGAGAAAGTGTGACAGACTGGTACGGTCTATCGTCAGGAAGTGGTTAGATCTTCCATTGGATGTGTCAGTTGCATTCTTCCATGCCCCTCACGTTTGTGGGGGGTCTCGGGATTCCTTCGATTCGTTGGATAGCGCCTATGTTGCGCTTTAAACCGATTATCTGGGATAAAATGGCCTCACCTCGAGCAATCAGGGGTGGCAAGTGCTTTCCTAGATATCGAGCAAACGCAAGGCCCGAGATAGATTAAAGGCTGGGGTTAATGAGCTGTTATCACGTTCAAAGATAGATTCGTACTGGGCGAACAGATTGCACATGTCTGTTGATGGCAGCGGTCTCTGTGAAGCAGGGCGTTTTGCCCTGCAACACGGGTGGGTTGTTCAGCCCACGCGTTTGCTTACCGGTAAAAGCTTATCTGAATGGAATCGCTTTTGATTGTCGTCGAGAGCAGACGTGTTTTTTCTGTGTGCGCGCACCGTTTTCGGGTTTTTTGTTTACGTTTGGTTTCGACTAACCAACTGTAAAAGCAACGCGAAAAAAACAACAAAGTAACTTTTAAAAGTGCTTATTAGCGACACTTTCGCTGATAACGATCTCGCTGCTGCGCGTGTGTTTGTGGGTACGTGCAAAAGTACCGGTGTTCGTCCCTGATTGGCTAACCAATCAGAAGGCAGCAGAGGATTTTAAAGTGCGGCATACTTTAGTGCGCCGAATTAAGTTGCGGCATACTTTCGGGCGAAAAAGTAGTGCAGACTTTTGGGCTGTTTTTCACTCCGTATTTGCTGCCTATCGCACAGGCGCAGATGGAGAGCGACGCGAGCAGCAGTGCTGCCAGCTCCGTGCGTTCGTCGGGGAGGAAGAGGCGTGGTCGAGGTGGTGGGCACCGGACCGACACCCGTGTGCAGACGCCGGCTGACGTAGCCATGCCGCCACCGGTGGATTCGCCCCCGCGAAAGCTGCGACTGAGGGTCGCTAGCTCAGCGGATGAGAGCGACGTGTCCGCGCGTGCCGCCGCCCCCGTCGCTGCAGGAGTCGCTGCTCCAGCCGTCGCCGTTGCTCCCGCCGCTGCCACGATCGCAGCCCCGCGTCCGCCCCGCTGCTAACCCCGTGTCCGTCCCCTGCTGCTGCTGCCCCCCCGTTGCCGCCCCCGTTGCCGCCCCTGTGGCCGCCCCGTTGCCGCCCCGCTGCACCCGCTTCAGTGCCATTGAGCCCGGCCTGGCGCATAGTGGCAGGAGGAACGCCTGCGGTTCTGGCGGAGATTTCCGCAGCTGGAGAGGGGTTCCGGAATGCCATGGTGGGCATTCCACAAGATGCTGCGAGGGAAATCTCGGCTGCCATAAAGCGCCTGGAGGAACTGGCCATGTCACTCGCGGTCAGGAACGCGATGCTGCAGAGCCTCTCGGGTGGACCGCCCGCACCACAGGCGCCCGCTCCAGTGGTACAGCTAGCCGCTGCTAGCTACGCCGCCGCCGCTGCAGCTCCCATTGCTGCTCCCAGCCTTCGGAAGCCTCCGGAGACCTGGTCAGCAATGGTGACCAGCAGCAATCCCGAGGAGACGCCCCAGCAGGTTGCTGAGCGCGTTCGCCGGGAAGTTGCGCCCGCACTTGGTGTACGTGTGCACGAAGTGCGTGAGCTAAAGCGCGGTGGAGCCATTATCCGCACGCCATCGGCGAGCGAGATAAAGCGCGTGGTGGCGAACAAGAAGTTCGCAGAGGTTGGACTGAAAGTCCAGCAGAGCCAGGGATTGAGGCCAAAAGTGACGGTGTTCGATGTGGACACCAGCATAGAGCCGGAGCTCTTTATGGAGGAGTTGTTCGTGAACAACTTCCAGGAGGAAATGACGGCGGCTGCATTCAAGAAGTCAGTGCACTTGGAGTCGAAGCCTTGGTCCGTCACGGATGGCGCCAGTGTGTCGCTGACGCTAGACGTGGACGAGAAAGCGCTGGCCATACTTGAGAGGGCCGGTCGGGTCTACATCAAGTGGTTTTCGTACCGCTGCCGGTCGCTCGTCCGTACCTATGCTTGTCATAGGTGCGTCGGATTTGATCACAAGGTGTCTCAGTGCCGCTTCAAGCAGGACGTGTGCCGCCAGTGTGGACAAATGGGCCACGTTGCAGCAAAGTGCGTAAGCCCGGTGGACTGCCGGAATTGCCGCTTTAAGGGGCTGCCCTCGGGGCATTCGATGCTCTCGGCATCGTGCCCGATCTATGGGGCAGTGTTGGCAAGGGTGCAGTCCAGACATTAATATGTTTGTGCTCATCCAGGCCAACTGTGGTCGGGGACGCGTTGCGTGCATCGACATTGGTGCACGTATGCGCGAACTTGGCCACACCTTTGCGCTGCTGCAGGAGCCGTATTCGGACGAAGCGGGCCGAATCACAGGATTCCCATCCGGGATGAGAGTGTTCGGCAGTAAGCTGTTCGATGGGCGCAGGAGGAACGCCGCCGTCATCGTCGACGACCCAGAAGCCATCTGCCTACCAGTCGAGTCGCTTATCACCGAGTCACTGGTAGAAATGGCTCTTTCTACCTGACCTCACTGTACTGCCATGCTCATGCTGAATTGACAACGCGGGACCTAATTTACATGGATGCCGTACTGCTACAGGCGAGCAGTACTCCGGTCATCCTATGCCTGGACGCGAATGCTGTATCCCCCATGTGGTTCAGTAAACGCCACGAAAGCTTTCGTGGGCAGTTGAACCACACTCGGGGTGAGCAGCTGGAGGACTGGATCGCAGGGAGCGGAGCCGAAGTCCTTAATCAATTCAGCGAGGTGTTTACGTTCGACAATCGCCGTGGACAGAGCGATATCGACGTGACAATTGCCAATAGAGCTGCGTCTACGTGGGCCACGTATGACTGGAGTGTGGGCGAGTGGGACTTGAGCGACCACAACATCATTACTGTTGTGGTATCGCCGTCCCCAGATGCAGTTGAGAGCACATATGCTCCTGTACCGTCCTGGAAACTCAACAATGCAAATTGGCGACTGTTCGACTCGGAGCTGGTAGAGGAAGTCATGGAGCACCTTCCCTTGGAGGATATTAGGATTTCGCCGTTGGACTCCTCGGTGTCTGCACTACGCCTTGCCGTACAGTCCGTGTGCGACAGGGTGCTAGGCCGCAGGCCGTCAGAGCCCAGGAAAGGTGAAGTGGTGGACCACTGAACTTAGTACCAAACGCCGGGAGGTCAGGAGACTGAGGCGGAGGCTCCAGGATGCGCGGCGCAGAGACCATGACTCTGCGCAGCTTCTTGCTACTCATCTGCGGACAGCCGTTCGCGAGTTCAAAAGCTCATCCTGAAGACGAAGGAGGATCACTGGCGGAGCTTCGTTGGAGACCACAGGGACGACCCATGGGGGCACGTATACCGGATATGCCGAGGACGAAAGCGGTCCGCAGATCTGGGATGCCTTCGTTCGGATGACAGGCTGGTTGTAACTTGGCACGACTGCGCGAGTCTCCTCCTCCGCAACTTTTTCCCAGTTGCGGAAGTGAGTGACGACATTGTCATCAGAACGAAGCTGCGCCGGCTCTCGAAGCATTCGAGGTCGGAGCATGCGTCGCCCGTTGTTGAAGAGCAGGCGCTCTCCCGGACTGGACGGCATAACCGGCGGTATCTGCAAGGCTGTATGGCGTGCCATCCCCGAGCACATCACAACGTTGCTTTCCGTTGTGTGGCAGAGGATATTTCCCGCTTGAGTGGAAGTGCCCGCAGTAGTGGCGCTCCTCAAAGGGCCCCGACAAGGATAGGAGCAATCCAGCATCCTATCGGGGTATCTGCCTGCTGCCAGTGTTTGGCAAGGTGCTGGAGGGATCATGGTGAGTCGGATGAAAGAGGTGCTTCCAGATGGAAATAGATGGCAATTCGGCTTTCGACCTGGACACTGCGTTGAGGACGCATGGAGGCACGTTCAGACCAGCGTAGCCGCCAGCCAGGCGAACTACGTTCTAGGTCTGTTCGTTGACTTCAAGGGAGCCTTCGACAACATTGAGTGGAGCGCCGCGATGCGCCGCTTAATAGCCCTAGGATGCCAGGAAGCCAGCTTGTGGAGAAGCTTCTTCTGTG
This sequence comes from Drosophila nigrodunni, assembly GCA_020829145.1. Lineage (NCBI taxonomy): Eukaryota > Metazoa > Arthropoda > Insecta > Diptera > Drosophilidae > Drosophila > Drosophila nigrodunni. Next base: position 13,892 of record JACVCZ010000078.1, read on the forward strand.
GCAGGAGGGCGAGGATGACCAGCAGATTCGGAGAAGTCGACGTAGAGGTAACTCGAGGCTGTCCGCAAGGATCCATCAGTGGGCCGTTCATTTGGAACACCATGATGGATGTGCTGCTCCAACGTTTGGAGCCCTTGTGTGTTTTCAGCGCATACGCCGACGATCTGCTGGTTCTCGTCGAGGGAAGGTCGAGAGCCGAACTGGAGAGACGAGGAGAGGAGCTGTTGTCCGTCGTGGGAACTTGGGGAGCCGAGGTCGGAGTCTCGATCTCAACCAGCAAGACGGCAATGATGATGTTGAAGGGGAGATTGGCTGCTTCCAGGCCACCCCTGGTACGATTTGCAGGAGCAAGTCTGCCGTACGTCACGCAGTACCGGTACCTTGGCATCACAGTCGGCGAGAGGTTGAATTTTCAACCGCACATCGCAGGATTGCGAGGAAAGCTGGCTGGAGTCGTCGGAGCATTGAGTCGCGTGCTGCGAGTCGACTGGGGTCTCAGTCCTCGAGCGAAACGCACCATTTATGCCGGACTCATGGTGCCCTGTGCACTATTTGGTGCCTCGGTTTGGTATTCCGCGGTTGTGAGAGAGTCGGGGGGCCAGGAGGCGCCTCATCTCCTGCCAAAGAGTCATGCTCTTAGGATGCCTTGCGGTATGCCGAACAGTGTCCACCGTGGCACTGCAGGTGCTTGCTGGAGCTCCACCTTTGGACCTGGTTGCCAAGAAATTGGCAATCATGTTCAAGGTCAAGCGTGCCCACCCGCTGGAGGAAAGCGATTGGCTGTTCGGTCTAGATTTGGCAAATCTAGATCGGAGGCAGATGATGGCGATGCTGGACGAGCGCATGTGCTGCGAATGGCAACGCAGGTGGGATGACGATGAGCACGGTCGACCGACTCATCGCTTTATCCCGGACGCACGCTTCGTCTTCAGCCGGATGGACTTTGGATTTAGTCTCCACGCCGGATTTCTGCTGACGGGCCATGGATCGCTGAACGCATTTCTGCATCGGAGAACTCTGAGCACAACGCCCGCATGCCAATGCGGCGCTGAGTGTGAAACTGGCAGCACGTGCTAGTTGCTTGCCCTCTCTATGCAGATTTGCGAGACCTCGACGGACTTGGTGTGAGAGGAGGGGACGCCGGTTGGGATTTTCCCGGGTCCTGGATACACCGGAACAGCTCCGCATGCTGGAGTTGTTTGCGAAAAAAGGCGTTTGCTAGACGGCGGCGAGGGAGCACCCCACGGAGAACACCCAGGATCAACCAGTGCCGGGTCAGTGATGGCCAAAACTGGCAGTGGTACTGGAACCTGGACCATGCCACGAAGTCTTACCAGAGCACTCTAATCTGGCAGTGATGCGGTACTTGTGCCAATTCACGAGGTCTTACCAGAGCACTTAATCTGGCAGTGATGCGGCACTTGTGCCAACTCACGAGGTCTTACCAGAGCACTTTAATCTGGCAGTGATGCGGTACTTGTGCCAATTCACGAGGTCGTACCAGAGCACTTTAATCTGGAAGACAACTCCTCGGAGAAGTCGACGGCGCCCACCCAGTGCCCGGTTGTCGGAAACCAGTATGGGAAGCAGTCTTTGATTGCGCACAGCCGATCCAAAGCTGTCAATTTGGTACCACGGGATGGGCTGGTGCCAAGGCCAGTCCAAATGAGGTTGGCCCCCTTTGTGGGAGTATCGTGGGGGCTGTTGGTTGAACCCAAATGCGGGAAGAGTGTTCGGCTCGACGTGGAGTTGCGTTATACAACCGGGTGTTGTACCCATAGACCAACAGAGGTTTTAGATAGGCCTCGCTCCTCACCAAGGATGAATGTTATGCCCGACAGCATGCATTCGATTTGGCACCTGAAAGGTTAAACTTTTGGGGGCGTTGGTGGACGCTCAAATTCACCCGTTGTACTATGCGTCACATTGTGACGCAACTGTGTACCGTGGTTGTAAACCCCTAAAGGTGGTAGACGCCACGTAAAACAAATTCGATGTCCCTATCTACTAGGGGGATTCCTGAGATGCAGAAGGGGATAAAACCGTAATTCTCATCTCAAGTTCGACAAAATTTTTTGATTGTCGTGGTGTCCCCGGGTGCTAAAATCAGCGTAACTCTGTATTAGCAGCAAATACGAGCGGCGAAATGCCCACCCAGTTTTGTCGGAAACCTGTCTTTGATTGCGCACAGCCGCGCTGTCGGTACCACGGGATGGGCTGGTGGCCAAGGCCAGCCCAAATGAGGTTGTTGTATCGTGGTGGTTGTTGGTTGTACCCAAACGGGAAGAGTGTTGAGCTTTTGGAGTTGCGTTAAACAACCGGGTGTTGTACCCACAGACCAACAGAGGTTTTAGATAGGCCTCGCTCCTCACCAAGGATGAATGTTATGCCCGACAGCATGCATTCGATTGGTACCTGAAAGGTTAAACTTTTGGGGGCGTTGGTGGACGCTCAAATTCACCCGTTGTACTATGCACATATGTGACGCAACTGGGTACCGTGGTTGTAAACCCCTAAAGGTGGTACACGCCACGTAAAACAAATTCGACTTTATGTCCCTATCTACTCAGTTCGCTTTTGATTGTCGTCGAGAGCAGACGTGTTTTTTCTGTGTGCGCGCACCGTTTTCGGTTTTTGTTTACGTTTGGTTTCGACTAACCAACTGTAAAAGCAACGCGAAAAAACAACAAAGTAACTTTTAAAGTGCTTATTAGCGACACTTTCGCTGATAACGATCTCGCTGCTGCGCGTGTGTTTGTGGGTACGTGTGAAAGTACCGGTGTTCGTCCCTGATTGGCCAGCCAATCAGAAGGCAGCAGAGGATTTTAAAGTGCGGCATACTTTCGTGCGCCGAATAAAATCGCGGCATACTTTCGGGCGAAAAAAAGTACTGCATACTTTTTGTGATTTTTTCCATATTTGCTGCCTATCGCACAGGCGCAGATGGAGAGCGACGCGAGCAGCAGTGCTGCCAGCTCCGTGCGTTCGTCGGGGAGGAAGAGGCGTGGTCGAGGTGGTGGGCACCGGACCGACACCCGTGTGCAGACGCCGGCTGACGTAGCCATGCCGCCACCGGTGGATTCGCCCCCGCGAAAGCTGCGACTGAGGGTCGCTAGCTCAGCGGATGAGAGCGACGTGTCCGCGCGTGCCGCCGCCCCCGTCGCTGCAGGAGTCGCTGCTCCAGCCGTCGCCGTTGCTCCCGCCGCTGCCACGATCGCAGCCCCGCGTCCGCCCCGCTGCTAACCCCGTGTCCGTCCCCGCTGCTGACCCGTTGCCGCCCCGTTGCCGCCCCGTTGCCGCCCCGTTGCCGCCCCCGTTGCCGCCCCGCTGCACCCGCTTCAGTGCCATTGAGCCCGGCCTGGCGCATAGTGGCAGGAGGAACGCCTGCGGTTCTGGCGGAGATTTCCGCAGCTGGAGAGGGGTTCCGGAATGCCATGGTGGGCATTCCACAAGATGCTGCGAGGGAAATCTCGGCTGCCATAAAGCGCCTGGAGGAACTGGCCATGTCACTCGCGGTCAGGAACGCGATGCTGCAGAGCCTCTCGGGTGGACCGCCCGCACCACAGGCGCCCGCTCCAGTGGTACAGCTAGCCGCTGCTAGCTACGCCGCCGCCGCTGCAGCTCCCATTGCTGCTCCCAGCCTTCGGAAGCCTCCGGAGACCTGGTCAGCAATGGTGACCAGCAGCAATCCCGAGGAGACGCCCCAGCAGGTTGCTGAGCGCGTTCGCCGGGAAGTTGCGCCCGCACTTGGTGTACGTGTGCACGAAGTGCGTGAGCTAAAAGCGCGGTGGAGCCATTATCCGCACGCCATCGGCGAGCGAGATAAAAGCGCGTGGTGGCGAACAAGAAGTTCGCAGAGGTTGGACTGAAAGTCCAGCAGAGCCAGGGATTGAGGCCAAAAGTGACGGTGTTCGATGTGGACACCAGCATAGAGCCGGAGCTGTTTATGGAGGAGCTGTTCGTGAACAACTTCCAGGAGGAAATGACGGCGGCTGCATTCAAGAAGTCAGTGCACTTGGAGTCGAAGCCTTGGTCCGTCACGGATGGCGCCAGTGTGTCGCTGACGCTAGACGTGGACGAGAAAGCGCTGGCCATACTTGAGAGGGCCGGTCGGGTCTACATCAAGTGGTTTTCGTACCGCTGCCGGTCGCTCGTCCGTACCTATGCTTGTCATAGGTGCGTCGGATTTGATCACAAGGTGTCTCAGTGCCGCTTCAAGCAGGACGTGTGCCGCCAGTGTGGACAAATGGGCCACGTTGCAGCAAAGTGCGTAAGCCCGGTGGACTGCCGGAATTGCCGCTTTAAGGGGGCTGCCCTCGGGGCATTCGATGCTCTCGGCATCGTGCCCGATCTATGGGGCAGTGTTGGCAAGGGTGCAGTCAGACATTAATATGTTTGTGCTCATCCAGGCCAACTGTGGTCGGGGACGCGTTGCGTGCATCGACATTGGTGCACGTATGCGCGAACTTGGCCACACCTTTGCGCTGCTGCAGGAGCCGTATTCGGACGAAGCGGGCCGAATCACAGGATTCCCATCCGGGATGAGAGTGTTCGGCAGTAAGGCTGTTCGATGGGCGCAGGAGGAACGCCGCCGTCATCGTCGACGACCCAGAAGCCATCTGCCTACCAGTCGAGTCGCTTATCACCGAGGCTGGGTATGCGTGAGGGTCACTGGTAGAAATGGCTCTTTCTACCTGACCTCACTGTACTGCCATGCTCATGCTGAATTGACAACGCGGGACCTAATTTACATGGATGCCGTACTGCTACAGGCGAGCAGTACTCCGGTCATCCTATGCCTGGACGCGAATGCTGTATCCCCCATGTGGTTCAGTAAACGCCACGAAAGCTTTCGTGGGCAGTTGAACCACACTCGGGGTGAGCAGCTGGAGGACTGGATCGCAGGGGAGCGGAGGCCGAAGTCCTTAATCAATTCAGCGAGGTGTTTACGTTCGACAATCGCCGTGGACAGAGCGATATCGACGTGACAATTGCCAATAGAGCTGCGTCTACGTGGGCCACGTATGACTGGAGTGTGGGCGAGTGGGACTTGAGCGACCACAACATCATTACTGTTGTGGTATCGCCGTCCCCAGATGCAGTTGAGCACATATGCTCCTGTACCGTCCTGGAAACTCAACAATGCAAATTGGCGACTGTTCGACTCGGAGCTGGTAGAGGAAGTCATGGAGCACCTTCCCTTGGAGGATATTAGGATTTCGCCGTTGGACTCCTCGGTGTCTGCACTACGCCTTGCCGTACAGTCCGTGTGCGACAGGGTGCTAGGCCGCAGGCCGTCAGAGCCCAGGAAAGGTGAAGTGGTGGACCACTGAACTTAGTACCAAACGCCGGGAGGTCAGGAGACTGAGGCGGAGGCTCCAGGATGCGCGGCGCAGAGACCATGACTCTGCGCAGCTTCTTGCTACTCATCTGCGGACAGCCGTTCGCGAGTTCAAAAAGCTCATCCTGAAGACGAAGGAGGATCACTGGCGGAGCTTCGTTGGAGACCACAGGGACGACCCATGGGGGCACGTATACCGGATATGCCGAGGACGAAAGCGGTCCGCAGATCTGGGATGCCTTCGTTCGGATGACAGGCTGGTTGTAACTTGGCACGACTGCGCGAGTCTCCTCCTCCGCAACTTTTTCCCAGTTGCGGAAGTGGTGACGACATTGTCATCAGAACGAAGCTGCGCCGGCTCTCGAAGCATTCGAGGTCGGGCATGCGTCGCCCGGTTGAAGAGCAGGCGCTCTCCCGGACTGGACGGCATAACCGGCGGTATCTGCAAGGCTGTATGGCGTGCCATCCCCGAGCACATCACAACGTTGCTTTCCCGTTGTGTGGCAGAGGATATTTCCCGCTTGAGTGGAAGTGCCCGCAGTAGTGGCGCTCCTCAAGGGCCCCGACAAGGATAGGAGCAATCCAGCATCCTATCGGGGTATCTGCCTGCTGCCAGTGTTTGGCAAGGTGCTGGAGGGATCATGGTGAGTCGGATGAAAGAGGTGCTTCCAGATGGAAATAGATGGCAATTCGGCTTTCGACCTGGACACTGCGTTGAGGACGCATGGAGGCACGTTCAGACCAGCGTAGCCGCCAGCCAGGCGAACTACGTTCTAGGTCTGTTCGTTGACTTCAAAGGGAGCCTTCGACAACATTGAGTGGAGCGCCGCGATGCGCCGCTTAATAGCCCTAGGATGCCAGGAAGCCAGCTTGTGGAGAAGCTTCTTCTGTGGCAGGAGGGCGAGGATGACCAGCAGATTCGGAGAAGTCGACGTAGAGGTAACTCGAGGCTGTCCGCAAGGATCCATCAGTGGGCCGTTCATTTGGAACACCATGATGGATGTGCTGCTCCAACGTTTGGAGCCCTTGTGTGTTTTCAGCGCATACGCCGACGATCTGCTGGTTCTCGTCGAGGGAAGGTCGAGAGCCGAACTGGAGAGACGAGGAGAGGAGCTGTTGTCCGTCGTGGGAACTTGGGGAGCCGAGGTCGGAGTCTCGATCTCAACCAGCAAGACGGCAATGATGATGTTGAAGGGAGATTGGCTGCTTCAGGCCACCCCTGGTACGATTTGCAGGAGCAAGTCTGCCGTACGTCACGCAGTACCGGTACCTTGGCATCACAGTCGGCGAGAGGTTGAATTTTCAACCGCACATCGCAGGATTGCGAGGAAAGCTGGCTGGAGTCGTCGGAGCATTGAGTCGCGTGCTGCGAGTCGACTGGGGTCTCAGTCCTCGAGCGAAACGCACCATTTATGCCGGACTCATGGTGCCCTGTGCACTATTTGGTGCCTCGGTTTGGTATTCCGCGGTTGTGAGAGAGTCGGGGGCCAGGAGGCGCCTCATCTCCTGCCAAAGAGTCATGCTCTTAGGATGCCTTGCGGTATGCCGAACAGTGTCCACCGTGGCACTGCAGGTGCTTGCTGGAGCTCCACCTTTGGACCTGGTTGCCAAGAAATTGGCAATCATGTTCAAGGTCAAGCGTGCCCACCCGCTGGAGGAAAGCGATTGGCTGTTCGGTCTAGATTTGGCAAATCTAGATCGGAGGCAGATGATGGCGATGCTGGACGAGCGCATGTGCTGCGAATGGCAACGCAGGTGGGATGACGATGAGCACGGTCGACCGACTCATCGCTTTATCCCGGACGCACGCTTCGTCTTCAGCCGGATGGACTTTGGATTTAGTCTCCACGCCGGATTTCTGCTGACGGGCCATGGATCGCTGAACGCATTTCTGCATCGGAGAACTCTGAGCACAACGCCCGCATGCCAATGCGGCGCTGAGTGTGAAGACTGGCAGCACGTGCTAGTTGCTTGCCCTCTCTATGCAGATTTGCGAGACCTCGACGGACTTGGTGTGAGAGGAGGGGACGCCGGTTGGGATTTTTCCCGGGTCCTGGATACACCGGAACAGCTCCGCATGCTGGAGTTGTTTGCGAAAAAAAGGCGTTTGCTAGACGGCGGCGAGGGAGCACCCCACGGAGAACACCCAGGATCAACCAGTGCCGGGTCAGTGATGGCCAAAACTGGCAGTGGTACTGGAACCTGGACCATGCCACGAAGTCTTACCAGAGCACTCTAATCTGGCAGTGATGCGGTACTTGTGCCAATTCACGAGGTCTTACCAGAGCACTTAATCTGGCAGTGATGCGGCACTTGTGCCAACTCACGAGGTCTTACCAGAGCACTTTAATCTGGCAGTGATGCGGTACTTGTGCCAATTCACGAGGTCGTACCAGAGCACTTTAATCTGGAAGACAACTCCTCGGAGAAGTCGACGGCGCCCCCCAGTGCCCGGTTGTCGGAAACCAGTATGGGAAGCAGTCTTTGATTGCGCACAGCCGATCCAAAGCTGTCAATTTGGTACCACAGGATGGGCTGGTGCCAAGGCCAGTCAAATGAGGTTGGCCCCCTTTGTGGGAGTATCGTGGGGGCTGTTGGTTGAACCCAAATGCGGGAAGAGTGTTCGGCTCGACGTGGAGTTCCTAGCCATTGTACGGATATATTTACTATATCTTATGGTATTGGGTTTTGATGCAAGCTTCTTGATCAAAGTATCACGAGTTTGTTATATAATCGCAAACAAATTCTTTAATGAAGAAATGCATTTATGTATTTTCGATTTAGAAATTTGGTATAACTCAATTACTCAGGTATGATCCAATTCAAGGACATTGCCAGGTAGGGAGTTTGACTGGGGGACAGAAACCACACATAGAGCAAAAGGGCAAATGCTGACTTGATCTCGGTGTTCAGTACACACAGGGACAGCAAAAGCTCGGCCTATCGATCCTTTTGGTTTAAAGAGTTTTTAACAAGAGGTGTCAGAAAAGTTACCATAGGGATAACTGGCTTGTGGCGGCCAAGCGTTCATAGCGACGTCGCTTTTTGATCCTTCGATGTCGGCTCTTCCTATCATTGTGAAGCAAAATTCACCAAGCGTTGGATTGTTCACCCATGCAAGGGAACGTGAGCTGGGTTTAGACCGTCGTGAGACAGGTTAGTTTTTACCCTACTAATGACAAAACGTTGTTGCGACAGCATTCCTGCGTAGTACGAGAGGAACCGCAGGTACGGACCAATGGCACAATACTTGTTCGAGCGAACAGTGGTATGACGCTACGTCCGTTGGATTATGCCTGAACGCCTATATTAAAACATTATTTAATACAATGACAAAGCCTAGAATCAATTGTAAACGACTTTTATAACAGGCAAGGTGTTGTAAGTGGTTGAGCAGCTGCCATACTGCGATCCACTGAAGCTTATCCTTTGCTTGACGATTCGATATATAAAGTGTATTGTATAATAAATGTAATACATTTATATATATATATATATATACACTTTTGAGGATTAAACGAGTATATGAAAAGGTAGCAATGGGTTCGCCATATTATTATTAGTGGCGTTAAAAAGTGTCAGATTTGAGGCTTTTAATGTGGCGGCAAATGGAATAAAATAAAACACAATTATAAAATATTCCTTATACAAATAATTTCAACTTATTGTTGTTATAAATTGGTGGTCAGATTGGCTTAATGTGGCAAATAGAATAGAATAAAATATATAACACAATTATAAACTATTCCTGATACAGATTGGCTTAATGTGGCAAATAGAATAGAATAAAATATATAACACAATTATAAACTATTCCTGATACAGATTGGCTTAATGTGGCAAATAGAATAGAATAAAATATATAACACAATTATAAACTATTCCTGATACAGATTGGCTTAATGTGGCAAATAGAATAAAATTTAACACAATTATAAAATATTCATGATACAAATAATTTCAACTTATTGTTGTTATCAATTGGTGATAGCAAATATGCACGGCATGTTATAACAGTGAAAGTAAATATATGTCAGATTGGGCTTAATGTGGCAAATATAATATAACATAACACAATTATAGAATATTCTGATATACGAGGCATAAATAAATAATTTTAATAAATTGATGGGTAGCAAAAATATGTACGGCATATTAATAATAATATATAATAATAATAATATATATATTCACTTAATTAAAAACTATGAAAGTTTTGTCTACATACATTTTGTACGAAACATGTGTGTATATAGCATACATGCGTTGCAAAGACGTAATGTTAAATTATTTTAACATGTACATACATTTTATAAACGCAACATTCTAAATATACAATGTTGTACCTGCGTTCAGGTTAATGTGTTACATATATCGATTATAATGCATAAGCTTGTAAAATTATAAATTTATTGTCAAATATTGCATTATAACTGATTATGTAAAACTAAGACATATCGCAACATTTTTTAGATAAAAACATTTATTGAAGAAATTAATACATACCATTAAAATGGTGTACTTTTAATTTCTTTCAATAAAATAAATTTTGGCGTAATGAAATAAAACCAAATTTAAATCACTCGGAATACCAACCTTAATATGAGTTTATCACCTAAAATGAACTTAAAAAAATTAAGACTTAAATGAACATAGTAGAAAAAAAAAAATGTACAAGCGATATGAAATAATTTATAACATGACTAGAAAAATAAGCTGGAAAAGTTAATAAAGTATAGCTGTCTGATATTAAAGCGGTGGGATATGAAAATGTTAAATTAAATACTATAAGTTGGAAAAAGTATAGCAGTAAAGTATAGCAGTGCGATATTATATAGCAGTGCGATATGAAAATGTTATATGAAATATAAGTTGGAAAAAGTATAGCAGTGCGATATTATAGCGGTGCGATATGAAAATGTTATATGAAATATTATAAGTTGGAAAAAGTATAGCAGTGCGATATTATAGCGGTGCGATATGAAAATGTTATATGAAAGTTGGAAAAAGTATAGCAGTGCGATATGATAATGTCATATGAAATATTATAAGTTGGAAAAAGTATAGCAGTGCGATATTATAGCGATGCGATATGATAATGTCATAGGAAATATTATATGTTGGAAAAAGTATAGCAGTGCGATATTATAGCGGTGCGATATGAAAATGTTATATGAAAGTTGGAAAAAGTATAAATATAAGTTGGAAAAAAGTATAGCAGTGCGATATGATAAGTGCGATATGATAATGTCATATGAAATATTATAAGTTGGAAAAAGTATAGCAGTGCGATATGATAATGTCATATGAAATATTATAAGTTGGAAAAAGTATAGCAGTGCGATATGATAATAGCAGTGCGATATGAAATATTATAAGAAATATATATAATGTCATATGAAAAAAAGTATAGCAGTGCGATATTATAGCAGTGCGATATGAAAATATTATATGAAATATAAGTTGGAAAAAGTATAGCAGTGCGATATTATAGCGGTGCGAAATGAAAATGCGATTATAATGTCATATGAAAAATTATAAGTTGGAAAAAGTATAGCAGTGCGATATGATAATGTCATATGAAATATTATAAGTTGGAAAAAGTATAGCAGTGCGATATGAAATGTCATATGAAATATTATAAGTTGGAAAAATATAGCAGTGCGATATTATAATGTCATATGAAATATTATAAGTTGGAAAAAGTATAGCAGTGCGATATGATAATGTCATATGAAATATTATAGTTGAAAAAGTATAGCAGTTGGAAATTATATAGCAGTGCGATATGAAAATGTCATATGATATTATAAGTTGGAAAAAGTATAGCAGTGCGATATTATAAATGAAAATGTTATATATGAAATATAAGTTGGAAAAAGTATAGCAGTGCGATATTATAGCGGTGCGATATGAAATATGAAAATAAGTTGGAAAAAGTATAGCAGTGCGATATTATAAGTGCGATATGAAAATGTTATATGAAAATTATAAGTTGGAAAAAGTATAGCAGTGCGATATTATAGCGGTGCGATATGAAAATGTTATATGAAATATTATAAGTTGGAAAAAGTATAGCAGTGCGATATTATGCAGTGCGATATGAAAATGTTATATGAAATATAAGTTGGAAAAAGTATAGTGCAGTATTATATGCGATATGAAAATGTTATATGAAATATTATAAGTTGGAAAAAGTATAGCAGTGCGATATTATAGCAGTGCGATATGAAAATGTTATATGAAAATTATAAGTTGGAAAAAGTATAGCAGTGCGATATTATAGCGGTGCGATATGAAAAATGAAATATATGAAATATTATAAGTTGGAAAAAGTATAGCAGTGCGATATTATAGCGGTGCGATATGAAAATGTTATATGAAAATTATAAGTTGGAAAAAGTATAGCAGTGCGATATTATAGCGGTGCGATATGAAAATGTTATATGAAATATTATAAGTTGGAAAAAGTATAGCAGTGCGATATTATAGCGGTGCGATATGAAAATGTTATATGAAATATTATAAGTTGGAAAAAGTATAGCAGTGCGATATTATAGCAGTGCGATATGAAAATGTTATATGAAAATTATAAGTTGGAAAAAGTATAGCAGTGCGATATTATAGCGGTGCGATATGAAAATATATTGAAATATTATAAGTTGAAAAAATATTATAAGTTGGAAAAAAGTATAGCAATGGGATATTATAGCGGTGCGATATGAAAATGTTATATGAAATATTATAAGTTGGAAAAAGTATAGCAATGGGATATTATAGCGGTGCGATATGAATATGTTATATGAAATATTATAAGTTGGAAAAAGTATAGCAGTGCGATATTATAGCGATGCGATATGATAATGTCAAAGGAAATATTATATGTTGGAAAAAGTATAGCAGTGCGATATTATAGCGGTGCGATATGATAATGTCATAGGAAATATTATATGTTGGAAAAAGTATAGCAGTGCGATATTATAGCGGTGCGATATGATAATGCATGGTTATTTAAGGTATTTGGTGCAATAATAATGAAGTATTATATAATGTATTATTAATATAATGCTTGCAAAATCATAAAGTAAAAGGGATACCCTTATATAAAGTGACCGATTTCGAGAAAACGTGTCACAAAACCTATATAGGGAGTGGTGTCGTGCGAGATATGTCATATGAGAAAAAAATCAAATATATAAATTCTATATGACTGTGGTGCAATATCTTGTCGGCATGGTTATTTAATGTATTTGGTGCAATAATAATGAAGTATTATAGTGTATTATTAATATAATGCATGCAAAATGATAAAGTAAGGGTGACCCTTATATAAAGTGACCGATTTCGAGAAAACGTGTCACAAAACCTATATAGGGAGTGGTGTCGTGCGAGATATGTCATATGAGAAAAAAATCAAATATATAAATTCTATATGACTGTGGTGCAATATCTTGTCGGCATGGTTATTTAATGTATTTGGTGCAATAATAATGAAGTATTATAGTGTATTATTAATATAATGCATGCAAAATGATAAAGTAAGGGTGACCCTTATATAAAGTGACCGATTTCGAGAAAACGTGTCACAAAACCTACATAGGGAGTGGTGTCGTGCGAGATATGTCATATGAGAAAAAAAATCAAATATATAAATTCTATATGACGTGGTGTAACATCTTGCCGGCATGGTTATTTAATGTATATGGTGCAATAATAATGAAGTATTATAGTGTATTATTAATATAATGCATGCAAAATGATAAAGTAAGGAGAGACCCTTAAATAAAGTGACCGATTTCGAGAATACGTGTCACAAAACCTATATAGGGAGTGGTGTCGCGCAAGATATGTCATATGAAAAAAAAAATTAATTATATAAATTCTATATGACTGTGGTGCAATATCTTGTCGGCATGGTTATTTAAGGTATTTGGTGCAATAATAATGAAGTATTATAGTGTATTATTAATATAATGCATGCAAAATGATAAAGTAAGGGAGACCCTTAAATAAAGTGAGCGATTTCGAGAAAACGTGTCACAAAACCTATATAGGGAGTGGTGTCGTGCGAGATATGTCATATGAGAAAAAAATCAAATATATAAATTCTATATGACTGTGGTGCAATATCTTGTCGGCATGGTTATTTAAGGTATTTGGTGCAATAATAATGAAGTATTATAGTGTATTATTAATATAATGCATGCAAAATGATAAAGTAAGGGAGAGGCTTAAATAAAGTGACCGATTTCGAGAAAACGTGTCACAAAACCTATTCATGGTGAGCAGTGTGTGCTCATCTATGTGAGTTCAGATAAGCATTTTATATAATTCCCAAATATTGTAGATAATAAATCGTTATTGTCGTCCTAGAACGCTTGGCTGCGATAACTTACAATATGAGATAAAAAGTTGGAATAAGCCGAGATATATTTGCTTGAATATATAATTAATATATTTGACTTATATATATTTAATATGTTTCCAGTTTATCGCAGTGGAGTTATTCTTTTCAAAATATATGAGTAATATATATAAATAGATATAATATATTTATATATAAAATTAAAATTATTACCAACATATGGTTGGAATAATTAAAATTATTACCAAAATTTGGATGGTAATAATATTATAATACTTTATATAGTGTATGTATGTTTTGTGCGTATATTTATATGAAGTCAGTGTATAACCTGATTAGAAAATTGGAAGGCATGCGTGCTCGTACACAAGTGTTTTTCCGATTCTCTTTTGCAAGGAATATGCAATAGTCTGAAATATTGCAGCTTAACTTTAAACATTATATTTTATTATATTATGTTTGAAGGTTTTATTTAATATATGATTATTACATGTTTGTGCATCTTATGTAAATTATAAATTTATTGTCAAAATATAATATTTTCTTTCAATTTCGGTTGAATTTAAATAATGCATGTGTGATACATTATATATTAAGTAAGTGTAATTAAAATGATATTTTTGAACGAATTTTTGTATATATATATATATATATATATATATATATTGCATGTGTATAAAAGTTGTCAAGTTTTTTATAAATTACGAACGTGATTGCTATTTAAATATGGCCACATTCGTTATTATATGCATATCATATTTATTCAAAAGTATTTATGAGTTGTCATGTATTTTACAAATAATAAAATAATACTTATATGTGAATATATATTATTCACATAAAAAATAACATTATTCTGGTTGATCCTGCCAGTAGTTATATGCTTGTCTCAAAGATTAAGCCATGCATGTCTAAGTACACACGAATTAAAAAGTGAAACCGCAAAAGGCTCATTATATCAGTTATGGTTCCTTAGATCGTTAACAGTTACTTGGATAACTGTGGTAATTCTAGAGCTAATACATGCAATTAAAACACGGACCTTTTGGAACGTGTGTTTTTATTAGGCTAAAACCAAGCGATCGCAAGATCGTTACACTGGTTGAACTCTAGATAACATGCAGATCGTATGGTCTTGTACCGACGACAGATCTTTCAAATGTCTGCCCTATCAACTTTTGATGGTAGTATCTAGGACTACCATGGTTGCAACGGGTAACGGGGAATCAGGGTTCGATTCCGGAGAGGGAGCCTGAGAAACGGCTACCACATCTAAGGAAGGCAGCAGGCGCGTAAATTACCCACTCCCAGCTCGGGGAGGTAGTGACGAAAAATAACAATACAGGACTCATATCCGAGGCCCTGTAATTGGAATGAGTACACTTTAAATCCTTTAACAAGGACCTATTGGAGGGCAAGTCTGGTGCCAGCAGCCGCGGTAATTCCAGCTCCAATAGCGTATATTAAAGTTGTTGCGGTTAAAACGTTCGTAGTTGAACTTGTGCTTCATACGGGTAGTGCAACTTACAATTGTAGTTAGTACTATACCTTTATGTATGTAAGCGTATTACCGGTGGAGTTCTTATATATAATTAAGTACTTGTATTTTTTTATATATTCCTCCTATTTAAAAACCTGCATTAGTGCTCTTCATCGAGTGTTATTGTGGGCCGGTACAATTACTTTGAACAAATTAGAGTGCTTAAAGCAGGCTTCAAATGCCTGAATATTCTGTGCATGGGATAATGAAATAAGACCTCTGTTCTGTTTTCATTGGTTTTCAGATCAAGAGGTAATGATTAATAGAAGCAGTTTGGGGGCATTAGTATTACGACGCGAGAGGTGAAATTCTTGGACCGTCGTAAGACTAACTTAAGCGAAAGCATTTGCCAAAGATGTTTTCATTATTAAGACCGAGAGGTCCGGGTAAACCGCTGAACCACTTTCATGCGGGATTGTGAACTGAAACTGTTCACATGAACTTGGAATTCCCAGTAAGTGTGAGTCATTAACTCGCATTGATTACGTCCCTGCCCTTTGTACACACCGCCCGTCGCTACTACCGATTGAATTATTTAGTGAGGTCTCGGACGTGATCACTGTGACGCCTTGTGTGTTGCGGCTGTTTCGCAAAGTTGACCGAACTTGATTATTTAGAGGAAGTAAAAGTCGTAACAAGGTTTCCGTAGGTGAACCTGCGGAAGGATCATTATTGTATAATGTATCTAACCGTTAAATATATAAAATTTTATACTCTTTTTTAATAAAGAACTATAAAATTTATAATGTCAATTTAAATACATACATTTTCTACGAAATTTGTATAAATAAAACTTGCGTGTATACGTACCATAGTATACATGCGTTGCTGAATGTATTGTTCATTTTAACATGCGCATACATTATATAAACGCAACAACCTAAATTTACAATGTTGTACCTGCGTTCAGGTTAATGTGTTACATATGTCGATTATAGTGCTTAAGCTTGTAAAATTATAAATTTATTGTCAAATATTGCATTATAACTGATTATGTAAAACTAAGACATTTCGCAACATTTTTTTTAGGTATAAAAAAATTTATTGAAGGAATTGATATATGCCAGTAAAATGGTGTATTTTTAATTTCTTTCAATAAAAGAAATTTTGACGTAATGAAATAAAACAAAAATTTGAATCACTCTAAGCGGTGGATCACTCGGCTCATGGGTCGATGAAGAACGCAGCAAATCGAGTCGCTTATCACCGAGGCTGGGTATGCGTGAGGGGTCACTGGTAGAAATGGCTCTTTCTACCTGACCTCACTGTACTGCCATGCTCATGCTGAATTGGACCTAATTTACATGGATGCCGTACTGCTACAGGCGAGCAGTACTCGGTCATCCTATGCCTGGACGCGAATGCTGTATCCCCCATGTGGTTCAGTAAACGCCACGAAAGCTTTCGTGGGCAGTTGAACCACACTCGGGGTGAGCAGCTGGAGGACTGGATCGCAGGGAGCTGGGCCGAAGTCCTTAATCAATTCAGCGAGGTGTTTACGTTCGACAATCGCCGTGGACAGAGCGATATCGACGTGACAATTGCCAATAGAGCTGCGTCTACGTGGGCCACGTATGACTGGAGTGTGGGCGAGACGCCGGGAGGTCAGGAGACTGAGGCGGAGGCTCCAGGATGCGCGGCGCAGAGACCATGACTCTGCGCAGCTTCTTGCTACTCATCTGCGGACAGCCGTTCGCGAGTTCAAGCTCATCCTGAAGACGAAGGAGGATCACTGGCGGAGCTTCGTTGGAGACCACAGGGACGACCCATGGGGGCACGTATACCGGATATGCCGAGGACGAAAGCGGTCCGCAGATCTGGGATGCCTTCGTTCGGATGACAGGCTGGTTGTAACTTGGCACGACTGCGCGAGTCTCCTCCTCCGCAACTTTTTCCCAGTTGCGGAAGCAGTGACGACATTGTCATCAGAACGAAGCTGCGCCGGCTCTCGAAGCATTCGAGGTCGGAGCATGCGTCGCCCGGTTGAAGAGCAGGCGCTCTCCCGGACTGGACGGCATAACCGGCGGTATCTGCAAGGCTGTATGGCGTGCCATCCCCGAGCACATCACAACGTTGCTTTCCCGTTGTGTGGCAGAGGGATATTTCCCGCTTGAGTGGAAGTGCCCGCGAGTAGTGGCGCTCCTCAAAGGGCCCCGACAAGGATAGGAGCAATCCAGCATCCTATCGGGGGGTATCTGCCTGCTGCCAGTGTTTGGCAAGGTGCTGGAGGGGATCATGGTGAGTCGGATGAAAGAGGTGCTTCCAGATGGAAATAGATGGCAATTCGGCTTTCGACCTGGACACTGCGTTGAGGACGCATGGAGGCACGTTCAGACCAGCGTAGCCGCCAGCCAGGCGAACTACGCATTTGGAACACCATGATGGATGTGCTGCTCCAACGTTTGGAGCCCTTGTGTGTTTTCAGCGCATACGCCGACGATCTGCTGGTTCTCGTCGAGGAAGGTCGAGAGCCGAACTGGAGAGACGAGGAGAGGAGCTGTTGTCCGTCGTGGGAACTTGGGGAGCCGAGGTCGGAGTCTCGATCTCAACCAGCAAGACGGCAATGATGATGTTGAAGGGGAGATTGGCTGCTTCCAGGCCACCCCTGGTACGATTTGCAGGAGCAAGTCTGCCGTACGTCACGCAGTACCGGTACCTTGGCATCACAGTCGGCGAGAGGTTGAATTTTCAACCGCACATCGCAGGATTGCGAGGAAAGCTGGCTGGAGTCGTCGGAGCATTGAGTCGCGTGCTGCGAGTCGACTGGGGTCTCAGTCCTCGAGCGAAACGCACCATTTATGCCGGACTCATGGTGCCCTGTGCACTATTTGGTGCCTCGGTTTGGTATTCCGCGGTTGTGAGAGAGTCGGGGGCCAGGAGGCGCCTCATCTCCTGCCAAAGAGTCATGCTCTTAGGATGCCTTGCGGTATGCCGAACAGTGTCCACCGTGGCACTGCAGGTGCTTGCTGGAGCTCCACCTTTGGACCTGGTTGCCAAGAAATTGGCAATCATGTTCAAGGTCAAGCGTGCCCACCCGCTGGAGGAAAGCGATTGGCTGTTCGGTCTAGATTTGGCAAATCTAGATCGGAGGCAGATGATGGCGATGCTGGACGAGCGCATGTGCTGCGAATGGCAACGCAGGTGGGATGACGATGAGCACGGTCGACCGACTCATCGCTTTATCCCGGACGCACGCTTCGTCTTCAGCCGGATGGACTTTGGATTTAGTCTCCACGCCGGATTTCTGCTGACGGGCCATGGATCGCTGAACGCATTTCTGCATCGGAGAACTCTGAGCACAACGCCCGCATGCCAATGCGGCGCTGAGTGTGTGAAGACTGGCAGCACGTGCTAGTTGCTTGCCCTCTCTATGCAGATTTGCGAGACCTCGACGGACTTGGTGTGAGAGGAGGGGACGCCGGTTGGGATTTTTCCCGGGTCCTGGATACACCGGAACAGCTCCGCATGCTGGAGTTGTTTGCGAAAGAGGCGTTTGCTAGACGGCGGCGAGGGAGCACCCCCACGGAGAACACCCAGGATCAACCAGTGCCGGGTCAGTGATGGCCAAAACTGGCAGTGGTACTGGAACCTGGACCATGCCACGAAGTCTTACCAGAGCACTCTAATCTGGCAGTGATGCGGTACTTGTGCCAATTCACGAGGTCTTACCAGAGCACTTAATCTGGCAGTGATGCGGCACTTGTGCCAACTCACGAGGTCTTACCAGAGCACTTTAATCTGGCAGTGATGCGGTACTTGTGCCAATTCACGAGGTCGTACCAGAGCACTTTAATCTGGAAGACAACTCCTCGGAGAAGTCGACGGCGCCCACCCAGTGCCCGGTTGTCGGAAACCAGTATGGGAAGCAGTCTTTGATTGCGCACAGCCGATCCAAAGCTGTCAATTTGGTACCACGGGATGGGCTGGTGCCAAGGCCAGTCAAATGAGGTTGGCCCCCTTTGTGGGAGTATCGTGGGGGCTGTTGGTTGAACCCAAATGCGGGAAGAGTGTTCGGCTCGACGTGGAGTTGCGTTATACAACCGGGTGTTGTACCCATAGACCAACAGAGGTTTTAGATAGGCCTCGCTCCTCACCAAGGATGAATGTTATGCCCGACAGCATGCATTCGATTTGGCACCTGAAAGGTTAAACTTTTGGGGGCGTTGGTGGACGCTCAAATTCACCCGTTGTACTATGCGTCACATATGTGACGCAACTGTGTACCGTGGTTGTAAACCCCTAAAGGTGGTAGACGCCACGTAAAACAAATTCGACTTTATGTCCCTATCTACTCAGTTCGCTTTTGATTGTCGTCGAGAGCAGACGTGTTTTTTCTGTGTGCGCGCACCGTTTTCGGTTGTTTTGTTTACGTTTGGTTTCGACTAACCAACGGTAAAAGCAACGCGAAAAAACAACAAAGTAACTTTTAAAGTGCTTATTAGCGACACTTTCGCTGATAACGATCTCGCTGCTGCGCGTGTGTTTGTGGGTACGTGTGAAAGTACCGGTGTTCGTCCCTGATTGGCCAGCCAATCAGAAGGCAGCAGAGGATATTAAAGTGCGGCATACT
Organism: Drosophila nigrodunni; assembly: GCA_020829145.1. Classification (NCBI taxonomy): domain Eukaryota; kingdom Metazoa; phylum Arthropoda; class Insecta; order Diptera; family Drosophilidae; genus Drosophila; species Drosophila nigrodunni. Next base: position 33,708 of record JACVCZ010000078.1, read on the forward strand.
TTCGTGCGCCGAATAAAATCGCGGCATACTTTCGGGCGAAAAAGTAGTGCAGACTTTTGGGCTGTTTTTTCACTCCGTATTTGCTGCCTATCGCACAGGCGCAGATGGAGAGCGACGCGAGCAGCAGTGCTGCCAGCTCCGTGCGTTCGTCGGGGAGGAAGAGGCGTGGTCGAGGTGGTGGGCACCGGACCGACACCCGTGTGCAGACGCCGGCTGACGTAGCCATGCCGCCACCGGTGGATTCGCCCCCGCGAAAGCTGCGACTGAGGGTCGCTAGCTCAGCGGATGAGAGCGACGTGTCCGCGCGTGCCGCCGCCCCCGTCGCTGCAGGAGTCGCTGCTCCAGCCGTCGCCGTTGCTCCCGCCGCTGCCACGATCGCAGCCCCGCGTCCGCCCCGCTGCTAACCCCGTGTCCGTCCCCGCTGCTGACCCCGTTGCCGCCCCGTTGCCGCCCCGTTGCCGCCCCCGTTGCCGCCCCGTTGCCGCCCCCCGCTGCACCCGCTTCAGTGCCATTGAGCCCGGCCTGGCGCATAGTGGCAGGAGGAACGCCTGCGGTTCTGGCGGAGATTTCCGCAGCTGGAGAGGGGTTCCGGAATGCCATGGTGGGCATTCCACAAGATGCTGCGAGGGAAATCTCGGCTGCCATAAAGCGCCTGGAGGAACTGGCCATGTCACTCGCGGTCAGGAACGCGATGCTGCAGAGCCTCTCGGGTGGACCGCCCGCACCACAGGCGCCCGCTCCAGTGGTACAGCTAGCCGCTGCTAGCTACGCCGCCGCCGCTGCAGCTCCCATTGCTGCTCCCAGCCTTCGGAAGCCTCCGGAGACCTGGTCAGCAATGGTGACCAGCAGCAATCGAGGAGACGCCCCAGCAGGTTGCTGAGCGCGTTCGCCGGGAAGTTGCGCCCGCGCGGTGTACGTGTGCACGAAGTGCGTGAGCTAAAAGCGCGGTGGAGCCATTATCCGCACGCCATCGGCGAGCGAGATAAAAGCGCGTGGTGGCGAACAAGAAGTTCGCAGAGGTTGGACTGAAAGTCCAGCAGAGCCAGGGATTGAGGCCAAAAGTGACGGTGTTCGATGTGGACACCAGCATAGAGCCGGAGCTCTTTATGGAGGAGTTGTTCGTGAACAACTTCCAGGAGAAATGACGGCGGCTGCATTCAAGAAGTCAGTGCACTTGGAGTCGAAGCCTTGGTCCGTCACGGATGGCGCCAGTGTGTCGCTGACGCTAGACGTGGAAAGCGCTGGCCATGCTTGAGAGGGCCGGTCGGGTCTACATCAAGTGGTTTTCGTACCGCTGCCGGTCGCTCGTCCGTACCTATGCTTGTCATAGGTGCGTCGGATTTGATCACAAAGGTGTCTCAGTGCCGCTTCAAGCAGGACGTGTGCCGCCAGTGTGGACAAATGGGCCACGTTGCAGCAAAGTG
>JACVCZ010000079.1:0-33170 GCA_020829145.1 Drosophila nigrodunni
CTTTCACTGATCGGTAATATTACTACCTGATCAGGAGTAAGCCATAGAGGGAATTTACCCATCGTGTGCTCTATAAGCACAGCTATGAAACGTTCCATTGAGCCAAAAGGTGCTCTATGTATCATAACTGGTCGATGTTTTGAATTATCGGCACCAGTATATTCTAGTTCAAATCTTTCTGGAAGATTGTAGTCTACTTGGATTGTTCCTAATTGCCAACGTCTACCAAGAGCATCCTTGACCATGAAATCTAATTTAGGACCATAGAAAGCAGCTTCACCATATTCTATTTTAGCTGGAAGTTTTTTCTCTTCGCAAGCTTCTATTATTGCACGCTCAGCTTTTTTCCCAGTTTTCATCGCTTCCAATATATTTCTCTCTATTCAATGGATCTCTCAAAGATATTTGAGCTTCGAAATTTTCGAAATCTAGTGCTTTGAATATAATAGATATAATATCCATCACTTTCAAGAACTCATCTTTCAATTGATCTGGAGTACAGAAAATATGCGCATCATCTTGAGTAAAACCTCTTACCCTAGTCAAACCATGTAACTCTCCACTTTGTTCGTAACGATATACTGTACCAAATTCGGCAAGACGCAAAGGCAAGTCTTTATATGATCTAGGTATAATTTTATAAATCTCACAATGGTGAGGGCATTCATCGGTTTCAAAAGAAATTCCTCTCCTTCTTCTGAGTACGAATTGGTTGAAAAGAATCTTTTACCATACTTAGCATAATGACCCGAAGTTACATATAGCTTTTTGCTCCCAATATGTGGAGTCATCACTTGATCGTAGTCATAGACTTTTGAATTTCTTTTAAGAAATCTTCCAAACGCAATCTAAGTTGTGTTCCTTTAGGTAACCACAAAGGTAAACCTTGACCTACATTTTGAGAAAATCCAAAAAGTTCTAGTTCTTTACCAATTTTACGATGATCTCTCTTTTTAGCCTCTTCCAAAAGTGTAAGATATTCATCCAACATTTTTTTCTTAGGGAACGTAATTCCATAGAGGCGAGTCAATTGTTTACGTTCAATATCTCCTCTCCAATAAGCTCCTGCAGCACTTAATACTTTTACAGCTTTGATATAAGAAGTATTGGGTAGATGTGGTCCACGACATAAGTCTGTAAAATCTCCTTGCGAGTAGGTAGTTATTGTACCATCTTCTAATTCACTAATCAATTCGACTTTGTATTGCTCTCCTCTATCGCCAAACATTTTTAGAGCATCAGCTTTAGCAATCGCCGTTCTTTATTTCTTGTTTTTCGGCTATCAATTGCATCATCTTTGCTTCTATAGCAGCAAAATCTGCATCTTTGACAGGGGTATCGCCAAAATCTATATCATAATAGAATCCATTTTCAATAGCAGGCCCTATTCCAAATTTTGCATGAGGATAAAGTGCTTGTACTGCCTCCGCCATCAAGTGTGCAGAAGAGTGCCAGTAAGCATGTTTACCATCTTCATCATCCCATTTGAGTAGTTCTACTTTTGCGTCAGTATCAATGGGTCTTGTAAGATCCCAAACATCTCCATTAACTTTTGCTGCAAGCACATCTTGAGCGAGTCTTGAACTAATGCTTTCAGCTACTTGGAGAGATGTTGTTCCTTTGGCAAATTCTCTAACAGAGCCATCAGGAAAAGTAATTTTTATCATATTTTTATATTATTTGCTGGTTTCATACAAGCGAAACCGATAAGTAATAATTTTCGATACAAATGTATATTATATTTCATTATGTTTGATGTTCTCTTTCAAAACTATTGAAATAAAATTCAATTTAAAAATTGATTGAAAACATTCCTTGTACGTAAAAGTTTGCATTGACTTTTCGAGTCAATATATCATCTTTGTATGATTTGTTTTAGGGATCAACTTTCCTCCAAAAGTATTTTGCAATCCAGCAGATAGAGACACAATGAATTTTTCACTTATCTGATGTTCAAACAATGCCCCTGTCTTTATTTGGTTTTCCTTAAAAGCATAAGTTCTTTAGTTCCTTCATCATTACGATTTCTGAAAAAATAGGTTTGACTCTCCAGATCACACCCAAAACTAATTCGATTGTTTAAAAACACTTTTCTGACAAAAATTGATTTCGGTAAGAATAGATCCAAATTCCATCCATTAGGGAGTTGATATACAAGTGTAAATGTTGGTATTATTGGTACAGGAGTTTGACTATTGATCATTCCAACCAAACCAATACTCATATTAAAATTTTTATTTTTTTGAGAGCATAAGAAGCATATAAAAAAGCTTTTGTAGCTTGAAATCCTCCTGTTCCTCCTTCTGCCAAGACTGTTGCATTCAGTATTACTAATTTATTTTTAAAATAAAGTAAATAAGTTGCATTAACTCCTAGCGAATAATATCTCAGTTGACTATTACCTGAAGTATTTGCCTTTGGATTTGCATCAAATTTAACATCCTTCAGCGACATCAAATCTTGATTATACCTACCTATACCAGCCAAAATAAGCTTACGCCCTTTATTGTAGAATGGCACATTGGCAGCCAAAGCTAAATTATTGAATCTACTTGATCCCTTTTCATAAGGTACTCCATAAAGCTTCGATCGATAATCTGATGGAGTATTCAATTGATAACTTGCATTAAACAATCTCGTACTTGGAAATTTATTAACGATTTCTTTAGTCAGATACTTATTGATATCAAACAACTCAAGAGGATTATCTCTTAGTTCAGGAGTGAGCTCGGTTTTTGGGCTGGCAAGTAGTGATAGACTAGTTAGAACAAATAAATAAATTAATAAAAATCTACACATAATTAATAAAATATATACAAATATAACGATAGATATTTGAATGTAACACAGATATACGAAAATATTGAACTCTGTAAGATAAAGCTTTTTAGTATCTTTGTCTATCTATTATTTTATTGTCAAATATACAATTCATATTCTGAAGTAATGAATAAAGAGATTCTAAAATTAGCAATCCCCAATATATTATCCAATATAACAATTCCACTACTTGGGTTAGTCGACACATACATAGCCGGTCATCTAAGCAAAACTGAATTTATTGGAGCAATAAGTTTGAGTTCAACACTCTTTATGGTCACTTATATGGCATTCTCTTTTTTGAGAATGGGTACAAGCGGTTTTACAGCACAAGCATACGGAGCAAAGAACACTCAAGCTCAGGCGGACATCTTTCTAAAAGCTATTACAGTGGGACTTGTAGCTGGTATAATATTGATTATCATACAACACTTACTAACTCTTGTAGGTTTTGGGCTAATGAGAGCAGATGGTCTCATCAAGGAGTATAGTTTAGTTTATTTTCATATTTATATCTGGGCTGCTCCTGCGATATTGATGCAGTATTGCTTCAATGGCTGGTTTGTAGGAATGCAAAATTCTGTTTACTCCATGATCACATCGATTGTGGTAAATGTGTTGAATATCTTATTTGCATTCTTATTTGTATATCAATTTCATTTAGAAATAAAAGGAATTGCCTTTTGCCACAACACTTGCTCAATATTGTGGTTTGGCTCTATCAGTCATACTTTTGGCAGTATAAATATTCTAAATTCAAAAAGTTATTTCGATTTCACATTCTATTAAAACTAAACGAATACAAGCAATTTTTCAAGGTCAATCTGGATATCTTCTTACGCACTATGCTGCTTGCATCAGTAGTGTTCTTCTTCTCGATGTCCAACAAACAAGGAGAATTAGTATTGGGAGCTAATGCTATTTTGATGCAATTTTTTCTGCTCTTTTCTTACATCATGGATGGTTTTGCTTACGCTGCTGAAGCCTTGACTGGTAAATATATTGGAGAGAAAATAAAAAAAGGACTCCGTAAACTAATCTTGCATTTGTTCGTTTGGGGAGGAGGTGTTGTCGTTTTATTTAGTTTGATATATATCACCAATAGTGCAAATATTATAAACTTACTTACAGACAAAAGTGAACTGATACCTACCTTAATGGATTACCGTAAATGGGTCTATCTTATCCCTTAGCAGCTGCGCCGCTTTCTTATGGGATGGTATATTTATTGGAGCTACTGCCTCAAAACAAATGAGAAACTCTATGGTGTATTCTGTGATTATATTTTTTGTCGTATTCTTTAGCATATATGCAATATATCCCAATAACAATACACTGTGGTTGAGTTTCATTTTATTTCTCTTAGCTAGAGGAACTATTCAAACCTTAATGTATAAGCGAATCAATTTGAATCACACTTACTAAATACTTAAACTGATTTAGAAAAACGTTTATCTGTATCTATCAATAAAGGGTCAAGAGAAGCTGCTACATTTCTCACAAAAGGAGTATTACCAGGAAGTATTGTCAATGTATGCTCATCATAAGAGATAATACCATCTTTTGCAAATTCATCCAATTTCACTGTATCATAATTCATAGCTCCTTTAAGAGTTTCGACAGACACTTTAGCTTCTTCTGCCAACGCTTGCCAATTGATAACATAGTTACACATCAGTTCCTCGATAACTAAAGCAGTCAGTTGTTGTTTTTCACTAAGTATATACCCTTTGATTATTGGAGATTTCCCTTCTTTAATCTTTCTTATATATTCAAGTAAATCTTTGGTGTTCTGCATATATGCACCTGTTAATTGACTGATGCCAGTATTTCCGAAAGCATATACTTGCCCTGTAGTACGACGAGTACAATATCCTTGAAAATTACGATGAAGTTGCTTAGATTTTTGAGCGATATTCAATTCATCAGATGGCAAAACAAAATGGTCTAATCCAATCGTTTGATAGCCTGCAGCCGAAAGTTTTGTTCTAGCTGTAGAATATAACTTATTTTTCAGTTCTGTAGTTGGCAATCCTATCTCTTCAAGTTTCATCTGCAAAGGATTTACCCATGGCACATGAGCATAGGAGAAAGTAACTATTCGGTCAGGAGCTAATGAAATTGCTTTGTCAATAGTTTCCGAAAAACTTTCTTCAGTCTGATAAGGTAAACCATAAATAAAGTCCATGTTAATAGCAATATTTTGGCTTCTCAGAGCATCTACAATTTGTCGCATGGGTAGAAGAGATGGCTTACGATTTGCAGCTTTAAGAACCTGGAAATTAAAATCTTGTACACCAATACTCACTCTTGTAAAACCAGCGTCAGAAAGTTGTTCCCAATATTCAATAGCTAAACCTCCAGGATGGCATTCGATAGCTATCTCTGGATTGTCAATAGTTTCAAACCTCGACAATATAAGTTGATTTATCTCTTTGAGTTGAGCTACTGAAAGAGAAGTTGGTGATCCTCCTCCATAATGTATCTGAGATACTTTTCTGTTTTTGTCTAAAAGGGCTAATGCACGAATGATCTCTTGATGCAAAGCGGAAAGGTAATTATTGACTACCTCTTTTTGTTGCATGATCATAGCATTGCAACCACAATAGTAGCACAATCTATGACAAACGGTATATGGATATAAACAGATATATGTTGAGGATCTTTTAGATTAGAAGCTTCAACTAAACTTACGTAAGCTTCTGGATCAAACTCGGCATCAAAGAAATTAGCTGGAGGATAACTTGTATATCTTGGTACAGCTACATTATATTTATTTAGAAGATTCTGATTCATGTTGGACTGATTTATTATTTCCAAAACGAATATTATATATAAAAAAGAGAGCAGTGTCAGACAGGTAGCAATACCAAATAAGACATGATAATTCCAAAGACCAGCGATTTTACCACTAAGTGCCGCCATAAGCATGCCACTCAAATGAGTAATCACTGTCTGAATAGTGAAGTCTGTACCTTCATAACCTTTTCTCACACAATCCATAGCAGTAGTATATACCACAATGGTAGAAAGTCCGTATGTACCCCAAAGTAGACTGATACCTAAGTGTAAACTAGATTTACTAAAAGGAATATAAGGACCAAGTAAAAAGAAGTAAAAAGCTGTGACAACTGCAAGAAAGGCAAAGAACAAACGAGCATTACCTCTACCAATTTTGCGAACAATATATCCACCTGCTAGAGAGCCAACACAACCAACAGATGTCCCTATCACTCCAGACATAACTGCAATTTCAGGAATATTATAACCCAAGTCTACTAACATGGGTCTGAGCATTGCTAAAATACTTATTAATCCTGCATAATACATAAATAGGAAACAGATTTGTTTCCAAATACCTTTTTGCTGAAAGAAACCAAATAAGTCTTTTGGGTGAGGCTTATCGACATGTTTTTAGCTTGTATGTCCGCATGTTCACTCTTAAAAAAACAAAGAGGAATGAGCGCAGCTAATACAAACAAAGCCAAATAAGGAAGCAAAGATCCCCAACCTAAGTATTTGTAAAGGAGTAATAATCCTCCACCTCCAATCATCGCTCCAGCAAAGCTACCTAACGATTGCATACTATTAACCAAGCTTTTATCTTTTTTGTTGAATGACAAAACAGCTAGGGCGTCTGTTGCAATATCTTGTGTTGCAGAAGCCACAAAAGCTAACATTATTAGACCAATTACTACATAAGGAGTGGTTTGTAGATCAAGAAAAGAAATTGAAAAAATGACTATTGCATAAACCAATTCGGCTGAAAAAAATCCACCTTTTATAATCGTTTACACTGACACAACTACGATCAACGGCTGGCGACCATAGGAATTTAAGCACCCACGGCAGTTTCAAGAATTGTAACATTCCAATAGTTTCGAGAGAAAAATCTTGCTGTCTCATCACTACGGGTAATAGTGTAGAGAAAAAGCTCATCGGTATAGACCAGCAATATAGAGACACAAAAATGTAAATAAACGACCTCCCTTGGCTACTGTTTGATTCATTAAATGATTAGAATTTTAAATTCAGATTTGCCCCACAAGTGAAAGGCCTACCATTTTGTGCATAATTTTTATTAGAAGCTGTAAAGAAATAAGTAACATATTTCTCGCCTCCAATATTTTTTGCCCAAAGATCCAAAGATAATGCTTTTTTCTGAAGCTTATCATACCATTAATAGTCCCATAAAACTTTTGTTTTGCTATATTATCATCTTTCCAATAAATACTCCCCAACTCCTGTATATTGAGCATGTACCATCTTGTCTATAAAGGTTGACGGTAATGGGATCGTATAATCTGTTGCAAAAAGTAAAAGTATTACGAGGTACCATTGGTAGATATTTGCCATCATAATTAAGACTATCATTCACAGTATATTGTTTAAACTTAGCATGAGTATATCCATAAGAGACGTCTAAACTCAAATTGCGTATAGGATTGATATGCATTGCGACTTCCACTCCTTTACTTTCAGATTTACCTGCATTTCTCAACATATACCCTTTACCTCCGTGTATATTTTTGAGATATTTGTTGATCACTCCATTTGATATAGAAAAGACTTATATCTGTGTATATTAATTTATCTAGACAGCTAGCCTTAGTACCCACTTCATAACTCCAACTATGTTCTGGTTTATAAACACGATCGGCATCATTTTCGACAGTTGTGTTGAAACCTCCTACTTTGTAACCTCTACTTACAGAGAAATATACAAGTTCATCATTGGTGAATGAATATTGTAGAGATGCCTTTGGAGTAAATTGAGAGAAGTGAGATTTATCTGTCACCACTTCTCCAAATACTATATCTTCAGAAGCTTTACGAGATGATTTTTTAGATTCCAATTTAATTTGCTCCCAATCATATCTCAAACCTAGAGTTCCTGACAAGTTTGGTATAAACAGATCATTGAGCGTAGACTGATGAAAAGCTGCTATCCCTGTAGAAGGGGTATGCATTTCCTGCATACTATGAGTTTGAGGATTTGTGAATCTAGTATGTACATCATTATTCGTTCTATAATTTTGATGAAATCCGAATATTCCTGCTACCCATTCATATTTTCTGTTACCCAAAGTTTTGATCAAAAACTCTTGAGAGTACATTTGTTGGCGTTGATAAAAATCAACATAGTATAAATCTTGAGAGGGTAAAATCTTGGTCTAAACCTTGTTTTCCATCAAAATACTGAAAAGAAGACTGGGATGTAAATCTAAGATCTCTCCCGATGTGTTCTATTCTCAATCCATTTGTAGACATATTTCGTCTATAGAAACTAGGTTCATTGTAATTGACCTTGTCAGCTATTTGTGTTGTATCATTATATAAACCATAAGGATAACCACCCTGATCTGAATATTCGTAAGATGCAGTCAGGTGCGCATACCAAGCATCTTTGATATTCCAAGTCAACCTCATTCTTCCTGACACCTCATCAATAGGATCAGCATTTTTATTAGTAAAGTGATTTTTGAAATATCCTCCAGAGTGATTGTAACTTCCAGCAAGGGAATACCCCAATTTATCTGACAATTGATTGTAATTGGAGAGGTTGACACCATATGTATTATGGCTACCTCCAGATAGTCTCACATTAGTTTCTTTATATTTGAGAGGCGACTTGGTAAAAACATTGATTATTCCACCCATTGTATTTCTTCCAAACAAAGTACCTTGAGGTCCTCGCAATATCTCAATACGCTCCACGTCATCCATGTTAAAATCAAAAGAAGCTCTATCAAAATAAGGTACACCATCTACATATAACCCAACAGAAGGGGCATTGATTCGGGAACCAATACCACGTATATAGACTGGAGAAGTCATCTTTGAGCCATAATCAGGCATAAATAGATTGGGGACTAATCCTGTAGCTTCCTTGATCGAAGTGATATTTCGATCTCTGATCGTTTTGTCATTGAGTAAAGAAACAGATGCTGCTAAAGTTGCAACATTGCTGGTTTGTCTATAAGCCTCTATTACGATTTTTTAGCAGTGTAAGACATCAAAATAGTATCCTGAGAAGAATCATCTGGATAAAGATTGACATTATTAGCGTAAAGAAAGTTTGTCGAAAGAAAGAATATAGAAAGAAGTATACTAAAAAAATAGGATCTCATTGATGATATTTATGCCATTTATACTACAAAGCTAATAAAGTAATTATTGGTTTGAAAATTTTAACAACAGCTATAGAAAATTTTATAATTATTTATAAAAATCAAACTTGAGGAAAACAATTATTGAAGGATGGTTTTTTGACAAGAAAGATTATTTTTCGCAATAGATTATTGGTTAATCAATAATTAAAATGGCTCTTTTTTTTATTAATTTTCCACAAAAAAATCCATAAAAGTATATATTTATGATATAAAAGTCACTTTTAGCGACACAAGTGTTCTTAAATTTACATATTAGAGAATCGTACAATATATTTGTGAGTAAGAATAATAACCATCAAAATTATAATACCAAAATTATGACAAAAAACAAGTTATTTTTATTTCTAGTATTATTTGCTTTTAGCTCATTCTGTATAAAAGCACAAACGAAACTAGATCCTGTAGATTATGTAAATCCACTCACAGGAACTTTATCTAAATTTGAATTATCCACAGGAAATAATTATCCAGTAATTGCAAGACCTTGGGGTATGAATTTTTGGTCTCCTCAAACTGGAAACATGGGAGATGGATGGATGTACACATATACAGCTGACAAGATTAAAGGCTTTAAACAAACTCATCAGCCTAGTCCATGGATGAATGATTATGGTCAGTTTTCTATTATGCCTGTAACGGGTGAAGCAGTTTTTGACCAAGAAAAGCGTGCTAGCTGGTTTTCACACAAAGCTGAAGTTGCAAAACCTTATTACTATAAAGTTTATTTAGCAGATTGGGACATCACAACAGAGATAGCTCCAACTTCAAGAGCAGCATTGTTTAGATTTACATTTCCAAACGATCAATCTTATGTTGTCGTGGATGCCTTCGACAAAGGATCTCATATTCAGATATTACCTCAACAACAAAAAATAATAGGATATACAACTCGAAATAGTGGAGGAGTTCCCGAAAACTTCAAAAATTATTTTGTAATCGAATTTGACAAAGCTTTCGACTATCAAGCAGGAGTAGAAAATCATAATATCTTAACAAATAAACTTGATATTACAGAAAATCATGCTGGAGCAATAGTAGGCTTTAAACAAAAAAAGGAGAAGTTGTACAAGCTAAAGTTGCTTCGTCATTCATAAGTCTAGAGCAAGTTGAACTAAACTTGAAAGAATTAGACAATCAAACATTTGATCAAATAGCTCAAAATGGTAGAGACGAATGGAACAAAGAACTTGGTAAAATAATTGTAGAAGATGAAGATGTCGAAAATTTAAAAACTTTCTACTCTTGCCTATATCGTTCTTTACATTTCCCTAGAACTTTTTATGAAATTAATGCTCAAGGAGAACCTGTACACTATAGTCCATTCAACGGCGAAGTATTACCTGGTTATATGTTTACTGACACAGGCTTCTGGGATACTTTCCGTTGCTTATTCCCATTTCTCAATTTAGTTTATCCTTCTATGAATGAAAAAATGCAAGAAGGCTTGGTAAATGCTTACAAAGAAAGTGGTTATTTACCTGAATGGGGAAGTCCTGGACATAGAAACATCATGATCGGACAAAATTCAGCTTCGGTAGTAGCAGATGCTCACATCAAAGGTCTTAAAGGTTACGATGTAGAAACATTGTGGAAAGCAGTGACAGAAGGAGCTAATAGCCATTTAGCAAATACTGCATCAGGAAGAGTTGGTTTCGACCACTATAATAAGCATGGTTATGTTCCAAATGATGTGAATATTGGACAAAATGCAGCACGTACACTAGAATATGCTTACAATGATTGGGCGATCTATCAATTGGGTAAATCATTGAACAAATCGAAAAAAGAACTTGCTCAGTACAAAAAGAATGCAATGAATTATAAAAATGTTTATAATCCAAAACATAAATTAATGAGTGGTAGAGACTCTAAGGGAGTTTTTGATCCAGAATTCAAACCAGAAGATTGGAGTGGAGCTTTCTGTGAAGGAAATAGTTGGCATTGGAGTTTTTTGTGTATTCCATGATCCTCAAGGTTTAATTGATATAATGGGTGGACAAAAAGAATTTAACACAATGATGGATTCAGTCTTTATTCTACCAAGTCACTTAGGACTAAGAAGTCGAGGTATTATACATGAAATGAGAGAGATGCAAGTTATGGACATGGGTCAATATGCTCATGGGAATCAACCAATACAACATATGATTTATATGTACGATTGGTCAGGAGAACCTTGGAAAACTCAATATTGGGCGAGAGAAATAATGGATAAACTATACAATCCAAATCCTGATGCTTATTGTGGAGATGAAGATAATGGTCAAACTTCTGCATGGTATGTTTTCTCTGCAATGGGTATGTATCCAGTGTCTCCAGGTACGGATGAATATGCTATTGGGTCTCCTTTATTTGATAAGGTAACAGTAAAACTAGAAAATGGAAAAGAGATAAATATCAAATCAAACAATAATAACAAAGAAAATCGTTATGTGAATGATTTGAAACTAAATGGAAAAGAGTACTCTAAAAACTATTTCACACATGGGGATCTTACAAATGGAGCGAATATTACATTTGATATGTCTAAAACTCCAAATAAAACTAGAGGTACTAAAACAACTGATTTTCCTTATTCATTCAGTAATGAGAAATAAAAATGAAAAAAAGTTCTTTATAGTATCCTTTTTTAGGATTCTAACAATGACAAATATATCTTTGGCTAAAGCCAAAGATATATTTGTTAAAGATCCGGTTGATTATGTAAACCCATATATTGGCAACATAAGTCACCTACTAGTCCCTACTTTTCCAACTATCAGCTTACCGAATGCAATGCTTCGCGTATATCCAGATAGAGAAAATTACACAGGTAATCAGATCAATGGTCTTCCAATAATTGTAACAAATCACAGAGAGAGATCAGCATTTAACCTAAGCCCTTATGTTGGAAGCTTAAAAAATGCAAACCCTACGATCAGATACAACTACGACAATGAAAAATCACACCTTATAGTTATCAAGTAGATATCGAAGAATACGATATCCATGTTAACTATGCATTGTCTAATCAATCCGCGATCTATGCTTTAGACTTTAAAAACCAAGAAACGACACCTTATCTAATTGTAAATACTAGAAATGGAGAATTGCAAACAGATGGCAAATCAGTTAGTGGATTTCAAAGGTTAAGAAATAATACAAAAGTCTATCTTTATCTAGAGAGTGACATCAAGCCTACGAAAATTGGAACTCATAGTGGAGAACAAATTGATACCTCCAAACATTCTACTAGCAATGATGGCAATGCATACTTTATTATGCAATATCCCAACAATACCAATCAAGTTCTTGTTAGATATGGAGTCTCTTTTATCAGTGTAGAACAAGCTAAACGTAATTTGAATAGAGAGATATCTAATTACAATCTAGCTGAAGTAGAAAAGAAAGGAAAAGAAAGCTGGAACAAGACTTTGAGTAAAATTGAAGTCGCAGGAGGAACAGAAGATGACAAGGTGGTATTTTATACATCTCTCTATAGAACATATGAGCGCATGATCAATGTTTCAGAAGATGGAAAATACTTTAGTGCCTATGACAATAAAGTTCATGAGGATAATGGTGTTCCTTTCTATACAGATGACTGGATATGGGATACTTACTTGGCTACTCACCCGTTACGTGTGATAATTGATCCCGAAAAGGAAGAGGCAATGATCAACTCTTATTTGCGTATGGCAGAAGAGATGGATATAGCATGGATGCCCAATTTTCCAGAAGTTGATGGTGACAGTAGGCGTATGAATTGTAATCATGCAGTAGCAATGGTTTTGGATGCCTATACCAAAGGTCTTAGAGGATTTGATTTAGATAAAGCTTATAAGTATTCAAAAGCTGCAATTACCGAAAAAACACTTGCTCCTTGGTCTTCTAAACCAGCAGGAGTACTTGATCAATACTACAAGGATCATGGATATTTTCCGAGTTTAGCAAAAGGTGAAAAAGAAACAGTGCCTGAAGTACATAGTTGGGAGCGTAGACAACCTGCAGCTGTTACTCTCGGTACAGTTTATGATGAATGGTGTTTAGGAAATATAGCACAAATATTAGGTGAAAAACAGTGATGCAAAATATTTCAAAGAAAGATCATTCAACTATCGTAAAATATTTAATCCTGAAACTGGCTTTTTTCATCCTAAAGATACATTTGGTATCCTTATGGAGGATTTGGATTATAGATTTCCTCCGTGTATAGGAGGCAGGGATGCTTATGATGAAAATACAGGTTATGTATACCGTTTTGGAGTGCAACATAACATTGCAGATTTAATAAAACTTAATGGAGGAAATGAGTCCTTTGTAAATGCACTAGAAGATATGTTTAATACATCTTTAGGCAAAGGTCGCCCAGATTTCTATCATATTTATGCAGACCATACTGGCAATGTTGGACAATATTCAATGGGTAACGAACCGTCAATGCATATTCCATATATGTATATATATGCTGGTCAACCGTGGAGAACTCAAAAGAGAGTCAGAACGCTACTAAACCAATGGTTCAGGAATGACCTTATGGGAATTCCCCGGAGATGAAGATGGCGGAGGTTTAACGTCTTTTGCAGTATTCTCAATGATTGGATTTTTATCCATGACTGGGTCTACCTATTTACGTAATTGGTAGCCCAGTATTTGAGAAATCAAAAGTATCTGTTGGCAAGAATAAATATTTTTCAGTCGAGTGTGATAATTATGCTCCTGAGAATAAATATATACAATCTGCCACATTGAATGGTAAAGAATGGAATAAGGCATGGTTTACCCATGACGAACTAATGGAAGGCGGTACTCTGAAACTTACGATGGGCAAATATCCTAATAAGTCTTGGGCATCCTCTCCAGAGGTTGCACCTCCATCCTTTCAAATGAATTAAATCAAAATATATGTTTGTCTTTGCTGAAATGAGTAAAGACAAACATTTCTGAAATTATAGACATTCACTTAATAATAATCATGAAAAAGAACTTAAGCTTTAGCATTTTATTAGTCTTAGGACTTTTCTACTCTATCACTATTTTGGGACAGAATCTAGTTGTTGGAAGTTACAATATTAGATATGATAATGGTGGAGATGTTTCTAATGGACACGCTTGGGTAGATCGTTACCCATGGATGACAAAACAAATCATGTACAATGATTTTGATATTTTAGGCACTCAGGAAGTATTACATCATCAGCTCCAAGATTTAACTGCGCACCTTGAAGGTTATAGTTATGTAGGAGTAGGAAGAGATGATGGAGAAACGAAAGGCGAGTATGCTCCTATTTTTTACAAAAATGACAGAATACACCTTTTAAAATCTGGACATTTCTGGTTGTCAGAAAATACTACAACTCCAAACAAAGGTTGGGATGCTGTATTACCTCGCATCTGTACTTGGGCATATTTCAAAGATAAAAAAACAAAAAAGAAAATTTGGTTTTTCAACCTTCATATGGATCATGTAGGTGTACAAGCTAGACGAGAAAGTGCAAAACTAGTGCTAGCTCAAATAAAAGAAATGTGTGGAAAAGACTTTGTGGTACTTACTGGAGATTTCAATGTAGATCAAACACATGATAGCTATTCATTATTGGCAAATTCTAAAATATTAGAAGATTCTTATAGTACTGCAAAAATTAAATTTGCGCCTAATGGAACATTCAATGCATATCATCCTGATGGAATGACCACTAGTAGAATAGATCATGTATTTGTATCTCCTAATTTTATAGTAGATCGATATGGTGTTCTTACAGACACGTATAGGACTCCGCTTGCTAACCCTGAGAAAAATGAAAGAGGTGATTTTCCAAAAGAAGTATTCACAATGAAAGCTGAAATCAAAAATTTATCTGATCATTATCCTATAAAAGTAATTTTAACATATAAATAGTGAATTATATTAAATATTTATTAAATTGCAGAGTAAATAAACCATTTTAAATAAAAATTAACCAACAGACTAAAAAGATGAAGAAGAACACAAAATCAAATTCTCTAAAGAGTAGGCTACTGCATACTCTGATGCTTTTTTTGCTTATGGGGCTAAGTTATCCAATACAGGCTCAGAATGCATCAAAACAGATTAAAGGTGTGGTTATGGACTCAAAAAAAGCCAACCACTAATTGAGCTTCAGTTCAAATCAAAGGCACAACTTTAGGTGCCATGACCAATGTAGATGGAGAGTTTTTCACTAAATGCTCCTGAAAAAGCAGTACTAGTTGTTTCATACGTGGGTTTCAATCCCAAAGAAGTAACAGTAGATAAAAAGTACCACTATCAATGTTACATTAGAAGAAGACACCAATCTATTAGATGATGTCGTTGTTGTTGGATATGGAAGCATGAAACGTAGAGAAGTTACTTCTGCTATAGAAACAGTTAATGCAGACAAGTTCAATCCTGGAGCTTCTACAAATGCAATGGATCTGATCAGAGGTAAAGTAGCGGGACTAAACATTACTAATACTCTCGGGACAAATCCAAATGAGAGTCCTAGTATTCAATTGCGTGGTGTACCCTCTCTAAAAGGAACAAAATCACCACTAATCGTAATCGATGGAGTAGCTGGAGGAAGCCTTGACTTACTCAATCCTGATGACATTGAGTCTTTCAATGTCCTGAAAGATGGTTCTGCTGCTGCGATCTATGGTACACGTGCCAGTGCAGGGGTAATCTTAATCACTACCAAAAAAGGTAAAGGAGGAAAAGCACAATTTCATTACTCTACTTACTTCCAACATGAAGCAGTTAATAGAAGAGTAAAGACCCTAAGTGCAGCAGAATATAGAGAGCATATTGCTGCAGGTGACATTCCTGCTACCAATGATTTAGGAGGTAACACAAATATGTTTGATGAATTGATTAATAAAAACAATTTAACTCAATATCATAACTTTTCTATGTCTGGAGGTACTGATGAAACCAACTATCGTGCTTCTGTAAATTATAGCAAAAGAGAAGGAATTGCAAAACAAGCAGATAGAGAAACTTTTGGAGCTCGAATCAATGTGAATCAGACTGGACTTGATGATCATCTGACAATATCATTGAACCTTGCTACCAATATCAATAAAGCAAATAGGTTAGGAGGTACGGAAAAAGGAGAAGATTTCTCTCAAAGTTTGACTAGAAACCCTACCGCCCAATATATAATGAAGATGGCAGTTTCTTTGAACAAGATGCTTGGGATGTTTATAATCCAATGTCTAGGTTAGCATATAGAACAAAAAGACGCAATCAGCAAACTACATCTGGAGATTTAACTGCTAGAATAAATATACTTCCTGAATTATCTTGGAGTAATACAGTGGCTTACCAAAGAAATTCTTACAATGATAGAGAGTATATAGGTTCCAATGATTTTTCTGTGCGTGTAGGTACGGATTGGGGTGGTAAAGGATGGCAAAAAAAAAGAAAACTATCTAGATTGGAATAAATCTTTAGAAAGTATCATCAATTTCAGACATGAATTTGATCAAAATAATGTAATATCAGTAATGGGTGGATACAGTTATAATTACTATACTTTTGAGAAATTTAATGTGAAAAATGGAGGATTCTCAACTGATGGGTTTATGGATTGGAATCTCGGAGCAGGTGTAGCTATCACTGATACCAAATTACCTAGACCAGAACTAGGAAGTGAAAAAAAAGATGAAACTTTAGTAGGTTTTTTAGGTAGAATAAATTATACATTTATGTCTAAATATAATCTACAAATAGCTATGAGACGTGAGGGTTCTTCAAAATTTGGAGACAATCACAAGTGGGGGTAATTTCCCGTCAGTATCAGCAAGTTGGTCTCTATCTGAAGAAAATTTCATCAAAGATTTAGACTTTTTTTTCAAGATTTAAAACTAAGAGCAGGTTATGGTGTAACAGGAAATCAAGGACTAGATCCTTATCAATCAATGATTCTTTTAGGGACAGGAGGATTGTATCCCCAAGATGGTTCATACTATCAAACTTATGGACCAAACAATAATCAAAACAAAGATCTTAAGTGGGAAGAAAAGCATGAATTCAATTTGGGTATAGATTTTTCCATACTCAATGATAGATTGAGTGGATCAATCGATCTATTCAATAGAAAAACTAAAGATTTGTTATATGAATATAGTGCTCAACAACCATCGTATGTGAGAGATAAAATATGGGTAAATCTTGGAGAAATGACAAGTAAAGGTATTGAGTTCCAAATTTCAGGAATACCAATTGCAACAGATGATTTCTTATGGAATATTGATTTGACAGCTAGTACAATTTCAAATAAATTGACAAAATTATCGAATAGTACTTACAAAGCAAATTTTCTCACATTTGGTGATTTCCAAAATTCCACAGGGTCTCTTGGTGAACCAATTAGGTTAGAAGAAGGTTGGAAAATTGGAGAATTCTATGGCTATAGATATGCAGGATTGACTGATGAGGGTAAATGGTTATTCTATAAAAAAGATGGAACAAAAGCTACAACAGATCAAATAAATGATAATGATAAAGCTATCATAGGTAATGGACTACCAAAATGGCAAGTAGCTATGACACATACATTCAAATATAAAAGATGGGATTTGTCAATAATGCTAAGAGGTAAATTTGGTTTTGATATTGTAAACACAAAGGAAATGTTTTTAGGCAACAAAACAAGTTTACCAACTAATGTTTTCTCTAGTGCATTTGGCAAATATAATGACATCAATGAAGCAGTTAAATTTTCTGATTTATATGTCGAAAAAAGGAGATTATGTGAAATTGGATAATCTTATTTTTAGGTTATAATTTTGATTTAAAAACAAAATATATAAGTAACCTAAGAGTGTATGGTACAGTACAAAATTTATTTACTATCACCAGTTATAAAGGAGTAACTCCAGAAATCAATGATACAGGATTTGATGTGGGAATTGATGGAATGCGATATTATCCAAGAACTGCAGTATGGTCTCTAGGTCTTAAAGTCGGATTTTAAATTAAAAAACATGAAAAAAAAAAATTAAAATATTAGTCAGTGTATTATCCTTGTTTTCGCTCATGACTATTGTAAATTCTTGTACAGATTTGGACGAGAAAGTATATAGTTCATTAAAGAAGGATGAATTTTATAAAAATAAAGAAGAAGTACTTCAAGCAGTAGTAAGACCTTATACACACATGAGAGCTTGGTTGGCTCCTACGGGTAATGATGGGTACTATTATCACACAGAATCTGCAGCAGATCAAATAGCTTGGCCACAAAAAGGACCTCATGGATTTGATTCAGGAGACCATGTAAGATTGCATCATCATACTTGGACAGATAATGAACGTCGTATGAGAAGTGCTTGGACGCTGATGTGGACTGGGCTAGGCTATGTGAATACAGCCATAGCAGATCTAGAGGTTCTTGATTATTCATCTTTTATGACAAAAGAAGAAATAGATCTCTTACTCTGTGAATTGCGTGTATTCCGTGCATTTCACTATTTGAAAATAATGGAATTGTGGGGTAATGTCCCAATTGTGACTAAACCATCAGATCCTCTAAATCCTTCGACTCAAAGTAAAGCAGCTGTATTTGAATTTGTGAAAACTGAATTAGAAACTTATGTCCCAAAATTGTCACTCTATTCTTCAGAATTAGAAGGTCGAATATCTAAAATGGCTGGATATGCAATGTTAGCTGATTTGTATCTGAATGCAGAATATTTTATTGGTACTCCAATGTATGCAGAATGTATCAATGCTTGTAATATAATCATAGAAGGGAAAGCTGGGGGTATAGAAAACGGAAAACCTGTTTTAGAACCTAGTTTGTTACAAACATTTAGCAATACCAACGAAAAAGCATCTGAGTCATTGTTTCAGATTGCATATTCCCTAAGTTCTGGCATTGCTTTCAACTGGGCTGATTTCTTTTGTGGCTATTCGAATACTGCAGCAATAGCTAACACCAACTATTCTGGATGGAATGCATTTGTAGTTATACCTACAGCATTCGATGCATTTGATGAAACGGATTTGAGAAAAAAGGAGTGGTTCTTATTTGGTCCTCAGTATTCACTGCTGACAGGAGAAGCAATATTAGGAACAGAAGAGTACCGTGGTCAACCACTCGTTTATGTAAACAATATACGTAGGAACAGTGAAGGACAAACAGGCGTAGGTAGCATGACTGAAGGAGAGGAAAATAGTGGTGCTCGTTTCAATAAGTATAGAAGTGGACAAGAAATAGATCCTAACTACAGAAATAATCAGTACATCGTTTATCGATTGACTGAAATCTATTTTGATAAAGCTGAAGCTATCATGAGAAACAATGGTAACGTAGCAACACAAGAAGCTGTTGATCTAATTAATGCATCAAGAAAAAGAGCATTCTCAGATACTGATTGGCCAGCTAATATGTATACAACTGCTACACTTACTATAGATGAACTTCTAGCCGAAAGAGGAAGAGAATTTATATTTGAAGGAAAAAGAAGAACTGACTTAATTAGATTTGGTAAATTTACAACTGCTAGCTGGTGGGACCATACACCTTCTAATGACAAGAATAAAGAGATCTTTCCTATTCCTAATACTCAATTAGCTTCGAACGTAAATCTTGTTCAAAATCCAGGTTACTAATCTTTAATACAAAAAAGAGAGAAAGCTTTTCAGAACTTTCTCTCTATTTTGTTTTTCTTACTATTAAGAACAAAATATGAAATATCTTTATTTACTTAGCACTACTTTTTTTTTTGATGAATTGCTCATCATCAAAACAAACTAAAATAAATGGTTCTGAGCTAGCAGACAATAATACAGCAACAGAAGTCACTATTGTAGACAATGAAATTCTACTTTATGAAGTAGATCCACAAGACACTAATAGTGTGAAAAGTTATACACTATACAATAGTGGAGAAGCTTCTCAATACGATCCTACAGATTGGACGCTAGAAGGATCTAATGATGGCAAAAATTGGGTAGAACTAGATGTTCAAAACAATCAGAAATTTTGTGCTAGATATCAACCAAATACCTACATCATCAACAAACCATCTAATTACAAATTTTATAGAATCCAACTTCAAAATGTAAATGATGCTCATATAAAATTAGCTGAGATTAGATGGAATACAGAAGATCTAGATGCAAAATGGACTAACTTCAAATATCCTAACATAAATTTTGAAATTATAAATCCAAATACAGAAGGGGCAAAATTATACGAGACATTGGTACAAGATCCTGATCTTTATATTAAGGATCATGCTAAAAAAGTTGCCAAAATTTTTTATTATTCCGAAAATGATTCTATCGTAAATGTTGAAAATATTGATTATATACTCAAAGAATATGATGGAGTCTCTGCAAAGGGAGGAAGCTCTCCTAGTATCAATATTGAATATAGCACAAAACATGTTGAAAAATCGGCAGCCGAATCTTTGCACAAATTAGATTTTGAAACAAGAGGAGTCCTTTATCATGAGCTTACTCATGCCTATCAATACGAACCTAAAGGATGTGGAGATTATGGAAGTAATAAAACTTTTTGGGCTTTTATAGAAGGTATGGCTGATGCAGTAAGAGCAGAATCTGGATTCTTTGACTTTTCAACAAGAAAACCAGGAGGTAACTGGATGGATGGTTATAGAACTACAGGCTTTTATACAATGGTTCAAGACCAAAGATCCTGATGGGATTAGAAAATTTCATAAGACAGCTTCACAGCTAGATGTATGGAATTTTGATGATGCAGTAAAATTGGTTTTCGGCCCAGAAACCAGTGTACAACAACTTTGGGATGAGTATCAAACATATTTGATAAATCAAGAGAAAAATTAAAAATCCCGATATTTTGAGTTTACTTTGAAATTATAGAATAAAATAAAAAAAATGATTAAATCAAAATTACTAATCTTTTGTAGTATAATTAGTATTTCAGCTATGTCTCAAAAAAAAGATAGACTATGTTAACCCTATGATTGGTACAGCTAAAATGGGGCACACATTTCCAGGTGCTTGTGCACCTCATGGAATGGTACAACTAAGTCCAGACACAGAAAATATTCCTCAAAATATTGATGGAGTATACCAGAAGGACACGTACAAGTATTGTGCTGGATATCAACATTCGGACTCTACTATTGTAGGCTTTAGCCACACGCACTTGAGTGGAACGGGGCATTCTGATCTTGGTGACATCTTGATTATGCCTCTGACAGGAGAAATCAAATTGACCCTGTGTGTGGCAGAGGATACCTCTACAGGCTATAGGTCAAAGTTTTCACATGACACTGAAGTTGCAAAAGCTGGCTACTACAAAGTAGATTTAGATGACTATGGAATAAAAGCAGAATTCACAGCCACTGAAAGAGTTGGAGTACACAAATACACTTTTCCCAAAGGAGAACAACAGCAAATTATTCTAGACCTCATCCATAGTATATACAATTATGATGGTAAAGTATTATGGTCTAGTCTGAGAGTTGAGAATGATTCTACAATCACTGGATTCAGATTGACTAATGGTTGGGCAAAAGAAAATTATCTCTATTTTGCTATAAGATTTTCTAAACCAATATTATCCTATGGATACGAAGATTTAGAAAACCTAAGTATCAAGGTTTTTGGAGAAAATTTAAAATGGATAAAAAAACTTTCCAGAAATAGGGGAGGACGCAAAATTGTTAGCTATTTTGATTTTGGAACGGAAAATACTCCTCTAGAAATAGAAGTGGCCCTCTCTGCAGTGAGTGCAAGTGGAGCGTTGAAAAATCTTTTAGCTGAAACTGAAGGTAAAGGTTTTGATAAAGTATTAGCTGAAACAAGTGACAAATGGGAAAAAAAGAACTTGAAATAATTGATGCTAAAGGATCAGAAGATGAATTGACAATGTTGTATACATCACTTTATCATACACTTATCAATCCATCTGTCTATATGGATGTAGATGGTAAATATCGTGGACTAGATCATGAAATACATCAAGCTGATGGATTCACTAATTACACAATATTTTCACTCTGGGATACCTATAGAGCTCTACATCCTCTATTCAACATCATAGCTAGAGATAAAAGTCAAGACATGGTAAATTCAATGCTAGCACACTACGAACAAAGTGTACACAAAGCTTTACCAGTTTGGTCACTTATGGGCAACGAAAATTGGTGTATGATTGGCTATCATGGTGTATCTGTAGTTGGAGATGCTCTAAATAAAGGTTTAAATATCAACAAAGAGAAAGCACTTGAAGCCATGTTGAGTAGTGCTAACTTGGACTATTATGATGGAACTAAAGAGTACAAACAGTATGGTTATGTACCTTATGATGTCAAAGGTACAGGATCTTCTATCACGCTTGAATACGCTTATGATGATTGGGTGATTTATAACACATTGATGGCTATGGGTAAAGTAGAAGAAGCTAAAACGTACAAGAATAGAGCCGAAAACTATCGCAACGTTTTTGATCCCGAAATTGGCTTTGTGAGAGCTAAGTACAAAGATGGTAAATGGAAATCTCCATACAATTTACTTCAAACTCATAATGAAGGTTTTATAGAAGGTAATTCATGGAATTATTCCTTTTATGTACCACAAGATGTGAATGGGCTAATCTCTGAAATGGGAGGAGACAAAGTTTTTGTTGAAAGACTAGATTCTATATTCACGATGCATCTCCCTGATGAATTTTTTGCAGACACTGAAGATGTTACAAGAGAAGGTGTAATGGGAAATTATGTACATGGCAATGAACCTAGTCATCACATTCCTTACTTGTATGCATGGACTTCTCAACCGTGGAAAAGTCAATATTGGATAAGAGAAATCATGGAAAAAAATGTATCTCAATAAAATAGATGGTCTTTGTGGCAATGATGATTCAGGGCAGATGTCTGCATGGTATATTTTCTCCGCTATGGGATTCTATCCAGTTTGCCCAGGTTCTGATCAATATGTCTTAGGAGCACCATATCTTCCGTATATGAAAGTGAGTTTAGGTAATGGAAAATATCTAACAGTAAAAGCTGATAAAATAAACAGCAAGAATAGATATGTAAAAGCAGTAAAACTCAATGGTAAAGTATATGACAAAGCCTATATCACATATGATGATATCAAAGATGGAGCAGTACTAGATTTCGAAATGAGTAGCAGCCCAAACAAAAAAAGATTGTTTGACGAATCTCAAAAACCATATTCACTAACTGCAAATGTGAACAAGTAAGGGGAAACAATTAAATATTTAAAGTTTAGAAAGGTCAGAATTAATCATATTCTGACCTTTCTTGTATTCTTTATAATCAACATATTTTATTCCTTATATTTGTAAAAATATTTGAATAGATGGAAAACTGGAGTGGTGATATTGTAAAGTTAAATATAGAAAAAATCGGTGCTATTTTCCCTGAGCTGTTAGTTGAACACAAGAATGAGAATGATGAAATCGTAAAAAGGATTGACCTCGAAAAATTAGCTATTCTCGTAGGAGAAATTAATATCCCTTTTGATGAATTCGAATACCAATTCAGATATGTAGAAAGATATCTTTTCGATTGGCCAGAAAGAAAATGGCGATCGCTGAAGCACTAAAAGAAAGCTCCTCTACCCTACTCCCATGTGTAGATAAATCTATCAACTGGGAGCAGGCTAAGCATCTATATTTAGAAGGTGATAATTTGGAGGTTCTTAAGCTTTTAATAACATCTTACCATGATAGTATCGAAATGATATACATAGATCCACCATACAATACTGGCAAATCATTTATCTATGATGACAATTACAAGGATGACATCAACAGTTATTTAAAACGGACTAACAGCATGCTCAAAAATCACAGTCAATCTGATGGAAGATATCATACAGCATGGCTAAATATGATGTATCCAAGATTGAAATTGGCTAAGGAATTAATGAGCAAAGATGGAGCTATATTTATATCCATAGAAGACAACGAATTAGCAAATCTAAAACGAATATGTGACGAAATATTTGGTGAAGACAATTTTGTGTCATTAATCACTGTGGAAAACAATCCTAAAGGGCGTAAGAATGCCAAATTCATTTCTCAATCTTGTGATTATTGCCTCATCTATGCAAAAAGACATAAACAAAGGAGGCTTTGCAGAGAACATACCTAAAAAACATCACAGAAATGAAGATGGATGAAAGTGGGAAATTCGTTCATAAAAGTGGGAAACGAGTATTAATAGGGAATAATGACTTCAATGATAAAGTGGAAAATTTCGATTCGGATAAACATTATTCCACCTATATTCATAAAGAAAATAATGATCTCATTTTCAGAAAAGAAAATAAATTAGATAACATCGATAGAGAATTAATAGACCTTGGTTACTCACGATATATCAGTTTTAGAGAAAACTTTTTGTGGAAAATACTTACACCATGCAAAAAGCTACAAGCCCTTTTGATGATGAAGCTTTAGAGATAAAAGAAGAGAAAATCTACGAGAAGAATTTCAAAGATACTACTCGAATGAAAAATCTATTGACTAGTAAAAAATATACAGCCATAATAGATTCCAAAGAAGTGGATTACAAGATGGATGTCACCACTACCACAGCTGGTAATACGATAAAAGAATTATTCGAAACAGATAAGCCTCTTTTTCAGCTCCCCTAAACCTGTTGATCTCATTCAAAGTTTTATTACACTATTTGATAAAAAGGATATCACAGTACTTGATTTTTTTTGCAGGTTCCAGTACGACAGGGCAAGCTGTATTGCAACAAAATATAGCGGATGGTGGTGATCGAAAATGTATTCTGATACAAATCCCCGAGGATGTAGATACCAAAGACCAAGCTTATGAAATAGGATATCGTAAAAATTACAGATTTAGGTATTGCTAGGTTAGAAAAGGTTATAGATAAACTAACACAGCCTAACAACAATCTAAAAGATAACGTTGGGGTTCGTGTTTTCAATATTGCAGATTCAAATATAAATCCTTCAAATGATAAAATAGCACTACCTGACAGAAGGACTAAAAGAAGATTTAATATTTGAGCTCCTTCTCAAAAACGGAGGTACTCTAACAGATCCTATAAGTACAATAAAGTTAGAGACTAAAGAACTGATTATACAAGAAAAGTCTAATGTTAGTTTATGTTTAGATAATCTTGAAATAGCTGACTTAAAAAAGAGTAGAAGAATATTTCAAAAAAATGAAAAAAAAAATGAGATGTTTTGTTCAAATCTCTAAAGAATTGTACAGTCAATTAGATAGAAAGTCTATAATAAAACAACTCTAAAAAAAATTAAAGGAAAAAGTATTATAAAAAGATGCGACATAATTTACAGTGAAAATTATACTTATTGTCGCAAACCAATAAATTAACAATCAACACATTAGAATTTACAATTGAAGAATAAGAAGTAAATCTTATACTTAAGATAAAAATAAGAATATCTTGAATCAATTAGTAAACATAAGGGTGCTTATCTTAAAAAAAACTTATAGTTAATCTATTACACTCAAATAAAAACAAGAAACTGTACAATCCATAAAAATTAAGGATGTAGCTTTTTCAAAGAGAATTTTAGTCATCTCTTTCATATAAAGCATTATTTAGTTTTGAATTTGAGCATTTTTGATCACAGAGCTATAAGTAAGACTACAAGACAATTCAATATTCTACTGTAAAAAAATCAGACATAAAGAAAGATGTAAACCCAGACATATTGTCGTAAACTCAATAAATTAACAATCAAGGCATTAAATTTAATATATTATTATATTGATCAAACCTATCAAACAGTAATAAATAATCAGAAAAAAAGATTTTTTCATTATCTTTGTGACACATTTTTGGTACTAGGTTGCAACTCTTGTAGCCAAGTAAATAGGGAATCAGGTGAAAGTCCTGAACAGACCCGCTGCTGTAAGCTTCATAATCCACGAACCAGATAGAACCACTATCAGAAACTGATGGGAAGGTGTTTGAAAGGAGAAGTAAGTCAGAAGACCTGCCAAATTGAAATATTCATGCTTCCGTGGAATAGGAGGTTATGATGACATTTTTCGACTTGTTATCTTGGCCTCATAGATTTATGTTTGAATGAAACTAAAGATAACTTTTTTATTTCTAGTCTGTGCTTTTATATAGCACAATACATTCTCAAATCAATGATAAGGATAGTCTAAATTATTATTTAGATGAAGTCGTTGTAGTAAAAAACAGAACCATAAAAGAAGTCGTTCCAGTACAAGAATTGAGTGGTAAAGAACTTGAAAGACTCAATGCTCATTCAGTGGCAGATGCTCTCAGATATTTTGCAGGTGTACAAATCAAAGATTATGGAGGAATTGGAGGTCTCAAAACGATCAATGTTCGCAGTATGGGAGGTGAGCATCTGGGAGTCTTTTATGATGGAGTAGAAATATCAAATTCGCAAAATGGAATAGTAGATCTTGGGCGTTTCTCGTTGGATAATATGGAAGCTCTTTTCACTATACAATGGTCAAAAAAGTAACATTCTACAATCTGCCAAAGATTTTGCTTCCGCTTCTGCATTATATATGAAAACTAAATCGCCTATTTTCGATGTGGATAAAAATTATAATCTTAGAATTGGGTTTCGTACAGGAGCATTTGACTTAGTAAATCCATCCATACGATGGGAACAAAAAGTCAATGATAATCTATCTTCCACCTTGAATGTTGAATATCTACATTCAACAGGTAAGTACAAATACAGATACAACGTAAAAAATAATTTTGGAGAAGGTTATGATACCACAGCTGTACGACGTAATGGTGATATCAAAACATGGCGCATAGAGCAAGGCTTACAAGGAAAAATCTATAATGGCGAGTGGGAAACAAGAGTTTATCTGTATACATCAGATAGAGGATATCCTGGTTCGGTAATCCGCACAAGTACCATTTACTTGAGAGATGAAGACAGACAGAATGACTTAAATACCTTTGTGCAAGGTAGATTACAAAAGCAAATAACAGACAATTATTCTACTCAGATATTGGCTAAATATGCTTATGACTACATCCACTATAAATCAGATACATTGGTCAGAAGGTATGACAATATCTACAAGATGCATGATTTCTACATATCTTCAGCGAACAAACTTGCGATCTTACCCTTTTGGTCTGTTAATTTATCAGTAGACTACCAATATAATAAAATGGATACTAATATGAATCATTTCATGTATCCAAGAAGAAATACAGTACTCACAGCTTTTGCCTCATCTATATATTGGAAGGGATTCAAAATACAAAGTAGTCTTCTCTATTCACTGATATATGATCAGATAAACAACTATAATCTTATCACTAATGAGCAAGGTACAATTATAGAGGATATAAAATACAAAAACAAAACTAATACCAATAGGTGGACTCCATCAATCGTAGCATCTTGGCAACCTTGGTCTCAAGAGCAATTCTTTCTTAGAGCTTTTTACAAAAATGTATTTAGAATGCCTACCTTCTCTGAAATGTATATGACATATATTGGAGAAATAGCCTCTAGTCTCAAACCCGAAAAATCTACACAATATGACTTAGGAATAGTCTATAAAAAAGCAACTCACAAAACAATGGGGGATAGAAGCCCAAGTGGATGGCTACTATAATGAGATCAATGATAAGTTGATGGCTATTGGGGGTGGTGCAAATTTCAGATGGACAATCCAAAATATTGGGAAGGTAAAGATAAAAGGGACTAGATGCTTCCATTGCAACTAATTATAATGTTACAAATGATTTATCATTGACAGGAAGGTTGACATATACTTATCAAGATGCAAAAAATTACACTCCAATGAAAGTAATGAGTGATAGCATATCCTATAAAGGGCAAATTCCCTACATCCCTTGGAATAGTGGTTCAGCTATAATAACTGCTACTTACAAAGACTGGGATCTCAACTATAGTTATGTCTATACAGGCAAAAGATATAGCAACAGTGCTAACTTAACAGACTATAAAGTAAAAACCATGGTATACTCATGATGTATCAGTTAGTAGGCTTATTCAACTAGATAAAAGATCTATACGAGTTACGATGGAAGTAAACAATATATTCAACAAACAATATGAGATCATAGATAGGTACCCAATGCCGTGTACTAATTTCAGATTCTCAATCCAAGCAAATATTTAATATCAATATAACCATTAATTTATGAAAAATTATCATTAAAATTTTTCGTTTATTTAGCAGCTTTGACTGTCACATTTTCATCGTGTAGTGATGATGATGACTATGTTTATCCAACACGTCCTGACGGATTACGCTATCCTAATAGTATAGAAGTAGAAAGAGCGGATGCCTATAAGACAATAAAAGGTTTTTATCTTGTTAGTCAAGGGAATAATACAGATATAAACTCTACTCTTAGTTTTTATAATGCTCCGACTGGAGATTTTTACAAAGATGTATTCAAGTTTTACAATCCTACTGTAGCGTATGGACTTGGTAATACTCCTAATGATATTCAGATATTAGGAGACAATGCTTATATCCCTGTTACTAACTCACATATTGTTGTAGCATTTTTTGATTGTTGCTTTTATTTTATTTTTTTATCTTTCTGTATAATAGCGTGTTTCATTAATGTTTCATCTTTTTGTGATTTTTCATAAAACTGCTCATTTATTCCTCCTTAATTACTAAGCCCTTAAATCTTTTCTTCTTTATTTTCCTCTGTAAATGTTTCACTAATGTTTTAGTCGAATTGTTTATGTGGATATATTCCTCTGTATATCAATAGGTCTATTTATGCTCCCTGTCACTTACTAAGAGACAGTAAGTCTGAAAATGTGTGATTTATACCAATTTAGCTAGTTGGGAGTACCTATGAATGAGAATTTAAAATATATCCATATTGGTTCTTTGATACAAGTTCGTATCGAAGAATGTGCTATTGATGTAACTCAAATTGCTCATTCTTTAGACATGTCAACCAAAGAACTCAAACAACTTTTTGAGAGAAGTTCTGTTCCATCTGGACTGCTCTTGCAATTCTGCAAAATGCTCGCTTACGACTTCTTCCGCATCTATACACAGCACCTAATTCTTTATGCTCCACAAGAAGAAAAGATACGACGCAAGAAAGTGAAAGCAAAGATAATAAAAACTAAGACAAGCTTTGTCAAAAATGTCTACACACAAGAAGTAATTAATTATCTGATGGAATTGGCCGAAAGTGGAAGTAAGAGCTATAAGCAATTAAGTGAAGAATATAACATACCACCTACTACGCTCACTCGTTGGGCAGATAAGTATGGTAGTACATATTCATTTATTAGTTAATGAAAAATGATTGAATAAATGAAACAAGACTATAAACGCCCCTATTATCATAAAATATATGCGGATATGATTATCCGCAAATATCCAGATAAGATCAAGCTCTGTGAGGGTTATCTCAAGAAAAAGGATTGGACAGCACTTGATGTAATCACTGTAAATGATATTCTTTTTGGAAGTAGTAAGAAGAAAGCCGATGTGGCAATTGATCAAAAACATAGAGCCTATGATGAAGAAAGTATTAAAGAAATCCTGAAACATCAAAGAGATAATAAGCTCAACAATATACAGGTGGCTAACCTATACAAAGTCAGCAGAAATAGTATTACCAAATGGAAATTGCTATTCCCAGAATGTACGGATCAAAGCAAGAAGGCTAGAAAGAAAAAGGAGACGAAAGAATAAAAAGAATAACAATAAATCAATAAAACGAATCAACCAAATAGCTAAGAGATTAAAAAAATATTCTAACACTAAGTACGAATCTTCAATAAACATAAACTATAAACATAAATGAAAAAGAACTTTTATCGAAACTTAGCATGCATGCTAATCTTTACGGGTGGCCTATGTATTGCAACAAGCACAAAGGCACAAGTTACTGTAGGCTCTAAGGGAATACCGAATGCGGGAGCTTTGCTAGACATGAAACAAAAAGACAAAACGGATGGTAGTGCTAACTCTGACAAGGGTTTAGGACTTCCACGGGTAGCACTAACTGCTGTAGACAAATTAGATCCATGCGTGGCAACGACTGGCAATGCGACAACGGATGATACAGCCAAAAAGAGTCACATTGGACTAACTGTATACAACACAACAGACAATACCTCAACAGATGCTACGCTTATTGAAGGAGTATATGCATGGGATGGTACTATGTGGACACAATATAGTGGAGCTCCTGCAGGAGGTGCTGAGAATGGATTGAGCATGAATGGCAGAAAAGTGATTCTGGGTGGACCATTAAACCAACCGACTACTATAACAGGAGATGCTACAAATGATTTGACACTTGAGACTCCGACAACGATTGATGAAACTCTAACCGTCACAGGCAACGAAAGTGTGGGAGGAAGTTCTACTATTGGAATGAATACTACTACACCAACTGTAGGGGCACTACTAGAAATCCGAAACAAACAACAAGACCTTACAGGTGTGACAGACGGATGTACTCGATCCTAAAATGGTAACCTCAGATAAGGGTGGATTATTACTTCCTCGTGTGCAGTTAGTAAACTTGGCTTCTTTAGAGCCATTTATAACTGGTGCAGATGCTGAAACTAAGCTGAGTCTTGCAGGGCTGATGGTATACAATATTGCTGTGTCTGGAGATAAAATATATCCAGCTTTTATGTTTGGTCAGGTACAAGTTGGGAAACTCCTCAACAAAGTGCTTCTCAATTGATAATTGATAATAGTGTTGGTGTAAAAAACAAAACCATTTACTTTTTATGAGTTGGGTACAGAAACAACAACATCGACACCAGTGAAATTCGAACCTTTAACAGTAACTGTTAGTGGTGCTTTTGGAACTCCAACTTACCAATGGTATCAAGTAACAGGAAATAATGTGCATGTACGTGTTGGAACAAAAATTCCTGGTGCTACATCTAGTTCTTTTTTTCCTGTAGATTTGACGCTAGATGATGATGGCAACGTAACTTCAAGCACTAGTATACTTAAAGGAACTACTCGTAATGGCAATAATACAGGATTCTACAGATATTATTGCATAGTGTCAGATACTTACAGAACAGTGGAAACAGAAACAGTAGAAGTAGCTGTAGGCTGTGGGGCAAAAGATTTAAACGGAGATTGGATCACCTTTATGTGCTTCAATTTAGGTGCAGATAATAATACGACTATCGAAAGTCAAATAGATTATAAATTTGATCCATATCCAAATGTTGATGGAGGTGTGCATACATATATAAATGGAGAAGAAAAAGTAATGGGAGATCTCTACCAGTGGGGACGTATACGTGATGGTCATGAGCTACGAACTTCAACGAGTGTACTGAATAGTACAATAGATAACGATTATACAACAGGGGGTGTATGTATTCTAGGGAAACTAGGTTCTCCTTTTTATCAAATCAAACGAACATCTTCTTATTATGGAAAGTTTCTATTTAATACTCAAGACTGGAATCGATATAGTTTAAAATTACCGAACTATTATGGGAAACAGGTTTTAACATGCAAAATGATCCTTGTACACATTATAAAACAGATGGAAGTTTCTCAACATTCTGGAATGATTCAAATACTGTAACAGATCCAGCTTGCCAAGATTTAGGGAATTCTTGGCGTCTAAACCATCCAAGAAGAATGGGAGCTATATATAGAGGTGGAAAGATATCAGATAGTCCAAGTAAAGTCTTTGTCTAACACTTGGACGTTGTTTTGTACAAAAAACTGCAACAAATTATAATATGGGTATGAAAATATTACCTGATGGAAAAACTCTCACTCTATTTCTTCCTACAGGAGGAGATAGAGATGCTGGTCAAGCCAAGATTAATAATACATCCAATGGTTATTATCATTCAAGTAACACTGCGAATCTTCAACTACCAGTTTTAGGATGGCTATCAAATATGATCTTATAAGACTGGAAGGGAGTAATGTTCAAGAGAACTGCGGCTTCCATCCGTTGCGTTAAAAAATTAATAAATATAAATGAAACTCTCACTCTACATATTTTTATTTCTGTTTTCTAGTTTATCTTTTTCTCAAACGATTAAGTTAGATATACCTACTGCATCTTATATGCAGTATCATCTAGCACTTAATCAAGGAAACTTGCTAGACACTGTATCTGTGGGGAGATTTGATGAGAAGGGAAAGCTACATTTGATATACCTGAGGCTTACCACTCTTTCAGAGGAGTGGGTAAACTTACAGTCACTAGTCTTGATGCTCTCAATGTCAATGTCATTCTCAATGGAGAAGATAATATAACAATCACAGAAGGAGATAATTATGTGTTGACTGCTTCTTCTCCTGAAAATGATTATTTGATGAGTACTAATCATCAAATGGGGCAGATAATGACAGAGTACAATACAGCATTATCTCAAGTGAGTCAAGATGCTTCAGCCTTTGCCGTACCACAACTCAAGATTTATGACCTGAAAGCAAAGTATAAGCAGTTTTGGAAAGGCATAAATGATAATCCGTTATATGCAGCACGTATGGTGGAACTATTAGCGAGCCTTGGAGGCATCCCTCAAAATTTTGATACTCCCAATGATAGTATCGTTGTACAACAGCATCGCTATATCACAGATGAGGTGGATTTTGATGATCTTTATACTTCTGGCTTTTGGCAAATGGCGTTAGATACTTGGAGGCGATCTGGACTAGAAAATGACTCACTATTAGTGGCTGATGCTCGCACCATGATAGATCGTACAGGAGACAATCGCTTTCTTCGTCGTGAGCTCACAGAGAGCCTTATACGTGACTTTATTCGTTATGGTAAAGACAATCTCTTGGTGGAGTTGGGCACAGATTATCTCACCATCCCTATCAATGGTATCCAAGCACCAGAAATAGTAGTAGGTGATTCTACTTTTGTTCCTAAGCGTAGTTTGATTATGTTTTACGAGACAGGCTGTGGCAATTGTCACAATCAATTGCATCAGCTCAAGGAAAAGTATAATTTCCTCTCCAATGATCACAACAATATTCGTGTTATTACCATTTCTGCTGATATGGATAAGGATGTGAATGAGGATACTGCTAGTAGCTTCCCATGGAAGGACAATATCTGCAATCTCAAAGGATTTAATGATCCCAACTTTCGCAATTATGGCGTCATGGGTACTCCTACACTGATTCTCACAGATGATGAAGGTATCGTGAGAGGCAGATATGCACAGCTAAGTGAGTTCCTGAA
>JACVCZ010000030.1:0-282362 GCA_020829145.1 Drosophila nigrodunni
AAGGCTTCGCAGGCTCGAATCAATAATGCACTTTTTTGCAGCCCACTTTTCCTTTTATCACTTCTTAAGCATGAATCATTTCTATCAATTTTTCTTATAATAAGCTTTTTAAAACGGGTGTATTTCTCAAATATTCGCTTGTTTAAATTCGTAATCACAATAATCCCGCATGGTATGAAAAGCAATAAAAAGCGCGGTCAAAATTTTCTGAAGAGAATGGAAAGAGCATAATCACCTTTGTTTGGATTGGGAAGACGTTTGATGACGATGGCGTGTCATCGACAGTTAGTTTTTTTTAAATTGTTAAAATGTCTAACTGTCATCTTATTAAAAAGATGACAAACAAACTTTTTGTAAGTACCTTATGTCTTTAATGTAAAATAATTGAACTTAACGATTTCTTCTTTAAATTGTATATACAGGTGCGAATTATTCTAAAAATTTCCAAAGGCAATATAGTGAAAAACTTCGACTCGGTTATTGGAAGCAATATAATTCCAAAGCTGAATTATGACGGAATTAACGGAAAAGAGCCGTTCAAGCAGTTCAAATATTTGAACGATGCTCTATCTGGTATGTATAAATTATCTTAATTTTAATGACAAAAAGTTAATAATGTTTAATTAACAGATGCTATAAAAACCGAAGGCTGGACCCACAAAAGCTATGTCACCACCATTAGGAACTGCTTTCGGGTGCAAAAAGGTCGGCTGGCGAAAAAAAAATTTAATACTAAAAATAAAATTAAGAATGTAGCAATAGATATAAATATGTAAATATAGATTAAGTAAACATAGATTTTAAGCATGTTACATACTTTTTTTTTATTAGATAATGTAAATATTAAGTATAATTAAAGTTTAATTAAAAAAATATACTACATTACTGAAGCGTTTATATATTTCCATTAGTAATCAATTATTTCAGCAATTACTTCACAAAGAAGTAAGCCATTTTATATAGTGAGAATATCGGTAGCAGGTATATTGTGTTATAATGTACGTACATTACTAACCCATAAGCGATTTTGAAATCGTATGCTACGTTTTCTTCAGGTTGCGGAATTTCTGCGTTACAGTAATTAAAAAACATATGCTTTTAGGTAATGGAAAACC
Source organism: Drosophila nigrodunni (assembly GCA_020829145.1). Taxonomy (NCBI): domain Eukaryota; kingdom Metazoa; phylum Arthropoda; class Insecta; order Diptera; family Drosophilidae; genus Drosophila; species Drosophila nigrodunni. The sequence goes on from JACVCZ010000030.1 coordinate 1,116, forward strand.
GAATGAATCTTCGTCACTTCATTACTTTCTGCATTACTAAATTCAATAATCGATGGAATAATGAGCATTTCCTACACTGGGCTCTTGTGTTGTTTACTTTGCTCTCCTCCTCTCGCCGTACACTGCCGGCTGGCAGCAATGGGACGGTGCCCGTAAATTTTCAAACGTATGTACTGGCAGTTTTCGAAAGTACCATTTCAATTGTGCGCTTTTATTTATGGGCCGTCACACAGTCTGGTAACTCTATTATATTGAAGAGTTGGTAAAGTGAACAAGTTCATATACATAAGTTTACACAAGAAGAAGAAGATTAATTGAAGTAACAAAGCGTGTTTAAATGAGAAAGAAAGAAATACAATACAATTGAAATACTTAAAAAGATAAAAAGGAGTTAGTGCTGTCTTATTGTTAGGGTGTGAGATTGGAAGGCTGGAGCGACGAATGCATATGAGTGCAGACATTGAAAACGCTTCAGTCTGTGTGCGCTAAAGACGCCACTGCTTTTCTATAAAACTTTTAAAAATTTCGTAATTTTATTTTTATTACTCTCTTTAATTCATTCATATACATTCTAGCAGTTATATTAATTGCATTAGAAATCTAGCTATTTTTGCTTCCGGGATTCTAGTCAGCACTGTTTCAGCGTGCGTTAAAAGTAACGACTTTACTTTACTCCTTCTATCCTATCTCTCACTCCTAGGCTTGCACTCTACTTGTTTCATTTCTGAGCGAGAGAAATTCTATCCCATACTCCAATCTATGTAATTTTGGCGTTCGTTTTGCTTTTACTTCGTTACGAACGTTTCGATTGACCAGTTGTTATCGTGCATCGATATATCAGATCATTAATTAAATATACAATAAGTGCGTTAGTTCGTGAGTGTGTGTGTCAATCGATTTACGTCTGTGAGTTAGACATCGCGAACATTCGATTTTCTTTGAGCTAGGCGCGTAGTTTGTGACGTAGTTAGTTCATTCGTATATTATTTAATTAATAATTTGTTATATAATATAATTTTAAATGTTTAAATAAATTACATAAAAATATATCTTTTATATTTTTATATATTTTATATAAATACAATTAATAATATTATACAAATAAAATATTTTATAAATTTTATTTAATTACCTATGTATATAATTATTATTTTCCCTGCAAGAGTATATTGGGTTTGTGCAAAGTATGTAACAGACAGAAGGAGGCGTGGCAGACCCCATAATGTATATATATTCTTGATCAGCATCACACGCCGAGTCGATATAGCCATGTCCGTCTGTCTGTCTGTCCGTCTGTACGTATGAACAAACAGATTTCAGAGATGGTAAGAGCTACAAGTTCGAGCTTGGTATCAATCGATCACATATTTAGTCAGTCAATACAAGAATCTTTTTGGACCCCGTACTCTAAAAAAGAGTATAGGGGTCTATTAGGTTTGTCAGAAGCGAAATGTGCGTAACAGGCAGAAGGAGGCGTGGCCGACCCCATAAAGTATATATATTCTAGATCAGCATCAACAGCCGAGTCGATATAGCAATGTCCGTCTGTCTGTCTGTCCGTCCGTCCGTCCGTATGAACACCTAGATCTTTTAAACTACAAGAGCTAGAGCCACCATATGTGGAATGAAAGTCCGTCTATATTGCAGGCAGGTTAAGTTTATTTCAAATTTTTGCTACGCCCCCTACCGCCCCCGCAAATTGTAAAAAACAGTTTTCATTGCACTACAACTTTGAAACTATGAAAGCTATCGTAACCAAATTCACACAGTAGGTGTATGGTACAACTATAACTATCCTCACCAAGTTTCGTTAAGATCGGACAACTATAGCTTATAGCGCCCATAGGACAAATCGGTCAAAAACAAAAAATTTGTATGAAGACGTAGTATTTGCTAAGTGATCGCAACCAAACTCACACAGAATGTGTACATAATTATTAAAAGTAACTTCACCAAATTTGGTCCAAATCGGACAACTACAACATATGAAACAAATTGGTCAAAAATGTTAAAAATTATAATTTATGTACGTGTTTGAAGAAAAGTGGTAAATCATTTTTTATCTACTTTAGCCGTCCTGATTGTCAACAGTGCTGTGGTCCAAGTGATGTGACATGCATTAGAGAAACTGAGGTCTGCGGTTCGAACCCCAGCACAGACAGGCATTTGTTTTCTTTTTTTTTTTTCTATAATAAAACATTATTATATGTAAATGCAGATAATCAGCAGTACCTGCAAATTGAGGTGTGGTACATATGGTAGAGTGGCGACATGTGAGAATCCTGTGTCTGATACCGCGGGCTCAATTGCAGCTAGCGCATAACATTTTTACTTTTTTTAAATTTTAATTTAAACTATTATCTTTTTTAAATTTGTATTTTAAAATATGAATCAGTCTACTGCTTCTTCTTTTAAAATTGTAAGTATTTTTGTATGCGCACTACAAGGAGTACGGGGTCTTTTACAGTCGGCACGTCGACTGTAGCCTTTCTTACTTGTTTTTTTCGATGCCACGCCCCATTCGCCCACAATAAGCAAAAAACTGGACACACCTCGAAAAAAATTGGTGTTTTCGGCAAATATCTCAGTAAATATGGCACCTAGGATCACCATTTTGGGTATGGAGGTTCCTAGCGACAGCATAGTGGCATTGCCATTTAAAAATTTTGGACTGCCACGCCCCTTTTTTCCCACACTTGAAAAAACTTCAAATGGCGTTTTTGGCGAACTTGTTCGTATCATACTGTATTGTTATTTATAATTCGTGCATTAAAGGTGCATTAAAATCGGACTATAGACAAGAAAACTAGAAGCGTTACAATATTGATAATTGAACCCAATATCAACCCATACGTGCAAGCGAGATAGAAACACACAAGCACATGTTTGAACGTTTTCGCTGCCTGTGTTCCGGCAGCGCTGCCCGCGGAAGCTGGCTGCGCCGAATACACACACACATACATATTTGCACACAGACTCACTAGTGAGTGAGTTTCTTGCTAGTGCGGTTGTGTTTATCGGGGCTCCGGGTTAAATTCGTGTTTTCTCGTGCCACAACTGAAATCCAGGTGATATCTTTCATTATTGGGTTTTTCTACCACGAGGGTACTTGCCTGTTTACTGAAGCCTGGTCTGGCAGACGCCTTTCGTGCAGGTACAAGGCGGTGTCGTCCTCTCATACTGGAGGGCGAAGGGAGGTGAGGCAGTTTTTTGTTTGCGTTGGCGCACTTTTTGCTTTCCTCGAGTATAAAGTGTCAAGTTTAAAAAAACAACTTTCACTCAGCAACTTCACCGCCGCCTTGCGGTGCACCAAAAAGTGTGGCTCTGGCGACCGAGGCGGGGAGGTATATCTCCTGGTAGCAGAAGGTCCCTAGTAGCAAAGAACCTTGAGCCTTGGTTATGAATGCTGACATGGACGCAGAGCAAAAGAAGGCTGAGAAGCGTATAGCGTTTGGACAGCGTTCCAAATTGGGTCGCTCGCCCCCCCAAGAGTGGAAAACGCCCAGTGGCATTTGGCCGCTTAATCCAGTTTCTGGAGGTGCAGCCAGAGGTCTCCAGCTACTCCCCCAGTGCATATTGCAAAAGAGCACCTGCCATAATCCCTGTGAATCCCTTCGAGTTCAGCGGAGCCACTGTGTCTAAGAATACGGGTAATAGTGATCTTAGGTCGATCCTCATGTCACTGGTTGACAAATCGTCCGAGTTGTCAAAAATGGTGTGAGACGCGCGTTACATTAATAAAGACATGAAGGAGCTGGCACAGAAAGTCGTGAGCCTCCAGAAGTCTGCGCTCCACATCTTTTACCAAGGGATCCCAGAAAAAGAGCGGACGTCCAGATCCCAAGACACGCAGTGGTCTCCACAAGGAAATGTGGCTAAGCGGCGCGCCGAGAGGAACGACAGGAGTAGCTCTAAGCGGAGTAAATGTCCGGGTCCCAGTACCATTCCCCCTCAGGAAAAGGGAGGAGATGCTCCCCAGGCACCGGGGTGGACGGAGGTAAAGGGAAGAGCAAAAGCGCGCCAGCCGAGGCAACGCCCTGATGCTATTATAATTGAGCCGAAGGGTAAAATGACATACTCCGAGATTCTGAACTTGGTTACTCGCAACCAGGACGGAAGACTCAAGGGTGTAGGCGAGAGCGTACGTATTGGTGCTGCTCTAGAGGATAAAGTGGAAGCACGAGCTCTGACCCATCTGACCCGTCTCGAAGTCCTCGATCTAGACGAGATGTCTACCGAAGAAGATCTGCAAAAGGCATGTCAGGATAAGCTGGGAGTCTCTATTGAGAGGTCCTCAATAAGAAGCTTGCGTCCTTCGTTTGGAAGCACTCAACGTGCCATCCTCAGCGTTCCAGCAACCACCGCTAAGCGCCTCCTGGAGGCTGGCAAAGTCAGAGTAGCCTGGTCGGTTTGCAGGATTAAGGAGCTGACACAACCTCAAGGTGTTACAAATGCCAAGAAGTCGGACACTTAGCGAGCAGATGCACCAGTGAAATCGACAGAAGCAACCTATGTTTCCGATGCGGATCTAGTGGTCATAAAATGCGTGACTGCAAGAACGAAGCTAAATGTTTCCGCTGCGCTCAGACTAAAAAGGCCATCCAACCACATTGCAGGAAGTGCCAGGTGCCCGATCTCCTTAAAGGGCTCAGAGAAGATCAAACCACTCTCTCTATGACCCCCTTTTTTCAAATAAACTTGAACCACTGCGCGGGCGCATGGGACCTGCTGACACAGTCAGTGCGTGAGCAAAAATCGGATGTTGCTATCATCAGCGAACCATATAGCACACCAGATACGGGCTGTTGGATCCAAAGTCTGTCAACAAAAGCTGCGATTTGGACTTGTGGGAGACCATGTCTTCGGCCATCGTCTGCGGCCTCATCAAGGTATTTTGTAAGGGCTAAACTGGGATACCTCTGGGTCTACAGCTGCTATCTCCCGCCAAGCTTAAGTCGGTATGGATTTGCTGCAGCAATAGACGAGTTGGCTGTCGATGCGAGAAACCATAAACCGACCATTATAGCAGGAGACTTCAACGCTTGGGCTCAGGAGTGGGGTAGCGACATATCTACGAGTAGCAACTCTGATGCTATTGCTAAGGGTCGCATTCTTCTCAAAGCATTTGCCACGCTTGACGTAAGCCGTAACCGCGGCTCAGTGAACACGTTCAATCGTGGAAAAGCCGGCTCGATCATTGACCTAACGTTCGTCTACAGCCATCTGTCTCCCCGATCAACCTGGTCCATAGGCAATCTCTACACTCGCAGCGACCATGAGACACTGATATTCACACTGGGTGTAAGGCAAGACACGAGCACGAACCACCTCCCCCCGTGCGACGGACTGCATTTCGAGAAGGATCGCTTTGTGTCCCGAACTTCGTACGGGTGATGGAAAACCTGAGATTTGCAGTATCAGCGCAGGAGATGGCCACTCAACTGTCGAGCCATGTTTTGAACGCCTGCGACTCTAGCATGGACCGAATGAGGCCATTCGCCGGACCACAGAAGGCAACATATTGGTGGAACGCAGATATCGCCAATGCCAGAAGCATCTGTCTTTCAGCCAGAAGGAAGTACACGAGGGCTCGCAAAGAAGCAGGAGCAACTGGCCTGAGCTCCATATAGCTTACAGGGCAGCCAGGCTATCTCTGAAGAAGGCAATAATGAGCAGCAAGCGAGAACGTTTTCTTCAACTGTGTGACTCAGCTGATAACGACCCATGGGGAAGGGCCTACAAGATGGTTGTGAAAGGACTCCACATCAAGAAGGAAAGGCAATCATAGAGACAATCATAGAGACTCTTTTTCCTGCGTGCAACTCCACTCTGCCGCTGGCATGCGAAGTACCTTATCTACCATCCTTGATCGAAACAGTCTCGGCTAATGAGATTCTGGCATTATCCAGGAAAATGAGTTCGAGCACGGCCCATGGTCCGGATGGAATCCCCAACCGTGCAGTCAAACTGGCTGTTGCCTGCCAACCCGCTGCCTATGCGATGGCGTATACGCAATGCCTTCGTGAGGGACTTTTTTCCTGCACAATGGAAGGCTCAACACCTTGTCCTAATACCAAAAACTGGAAGGGCCCCAGGTAGTCCTGGCTCGTATCGTCCGATATGTCTTATCGACGCAATGGGAAAAATGCTGGAGAGTCTAATCTGCACCCGGATAATGAGGGCTATCGATGCAGCTGGTGGGTTATCGCCCTACCAATTTGGCTTTCGGAAAAGCTTGTCTACAGTTGATGCCATTGAAAGAGTTTTTGGAAATTGCGTGTGCTGCTACAGAGGGCACTAGGTGGAAGGGAGGCTCGAAGGAATGCTGCCTGATTGTCACTCTTGACATCAAGAATGCCTTCAACACGGTGAAATGGGATAGAATCCTCAGCGCACTACGTAGGCTCGCAATCCCTCAATACCTACAGTCGATTGCGCGTAGCTACTTTGAAGGAAGAGTGCTTAGGTACGACTCTGCAGTCGGAGTGCATGAGTACCACGCCTCTGCAGGCGTACCCCAAGGATCGGTGATGGGTCCATTACTGTGGAATATCGTATATGACGATATTTTGAGGCTACCCTTGCCCTCCGGCTGCCAGCTAACATGCTATGCGGATGACGTCGCTCTGACAGTGGTTGGCAAACACCTGCTGGATGTAGAGACCACGTGCAACATGGCCATCTCTGATTTATCCAGCTGGCTAGACTCAGTGGGCCTTGAGCTAGCCGCACATAAAACGGAGGCTGTTCTGGTTAGTACTCGTTCGGTCGTGGAGACAGCGTACATATGTGTCGGTGCTCAAAATATAACATCAAGCCGGGCTATTCGCTACCTTGGGGTCATGATAGACACCAGACTGTGTTTCCGTGAGCACCTGTCATATGTCCAGGAGAGAGCTGCAAACACAAGACGCGCCTTGTTTCGAATTATAGCAAACGCACGTGGGCCGAGACAACAACGTAGGCTGCTTCTCACAAGCGTGATACGGTCAGTGATCACATACGCTGCACCTATCTGGGCGGACGGAATGCAGGTCCCAAGCTATGCCAGAGGAATAAAGTCCATACACCGACTCTGTGCCCTAAGGATCTGCTGTGGATTCCGCACAATCTCGGAGGAAGCATTACTTGTTATCGCAGGACTGCTGCCAATAGACCTTCTTGTCGCAGAAGAGCGAGCAGTTGCGCAAGCCACCCAAGCCGGTGTCAACAGATTGACCGCTCGAAGGGCAGCAAGAGAAGAAAGCCTAAACCAATGGCAAAGTCGCTGGGATGCCTCTGCGCCGATGGGCGTTGGACATATCAGCTCATTCCTAATATTAGGCGGTGGTTGAACAGAGCGCATCGTTCGGTAAATTCTATATCACGCAACTTCTCAGCGGGCATGGCTGCTTTGGTCAATACCGGTTCAGGTTTGGACATCAGGATTCCCCTACCTGTAGATGGTGCGGCTTCCACATCGAAGATGCAGAGCATGTCATCTTTGTGTGAACCATGTATATGGACTGCTTTTAGCAACTTTGCAGCTGGAGCAATGTTAGAGCTCCGCAGAACCGAGCGTCTGAGAAGACTCGTGGGATAGAGGGCAGTCATCCTAGTCCCTGTGAAGCATTGCTTTACGGCCGTACCGCAGGGATTGGAAACTGGCCTTTTTTCTTTCCCTTCTTCCACTACTCCTAAGGTTTTTTTAATATAATAATACTATAATAGGCTAATATTATATAAGATATTGTGTAAGCTTCAATAGAATAAAAAAAAAAAAAACATATTTGCATCATATACATATTGCCGAACGTATGTGTTTTCGCATGCAACCAAACAGATGTATGTTTGATTATACTTAGATTGTTTTTGTTTCAACGTGTTTTAATGCAAGTACTACAAATTGTATTATCTGGATACCGATTTTAATAATTTAATCGGAAAAAAATGCAGAGAGTATTATACGGTCGGACGTGCTCGACTGTACTTTTTTCTTTCTTGTTTATCACCATCACGAGCCGAGTCGATATAGCTATGTCCGTCTGTCTGTCTGTCCGTATGAACAAACAGATTTCAGAGATGGTAAGAGCTACAAGATCGAGCTTGGTGTCAAACGATCATATATTTAGTCAATCAATACAAGAATTTTTTTTTTCTACGCCACCCCCCATTCGCCCACAATGAGCAAAAAACTTGACACACGTTGGAAAAAATAGATGTTTTCGGTGAATATCTCAGTAATTCTAACACTTAGGAATACCAGTTTTGGAATGCGCATTCCTCTAGACAGCGTTAATTCCTTTTCATTCAAAATTTTGCCATTCTTCCTTTTCTTATAAGACCTAAAAAACTTAAAAAAATTTAATCCCGTTTTTAAGGCATTTTTTTAAACAATACAGTGTTGTAAATTAACATTCGTTTGGAGACATATCATATTAAACTATCCAGAAAGGTGCATTAGAATCGGCCTATAAACAAGAAAACTAGAAGCGGTACAATATTAATAATTAAACGCAATATCAATCAAGCGAGACAGAAACTTATAAGAATACTCGAATGTTTTCGCTGCCTGTGTGGCGGCAGAGCTGCCCGCGTCGAATACAGACATACATACATACATACATATAATGTCAAACGTATGTGTATTCGCATATAAACAAACAGATATATGTTTGATTATCGTGTTCTCATTGTGATCACATCTGAATTTTGAGATCTGAAAATTCTAAAATTTTCGGAATTGTTTTTGTGAAAACTATTTTTGTGTGCTATCGGGAAATATTTTTCGTGTTTTTTATTTTTGTTATCTGAAAATTTCCAAAAGTAAATTTACTTTATTATTTGTGCCCCAAGCCTGAAATTGTCGCCTGATTAATATATTATATTTTCCAGATTTTCTAAATTTCTGTTTTAATTTCTGGATTTTCGTTTCTCGGATAGTAATAAGTCGGTAGTTGACTTTAGTCCTCGCACCTTTAAGCCTCCGTCAAACATAATTAATGAAATATCCGACTTTGTATTGCATACGAAGGAGATAATAAAGATCTGTGGCAATAATTTCAACATAAAAAAACTACCGAACAATTCTATTCGAGTTAATCTTTTGAATTCTGATTCTTATCGTGCCCTATCCAAGTAGCTTAATTCCAAGCGCGAAAGAGAATAGGGTAAGGGATTATATCATGGAACAGACAAACAGGAGATCGTCCAAGCCTTTGCCCTTCTTAGGAATAATGTGCGTTCATCCACCGTCGCGACGCGTGGTCGTGGACAAGTTTACAAAAAAGCCGATGAATCTCTTCTTTGTAGAATTGGAGCATTACAACAACAACAAAGCTGCCTTCGATATAAATTGTCTATATCATTAAATTGTTAAAATCGAACCTCCAATTTCTAAGCCTGTTCTACCTCAATGTCATAGATGCTTAAATTTTTGACACACTCAAGCTTACTGTTTTAACCAGCCAAGGTGCGTAAAATGTAAGGACTTGCTATGTTGACTTGGCTCCAAACAGTATGTAACAGGGAGAACGAGGCGTGGCAGACCCCATAAAGTATATATATTCTTGATCAGCACCACAAGCCGAGTCGATATAGCCATATCCGTCTGTCCGTATGAACAAACAGATTTCAGAGATGATAAGTGCTACAAGTTCGAGCTTGGTGTCAAATGATCACATATTTAGTCGGTCAATACAAGAATCTTTTTTATACTCTGCAAGAGTATATTGGGTTTGTGCAAAAAGTATGTAACAGGCAGAAGGAGGCGTGGCAGACCCCATAAAGTATATATATTCTTGATCAGCGTCACAAGCCGAGTCGATATAGCCATGTCGGTCTGTCCGTCTGACCGTCTGTCCGTCTGTCTGTCTGTCCGTATGAACAAACAGATTTCAGAGATAGTAAGAGCTACAAGTTCGAGCTTGGTGTCAAACGATCACATATTTAGTCAGTCAATACAAGAATCTTTTTTTTTTTTCGATGCCACGCCCCATTCGCCCACAATGAGCAAAAAACTAGACACACCTCGGGAAAAATCGATGTTTTCGGCAAATATCTCAGTAACTATGGCACCTAGGATCACCAATTTGGGTACGGAGGTTCCTAGCGACAGCATAGTTGCATTGCCATTTAAAATTTGGGACTGCCACTCCCACTTTTCCCACATTTGATAAAAAAGTCTGGAACCTTCAATGCCGTTTTTGGCGAACTTGTTCGTATCGTACAGTATTGTAATTATATAATGTGGAGACTAACTATATTAAACTATACTGAAAGGCGCATTAAAATCGGACTATAAACAAGAAAACTTACAATATTGTTAATTGAACGCAATATCAACCCATAGGTGCAAGCGAGATAGAAACACAGAAGCACATGTTCGAACGTTTTCGCTGCCTGTGTGTCGGCAGCGCTGCCCGCGGTCGCTGGCTGCGCCGAATACACACATACATACATACATATTTGCATCATATACATATTGCCAAACGTATGTGTATTCGAATACAAACAAACAGATGTGTGTTTAATTATGCTTAGATTGTTTTTTTCTTTCAACGTGTTTTAATGCAAGTAATTCACATTGTAATATCTCGATACCGATTTTAATAATTTAATCGGGACAAATGCAGAAAGTATTATACGGTCGGGCGCGCTCGACTGTACTTTTCTTTCTTGTTACTAACTAGCTCCTCTTGTTCATTTCTCCACGGATAATACAGCATTACTAGTTCCCTAAAATAATTCTCCCTATCGTGACTAACATTATATCTCCTATAACGTATTATCCGTGGACTACGCCTTTCTCTAATAAATCCGCTACCATTGCGAAGAGGATAAACTTCGGTTCTACCGAATCGTGCATTCCTACCTCATTCTGCGATGCTTGGCGAGTCTTACCTGCAGTTTTGGAGAATGTATAAAATGCCGCAAAGTCTGCTAAGCATAAACTATTTAGATCATCTGGACGGTGAACGTAATGATCTAATAGGCCTACTTCGAAAATATCTTCTGAGTCTTCGGGCAAACTTCTGAGTTGTGCCCTCGACTTGAGCATTTGAACTCGTTTGTCAGGCAATCCAGTGTTTATGAAGACTTCTGCATTGCTGCTCTCTGACAACGACATCCCTAAACAGCAATAAGCTGCCTCCTGTGCAGATATTTCTGAGCCATTCATGAACTTATGACCTATGTGCTGCAGTTTCTGCCTTATGCTAAAATTTCCTGTGCGCGCTTCTTCTACAGCTTCTCGCATTAGCTTAGACATACGTCTTTGCGACTTATTAATGTAATTGATTACATAACTGCAGCACGCATATGGATCTAATATAAACTGTATATCTATGTTGGCTCTCTGCATTGACAAAATATGCGTGTTAAACGCATTCACCATCTAATTGCTAGAATATAATCCTCATAACTAAGACCAATTTGAGGTTGCGAGAGAAAATTATTAAAATCATTAAGGGATTCCCTAACTTCACTATCTATGGGAGAATTTAAGAAACTGTTTATTTTCTCAAAATTCTGTTGATGAATTGAATAACTATCTTCAGGAAGAGGAAAGAGAATTTCTGTACTAGGCATTGGAGGATATGGTATACCAAAACGACAGATTTGCCTATTTCTAATGCTACGCTGGCATGACGGAGTATGCTTATGCGTTTGGTATAAAATGAAGGGTTTCAATTCATCGTTTGTTGGATTTTTTTTTCCGTCGTAATAAACCGATCAACAAACTGTACAACAGACGGACTAGTGGAAGAATTACTAGCATCGAATAAAGGGGCATCTTTCAACCAAAACATTCCATGAATGTGTGGAGAACCCCGATGTTGGAACTCTACTCGCCAATAATATTTATAAACAGAATGTTGGCCGAAAATGCCTCCATACTTCCTCATAACTGCTGCCTATACCTATAATCAAAATACCTAGCACACGTAACTGGGTCTGATCTAATCAGTTCTACAACTTCAGACCTTTCTAAACTAGCTGCCTCTTCTTCTTCGGTTAGAACTTGCTTCCTAACTATTTTCTTCAAAATAACTATAAGTTCTAACCACCTACTTTCTGCAGCAGAGAGCGTAATGAAGAAATAAGGTATGCCAAATTGCCTAATCATGGCCATAACCTTCTTCTTCTCCGCTTCCCAATGAGCAGGAGAAGATCGAATGCCTTTTAAAATCTTAAATCCTCATCAAACTGAATAAATCTGTTTCTTTCATACGGAAAACTGTTTGTTCATACGGACTTTTTTCATCTGCTGGCCAGACAATAACACAAGCCAGAAATCGCTTAAAGCCAGAAAGACTTTCAAAACTACTTCTATTTTTGGGAAGTTTGGAAAGTGAAGAGTGGGAGCTTTAAATACACGGTAAGCCTTTTTATGCATAACCAACTTTTAAATTTTACGACTTTTTTACTCTTAGATACTATTATTTTGTTGGATCTCTTAGATTTTAAATGCTTTATAAGTTTGAAATCCCTTGTAATGTTTAAATATGAAGTCATACATATTATTATCTTGTTAAAACTCTTAGATCTAAAATTATTAAGTATGAAATCTTTTATGTTTAAATATGAAGTCATACATATTAACTAAAAAAAATTATTTTAAAAAAATGTATTCAAAATGCTTTTTACTTGCTATTTTCTTATATTTTTACAGTTATTAATTTAAAGAGATTTCTGTAATTTATAATATCGATATCGAACTCGATATTCGCGATATGATATTTTCGATACGATATTTAATTTGATATTTTTATTGATATCGATATCGCTATTTTCTTGGCGATATACATCCCTAATTAGATATTTTATGTCTTAATTAGTCCAATAAATGACGCGATACTCTCTAACGACAACGCTGATTATACCCGTTACTCGTAGAGTAAAAGGGTATATTGTAACCGTTGGAATGTATGTAACAGGCAGAAGGAGGCGTGGCAGACCCCATAAAGTATATATATTCTTGATCAGCATCACAAGCCGAGTCGATATAGCCATGTCCGTCTGTCTGTCCGTATAAACAAACAGATTTCAGAGATGGTAAGAGCTACAAGTTCGAGCTTGGTGTCAATCGATCACATATTTAGTCAGTCAATACAAGAATCTTTTTTTATACTCTCTGCAAGAGTATATTGGGTTTGTGCAAAAGTATGTAACAGGCAGAAGGAGGCGTGGCAGACCCCATAAAGTATATATATTCTTGATCAGCATCACAAGCCGAGTCGATATAGCCATGTCCGTCTGTCCGTCTGTCTGTCTGTCCGTATGAACAAACAGATTTCAGAGATGGTAAGAGCTACAAGTTCGAGCTTGGTGTCAAACGATCAGATATTTAGTCAGTCAATACAAGAATCTTTTTTTTTTTCGATGCCCCGCCCCATTCGCCCACAATAAGCAAAAAACTGGACACACCTCGGAAAAAAATTGGTGTTTTCGGCAAATATCTCAGTAACTATGGCACCTAGGATCACCAATTCTGGAACAGGAGGTTCCTAGCCACGGCATAGTTGCATTGCCATTTAAAATTTTGGACTGCCACGCCCACTTTTCCCACATTTGATAAAAAGACTGGAACCTTCAATGCCGGTTTTGGCGAACTTGTTCGTATCGTACAATATTGTAATTATTTACTTCGTGTGGAGACCTAACTGTATTAAACTATACTGAAAGGCGCATTAAAATCGGACTATAAACAAGAAAACTAGAAGCGTTACAATATTGATAATTTAACGCAATATCAATTAATGAGTGCAAGCGAGATAGAAACACACAAGAACATGTTCAAACGTTTTTGCTGACTGTGTGGCGGCAGCGCTGCCCACGGAACCTGGCTGCGCCGAATACACACATGCATACATACACATTTGCATCATATACATATTGTCAAATGTATGTGTATTCGAATACAAACAAACAGATGTATGTTTGATTATGTTCAGGTTGTTTTTGTTTCAACGTGTTTTAATGCAAGTAATTCACATTGTAATATCTCGATACCGATTTTAATAATTTAATCGGGACAAATGCAGAAAGTATTATACGGTCGGGCGCGCTCTACTGTACTATTCTTTCTTGTTCTATGTCACTTTCTTTCTGTAAGGCTGACTTACACGGATTTTTGTCGTATAAGTTATTGCTATTCAAGCAATCAAAAAGCTTATTAATTTTTTCAATAAATTTAAATGTTGCGATCGCAACATCCTCGCAGTCAACAAATGTCCCATTTTGGATTAAGGTTTTAAGTGCAGCAGCTACGGTTTGGCTAAATACCTGCGATGCAAATTTAACTTTCATTTTTTCAAATAAATTTGGTTAAATGTGTTTTCTGAACAATTTTGGGCACATTCATACAGATGTGTTGTTAGTGTCGATCTCAAACAACTTAACAACTATTTGCCATGAAACTCGTCAGGAGTTTCAATATAATTGCGCATTAAAATATTTCTAATCGATTTTATATGGTGGGGGACATCATATATCCTATATATCTTTTGATCACCAAAATCAAAATGTGGCTCATCACATTTGTTAAATGCTCCGCGATTGTTTGGACCTTGGTCACCTACTATTGCTCTTATTTGTAAGCCCAAGTTTTGTGGAGCTTTAATATTTCGCTCTATCAATTGTGTTAATTTTCAGGCAGATAGACCTGTGGAAGTGTCTACATAGCTTAAAACAAACTTCCAATTCGCGAAAAGTCCCCTCATCATGAAAACACAAATCTGCTTGCAGAAAACATCAGATTTTTCTAATCCGTCATCCACAAAACCTTTCACTTCATCTCTGTGGGAATTATATTGCAGCCCTTTTCTAATGGATATTTCATCGAACACTAGTACGGAAGTTTTGCTATTATCATCCATGTTTAAAAAAATTGCCTTTAAGTTATTTAGTAGATTTTCATTTAGGCCAGGAACCACGTTTTTAACTGGAGGCTATCTCAGTAATGACGATTTACATGGCAGGTTTAACTCAAGGTCGTCTCTCATAAAATTATAGGCCTTGGATGAATAAAAGTTAATGCTTTGATCTATAATTTTGTATTGTGTTTGTATTTTTTTGATAAGCCTTTCTTATCAATGCAATCAAAAATATTATTATTTGCTTTTTTTGGCTTTTAGGTACTTTAGCTTTTTAGCTCTTTAATTTTTAAGCATATTTTTTAAATTTCTAATCTTTTTTAGGTATAGCATGCTCTTTTTGCTTTTCCTTTTTAGATTTTCAGCCCCTTCAAAATATTTGTTTTTATAATATGCCTCATTTCTCTCTTTTTGAAGGCAATTAACACAAAATATGTCATTTATTTGATGTATGGGGGCAGGGGCTATCTGCAATATCAATGCTCGTAATTTCGAGCGCAGCCTTTTTACCTTCGTTTCGGAAATTAGAAATTTTGTCTGCTTCATCGCAAAAAATAAAGGGATTACTTTTGTCATCCGATTCAAAAATGTTTAAATTTAAATTAGGCTCTTCGCATAAATGCAGAGTTGTTAGAGCACCTGCCTTTAAAAATTTGTTTGCCATAAACTTTTGTTCAAAATGTAAGTTGCAAATTAATTCCTTGTCAATATTGACATCACTTGGCAACTTACATTTTGAAACCCACTGGTGACAGACAGACTCGTTGTTGGGGAACTTGAATAATCTTACCGGGAAGTGCTCTGAGCCGTCTCTAAGGCTTCGCAGGCTCGAATCAATAATGCACTTGCGCCCACTTTTCCTTTTATCACTTCTGCTAATGTGAATCATTTCTATCAATTTTTCTTATAATAAGCTTTTAAAACGGTGTATTTCTCCAAATATTCGCTTGTTTAAATTGCAATCACAATAATCCACGCATGGTATGAAAAGCAATAAAAAAGCGCGGTCAAAATTTTTCAAAGAGAATGGAAAAAGAGCATAATCACCTTTGTTTGGATTGGGAAGACGTTTGATGACGATGGCGTGTCATCGACAGTTAGTTTTTTTTAAATTGTTAAAATGTCTAACTGTCATCTTATTAAAGATGACAAACAAACTTTTGTAAGTACCTTATGTCTTTAATGTAAAATAATTGAACTTAACGATTTCTTCTTTAAATTGTATATACAGGTGCGAATTATTCTAAAAATTTCCAAAGGCAATATAGTGAAAAACTTCGACTCGGTTATTGGAAGCAATATAATTCCAAAGCTGAATTATGACGGAATTAACGGAAAAGAGCCGTTCAAGCAGTTCAAATATTTGAACGATGCTCTATCTGGTATGTATAAATTATCTTAATTTTAATGACAAAAAGTTAATAATGTTTAATTAACAGATGCTATAAAAACCGAAGGCTGGACCCACAAAAGCTATGTCACCACCATTAGGAACTGCTTTCGGGTGCAAAAAGGTCGGCTGGCGAAGCAAAAAATTTAATACTAAAAATAAAATTAAGAATGTAGCAATAGATATAAATATGTAAATATAGATTAAGTAAACATAGATTTTAAGCATGTTACATACTTTTTTTTATTAGATAATGTAAATATTAAGTATAATTAAAGTTTAATTAAAAAAAATATACTACATTACTGAAGCGTTTATATATTTCCATTAGTAATCAATTATTTCAGCAATTACTTCACAAAGAAGTAAGCCATTTTATATAGTGAGAATATCGGTAGCAGGTATATTGTGTTATAATGTACGTACATTACTAACCCATAAGCGATTTTGAAATCGTATGCTACGTTTTCTTCAGGTTGCGGAATTTCTGCGTTACAGTAATTAAAAAACATATGCTTAGGTAATGGAAAACCGAATGAATCTTCGTCACTTCATTACTTTCTGCATTACTAAATTCAATAATCGATGGAATAATGAGCATTTCCTACACTGGGCTCTTGTGTTGTTTACTTTGCTCTCCTCCTCTCGCCGTACACTGCCGGCTGGCAGCAATGGGACGGTGCCCGTAAATTTTCAAACGTATGTACTGGCAGTTTTCGGAAAGTACCATTTCAATTGTGCGCTTTATTTATGGGCCGTCACACAGTCTGGTAACTCTATTATATTGAAGAGTTGGTAAAGTGAACAAGTTCATATACATAAGTTTACACAAGAAGAAGAAGATTAATTGAAGTAACAAAGCGTGTTTAAATGAGAAAGAAAGAAATACAATACAATTGAAATACTTAAAAAAGATAAAAAGGAGTTAGTGCTGTCTTATTGTTAGGGTGTGAGATTGGAAGGCTGGAGCGACGAATGCATATGAGTGCAGACATTGAAAACGCTTCAGTCTGTGTGCGCTAAAGACGCCACTGCTTTTCTATAAAACTTTTAAAAATTTCGTAATTTTATTTTTATTACTCTCTTTAATTCATTCATATACATTCTAGGAGTTATATTAATTGCATTAGAAATCTAGCTATTTTTGCTTCCGGGATTCTAGTCAGCACTGTTTCAGCGTGCGTTAAAAGTAACGACTTTTACTTTACTCCTTCTATCCTATCTCTCTCACTCCCTAGGCTTGCACTCTACTTGTTTCATTTCTGAGCGAGAGAAATTCTATCCCATACTCAATCTATGTAATTTTGGCGTTCGTTTTGCTTTACTTCGTTACGAACGTTTCGATTGACCAGTTGTTATCGTGCATCGATATATCAGATCATTAATTAAATATACAATAAGTGCGTTAGTTCGTGAGTGTGTGTGTCAATCGATTTACGTCTGTGAGTTAGACATCGCGAACATTCGATTTTCTTTGAGCTAGGCGCGCGTAGTTTGTGACGTAGTTAGTTCATTCGTATATTATTTAATTAATAATTTGTTATATAATATAATTTTAAATGTTTAAATAAATTACATAAAAATATATCTTTTATATTTTTATATATTTTATATAAATACAATTAATAATATTATACAAATAAAATATTTTATAAATTTTATTTAATTACCTATGTATATAATTATTATTTTCCCTGCAAGAGTATATTGGGTTTGTGCAAAGTATGTAACAGGCAGAAGGAGGCGTGGCAGACCCCATAAAGTATATATATTCTTGATCAGCATCACAAGCCGAGTCGATATAGCCATGTCCGTCTGTCCGTCTGTCTGTCTGTCCGTATGAACAAACAGATTTCAGAGATAGTAAGAGCTACAAGTTCGAGCTTGGTATCAATCGATCACATATTTAGTCAGTCAATACAAGAATCTTTTTGGACCCCGTACTCTAAAAAGAGTATAGGGGTCTATTAGGTTTGTCGAAGCGAAATGTGCGTAACAGGCAGAAGGAGGCGTGGCCGACCCCATAAAGTATATATATATTCTAGATCAGCATCAACAGCCGAGTCGATATAGCAATGTCCGTCTGTCTGTCTGTCCGTCCGTCCGTCCGTATGAACACCTAGATCTTTTTTAAACTACAAGAGCTAGAGCCACCATATGTGGAATGAAAGTCCGTCTATATTGCAGGCAGGTTAAGTTTATTTCAAATTTTTGCTACGCCCCCTACCGCCCCCGCAAATTGTAAAAAACAGTTTTCATTGCACTACAACTTTGAAACTATGAAAGCTATCGTAACCAAATTCACACAGTAGGTGTATGGTACAACTATAACTATCCTCACCAAGTTTCGTTAAGATCGGACAACTATAGCTTATAGCGCCCATAGGACAAATCGGTCAAAAACAAAAAATTTGTATGAAGACGTAGTATTTGCTAAGTGATCGCAACCAAACTCACACAGAATGTGTACATAATTATTAAAAGTAACTTCACCAAATTTGGTCCAAATCGGACAACTACAACATATGAAACAAATTGGTCAAAAATGTTAAAAATTATAATTTATGTACGTGTTTGAAGAAAAGTGGTAAATCATTTTTTATCTACTTTAGCCGTCCTGATTGTCAACAGTGCTGTGGTCCAAGTGATGTGACATGCATTAGAGAAACTGAGGTCTGCGGTTCGAACCCCAGCACAGACAGGCATTTGTTTTCTTTTTCTTTTTCTATAATAAAACATTATTATATGTAAATGCAGATAATCAGCAGTACCTGCAAATTGAGGTGTGGTACATATGGTAGAGTGGCGACATGTGAGAATCCTGTGTCTGATACCGCGGGCTCAATTGCAGCTAGCGCATAACATTTTTTACTTTTTTAAATTTTAATTTAAACTATTATCTTTTTTTAAATTTGTATTTTAAAATATGAATCAGTCTACTGCTTCTTCTTTTAAAATTGTAAGTATTTTTGTATGCGCACTACAAGGAGTACAGGGGGTCTTTTACAGTCGGCACGTCGACTGTAGCCTTTCTTACTTGTTTTTTTCGATGCCACGCCCCATTCGCCCACAATAAGCAAAAAACTGGACACACCTCGAAAAAAATTGGTGTTTTCGGCAAATATCTCAGTAAATATGGCACCTAGGATCACCATTTTGGGTATGGAGGTTCCTAGCGACAGCATAGTGGCATTGCCATTTAAAATTTTGGACTGCCACGCCCCCTTTTCCCACACTTGAAAAAACTTCAAATGGCGTTTTTGGCGAACTTGTTCGTATCATACTGTATTGTTATTTATAATTCGTGCATTAAAGGTGCATTAAAATCGGACTATAGACAAGAAAACTAGAAGCGTTACAATATTGATAATTGAACCCAATATCAACCCATACGTGCAAGCGAGATAGAAACACACAAGCACATGTTTGAACGTTTTCGCTGCCTGTGTTCCGGCAGCGCTGCCCGCGGAAGCTGGCTGCGCCGAATACACACACATACATATTTGCACACAGACTCACTAGTGAGTGAGTTTCTTGCTAGTGCGGTTGTGTTTATCGGGGCTCCGGGTTAAATTCGTGTTTTCTCGTGCCACAACTGAAATCCAGGTGATATCTTTCATTATTGGGTTTTTCTACCACGAGGGTACTTGCCTGTTTACTGAAGCCTGGTCTGGCAGACGCCTTTCGTGCAGGTACAAGGCGGTGTCGTCCTCTCATACTGGAGGGCGAAGGGAGGTGAGGCAGTTTTTTGTTTGCGTTGGCGCACTTTTGCTTTCCTCGAGTATAAAGTGTCAACAAAAACAACTTTCACTCAGCAACTTCACCGCCGCCTTGCGGTGCACCAAAAAAGTGTGGCTCTGGCGACCGAGGCGGGGAGGTATATCTCCTGGTAGCAGAAGGTCCCTAGTAGCAAAGAACCTTGAGCCTTGGTTATGAATGCTGACATGGACGCAGAGCAAAAGAAGGCTGAGAAGCGTATAGCGTTTGGACAGCGTTCCAAATTGGGTCGCTCGCCCCCCCAAGAGTGGAAAACGCCCAGTGGCATTTGGCCGCTTAATCCAGTTTCTGGAGGTGCAGCCAGAGGTCTCCAGCTACTTCCCCCAGTGCATATTGCAAAAGAGCACCTGCCATAATCCCTGTGAATCCCTTCGAGTTCAGCGGAGCCACTGTGTCTAAGAATACGGGTAATAGTGATCTTAGGTCGATCCTCATGTCACTGGTTGACAAATCGTCCGAGTTGTCAAAAATGGTGTGAGACGCGCGTTACATTAATAAAGACATGAAGGAGCTGGCACAGAAAGTCGTGAGCCTCCAGAAGTCTGCGCTCCACATCTTTTACCAAGGGATCCCAGAAAAAGAGCGGACGTCCAGATCCCAAGACACGCAGTGGTCTCCACAAGGAAATGTGGCTAAGCGGCGCGCCGAGAGGAACGACAGGAGTAGCTCTAAGCGGAGTAAATGTCCGGGTCCCAGTACCATTCCCCCTCAGGAAAAGGGAGGAGATGCTCCCCAGGCACCGGGGTGGACGGAGGTAAAGGGAAGAGCAAAAGCGCGCCAGCCGAGGCAACGCCCTGATGCTATTATAATTGAGCCGAAGGGTAAAATGACATACTCGAGATTCTGAACTTGGTTACTCGCAACCAGGACGGAAGACTCAAGGGTGTAGGCGAGCGTACGTATTGGTGCTGCTCTAGAGGATAAAGTGGAAGCACGAGCTCTGACTCATCTGACCCGTCTCGAAGTCCTCGATCTAGACGAGATGTCTACCGAAGAAGATCTGCAAAAGGCATGTCAGGATAAGCTGGGAGTCTCTATTGAGAGGTCCTCAATAAGAAGCTTGCGTCCTTCGTTTGGAAGCACTCAACGTGCCATCCTCAGCGTTCCAGCAACCACCGCTAAGCGCCTCCTGGAGGCTGGCAAAGTCAGAGTAGCCTGGTCGGTTTGCAGGATTAAGGAGCTGACACAACCTCCAAGGTGTTACAAATGCCAAGAAGTCGGACACTTAGCGAGCAGATGCACCAGTGAAATCGACAGAAGCAACCTATGTTTCCGATGCGGATCTAGTGGTCATAAAATGCGTGACTGCAAGAACGAAGCTAAATGTTTCCGCTGCGCTCAGACTAAAAGGCCATCCAACCACATTGCAGGAAGTGCCAGGTGCCCGATCTCCTTAAAGGGCTCAGAGAAGATCAAACCACTCTCTCTATGACCCCCTTTTTTCAAATAAACTTGAACCACTGCGCGGGCGCATGGGACCTGCTGACACAGTCAGTGCGTGAGCAAAAATCGGATGTTGCTATCATCAGCGAACCATATAGCACACCAGATACGGGCTGTTGGATCCAAAGTCTGTCAACAAAAGCTGCGATTTGGACTTGTGGGGAGACCATGTCTTCGGCCATCGTCTGCGGCCTCATCAAGGTATTTTGTAAGGGCTAAACTGGGATACCTCTGGGTCTACAGCTGCTATCTCCCGCCAAGCTTAAGTCGGTATGGATTTGCTGCAGCAATAGACGAGTTGGCTGTCGATGCGAGAAACCATAAACCGACCATTATAGCAGGAGACTTCAACGCTTGGGCTCAGGAGTGGGGTAGCGACATATCTACGAGTAGCAACTCTGATGCTATTGCTAAGGGTCGCATTCTTCTCAAAGCATTTGCCACGCTTGACGTAAGCCGTAACCGCGGCTCAGTGAACACGTTCAATCGTGGAAAAGCCGGCTCGATCATTGACCTAACGTTCGTCTACAGCCATCTGTCTCCCCGATCAACCTGGTCCATAGGCAATCTCTACACTCGCAGCGACCATGAGACACTGATATTCACACTGGGTGTAAGGCAAGACACGAGCACGAACCACCTCCTCCCCGTGCGACGGACTGCATTTCGAGAAGGATCGCTTTGTGTCCCGAACTTCGTACGGGTGATGGAAAACCTGAGATTTGCAGTATCAGCGCAGGAGATGGCCACTCAACTGTCGAGCCATGTTTTGAACGCCTGCGACTCTAGCATGGACCGAATGAGGCCATTCGCCGGACCACAGAAGGCAACATATTGGTGGAACGCAGATATCGCCAATGCCAGAAGCATCTGTCTTTCAGCCAGAAGGAAGTACACGAGGGCTCGCAAAAGAAGCAGGAGCAACTGGCCTGAGCTCCATATAGCTTACAGGGCAGCCAGGCTATCTCTGAAGAAGGCAATAATGAGCAGCAAGCGAGAACGTTTTCTTCAACTGTGTGACTCAGCTGATAACGACCCATGGGGAAGGGCCTACAAGATGGTTGTGAAAGGACTCCACATCAAGAAGGAAAGGCAATCATAGAGACACTTTTTCCTGCGTGCAACTCCACTCTGCCGCTGGCATGCGAAGTACCTTATCTACCATCCTTGATCGAAACAGTCTCGGCTAATGAGATTCTGGCATTATCCAGGAAAATGAGTTCGAGCACGGCCCATGGTCCGGATGGAATCCCCAACCGTGCAGTCAAACTGGCTGTTGCCTGCCAACCCGCTGCCTATGCGATGGCGTATACGCAATGCCTTCGTGAGGGACTTTTTCCTGCACAATGGAAGGCTCAACACCTTGTCCTAATACCAAAAACTGGAAGGGCCCCAGGTAGTCCTGGCTCGTATCGTCCGATATGTCTTATCGACGCAATGGGAAAAATGCTGGAGAGTCTAATCTGCACCCGGATAATGAGGGCTATCGATGCAGCTGGTGGGTTATCGCCCTACCAATTTGGCTTTCGGAAAAGCTTGTCTACAGTTGATGCCATTGAAAGAGTTTTGGAAATTGCGTGTGCTGCTACAGAGGGCACTAGGTGGAAGGGAGGCTCGAAGGAATGCTGCCTGATTGTCACTCTTGACATCAAGAATGCCTTCAACACGGTGAAATGGGATAGAATCCTCAGCGCACTACGTAGGCTCGCAATCCCTCAATACCTACAGTCGATTGCGCGTAGCTACTTTGAAGGAAGAGTGCTTAGGTACGACTCTGCAGTCGGAGTGCATGAGTACCACGCCTCTGCAGGCGTACTCCAAGGATCGGTGATGACTCCATTACTGTGGAATATCGTATATGACGATATTTTGAGGCTACCCTTGCCCTCCGGCTGCCAGCTAACATGCTATGCGGATGACGTCGCTCTGACAGTGGTTAGCAAACACCTGCTGGATGTAGAGACCACGTGCAACATGGCCATCTCTGATTTATCCAGCTGGCTAGACTCAGTGGGCCTTGAGCTAGCCGCACATAAAACGGAGGCTGTTCTGGTTAGTACTCGTTCGGTCGTGGAGACAGCGTACATATGTGTCGGTGCTCAAAATATAACATCAAGCCGGGCTATTCGCTACCTTGGGGTCATGATAGACACCAGACTGTGTTTCCGTGAGCACCTGTCATATGTCCAGGAGAGAGCTGCAAACACAAGACGCGCCTTGTTTCGAATTATAGCAAACGCACGTGGGCCGAGACAACAACGTAGGCTACTTCTCACAAGCGTGATACGGTCAGTGATCACATACGCTGCACCTATCTGGGCGGACGGAATGCAGGTCCCAAGCTATGCCAGAGGAATAAAGTCCATACACCGACTCTGTGCCCTAAGGATCTGCTGTGGATTCCGCACAATCTCGGAGGAAGCATTACTTGTTATCGCAGGACTGCTGCCAATAGACCTTCTTGTCGCAGAAGAGCGAGCAGTTGCGCAAGCCACCCAAGCCGGTGTCAACAGATTGACCGCTCGGAGGGCAGCAAGAGAAGAAAGCCTAAACCAATGGCAAAGTCGCTGGGATGCCTCTGCGCCGACGGGCGTTGGACATATCAGCTCATTCCTCATATTAGGCGGTGGTTGAACAGAGCGCATCGTTCGGTAAATTCTATATCACGCAACTTCTCAGCGGGCATGGCTGCTTTGGTCAATACCGGTTCAGGTTTGGACATCAGGATTCCCCTACCTGTAAATGGTGCGGCTTCCACATCGAAGATGCAAAGCATGTCATCATTGTGTGAACCATGTATATGGACTGCTTTTAGCAACTTTGCAGCTGGAGCAATGTTAGAGCTCCGCAGAACCGAGCGTCTGAGAAGACTCGTGGGATAGAGGGCAGTCATCCTAGTCCCTGTGAAGCATTGCTTTACGGCCGTACCGCAGGGATTGGAAACTGGCCTTTTTTCTTTCCCTTCTTCCACTACTCCTAAGGTTTTTTAATATAATAATACTATAATAGGCTAATATTATATAAGATATTGTGTAAGCTTCAATGGAATAAAAAAAAAAAAACATATTTGCATCATATACATATTGCCGAACGTATGTGTTTTCGCATGCAACCAAACAGATGTATGTTTGATTATACTTAGATTGTTTTTGTTTCAACGTGTTTTAATGCAAGTACTACAAATTGTATTATCTGGATACCGATTTTAATAATTTAATCGGAAAAAAATGCAGAGAGTATTATACGGTCGGACGTGCTCGACTGTACTTTTCTTTCTTGCTTATCACCATCACGAGCCGAGTCGATATAGCTATGTCCGTCTGTCTGTCTGTCCGTATGAACAAACAGATTTCAGAGATGGTAAGAGCTACAAGATCGAGCTTGGTGTCAAACGATCATATATTTAGTCAATCAATACAAGATTTTTTTTTTTTCTACGCCACCCCCATTCGCCCACAATGAGCAAAAAACTTGACACACGTTGGAAAAAATAGATGTTTTCGGTGAATATCTCAGTAATTCTAACACTTAGGAATACCAGTTTTGGAATGCGCATTCCTCTAGACAGCGTTAATTCCTTTTCATTCAAAATTTTGCCATTCTTCCTTTTCTTATAAGACCTAAAAAACTTAAAAAAAATTTAATCCCGTTTTTTAAGGCATTTTTTTTAAACAATACAGTGTTGTAAATTAACATTCGTTTGGAGACATATCATATTAAACTATCCAGAAAGGTGCATTAGAATCGGCCTATAAACAAGAAAACTAGAAGCGGTACAATATTAATAATTAAACGCAATATCAATCAAGCGAGACAGAAACTTATAAGAATACTCGAATGTTTTCGCTGCCTGTGTGGCGGCAGAGCTGCCCGCGTCGAATACAGACATACATACATACATACATATAATGTCAAACGTATGTGTATTCGCATATAAACAAACAGATATATGTTTGATTATCGTGTTCTCATTGTGATCACATCTGAATTTTGAGATCTGAAAATTCTAAAATTTTTCGGAATTGTTTTTGTGAAAACTATTTTTTGTGTGCTATCGGGAAATATTTTTCGTGTTTTTTAATTTTTGTTATCTGAAAATTTCCAAAAGTAAATTTACTTTATTATTTGTGCCCCAAGCCTGAAATTGTCGCCTGATTAATATATTATATTTTCCAGATTTTCTAAATTTCTGTTTTAATTTCTGGATTTTCGTTTCTCGGATAGTAATAAGTCGGTAGCTGACTTTAATCCTCGCACCTTTAAGCCTCCGCCAAACATAATTAATATAATATCCGACTTTGTATTGCATACGAAGGAGATAATAAAGATCTGTGGCAATAATTTCAACATAAAAAAACTACCGAACAATTCTATTCGAGTTAATCTTTTGAATTCTGATTCTTATCGTGCCCTATCCAAGTAGCTTAATTCCAAGCGCGAAAGAGAATAGGGTAAGGGATTATATCATGGAACAGACAAACAGGAGATCGTCAAGCCTTTGCCCTTCTTAGGAATAATGTGCGTTCATCCACCGTCGCGACGCGTGGTCGTGGACAAGTTTACAAAAAGCCGATGAATCTCTTCTTTGTAGAATTGGAGCATTACAACAACAACAAAGCTGCCTTCGATATAAATTGTCTATATCATTAAATTGTTAAAATCGAACCTCAATTTCTAAGCCTGTTCTACCTCAATGTCATAGATGCTTAAATTTTTTTGACACACTCAAGCTTACTGTTTTAACCAGCCAAGGTGCGTAAAATGTAAGGACTTGCTATGTTGACTTGGCTCCAAACAGTATGTAACAGGGAGAACGAGGCGTGGCAGACCCCATAAAGTATATATATTCTTGATCAGCACCACAAGCCGAGTCGATATAGCCATATCCGTCTGTCCGTATGAACAAACAGATTTCAGAGATGATAAGTGCTACAAGTTCGAGCTTGGTGTCAAATGATCACATATTTAGTCGGTCAATACAAGAATCTTTTTTATACTCTCTGCAAGAGTATATTGGGTTTGTGCAAAAGTATGTAACAGGCAGAAGGAGGCGTGGCAGACCCCATAAAGTATATATATTCTTGATCAGCGTCACAAGCCGAGTCGATATAGCCATGTCCGTCTGTCCGTCTGACCGTCTGTCCGTCTGTCTGTCTGTCCGTATGAACAAACAGATTTCAGAGATAGTAAGAGCTACAAGTTCGAGCTTGGTGTCAAACGATCACATATTTAGTCAGTCAATACAAGAATCTTTTCTTTTTCGATGCCACGCCCCATTCGCCCACAATGAGCAAAAAACTAGACACACCTCGGGAAAAATCGATGTTTTCGGCAAATATCTCAGTAACTATGGCACCTAGGATCACCAATTTGGGTACGGAGGTTCCTAGCGACAGCATAGTTGCATTGCCATCTAAAATTTTGGACTGCCACGCCCACTTTTCCCACATTTGATAAAAAAGTCTGGAACCTTCAATGCCGTTTTTGGCGAACTTGTTCGTATCGTACAGTATTGTAATTATATAATGTGGAGACTAACTATATTAAACTATACTGAAAGGCGCATTAAAATCGGACTATAAACAAGAAAACTTACAATATTGTTAATTGAACGCAATATCAACCCATAGGTGCAAGCGAGATAGAAACACAGAAGCACATGTTCGAACGTTTTCGCTGCCTGTGTGTCGGCAGCGCTGCCCGCGGTCGCTGGCTGCGCCGAATACACACATACATACATACATATTTGCATCATATACATATTGCCAAACGTATGTGTATTCGAATACAAACAAACAGATGTGTGTTTAATTATGCTTAGATTGTTTTTCTTTCAACGTGTTTTAATGCAAGTAATTCACATTGTAATATCTCGATACCGATTTTAATAATTTAATCGGGACAAATGCAGAGAGTATTATACGGTCGGGCGCGCTCGACTGTACTTTTCTTTCTTGTTACTAACTAGCTCCTCTTGTTCATTTCTCCACGGATAATACAGCATTACTAGTTCCCTAAAATAATTCTCCCTATCGTGACTAACATTATATCTCCTATAACGTATTATCCGTGGACTACGCCTTTCTCTAATAAATCCGCTACCATTGCGAAGAGGATAAACTTCGGTTCTACCGAATCGTGCATTTCCTACCTCATTCTGCGATGCTTGGCGAGTCTTACCTGCAGTTTTGGAGAATGTATAAAATGCCGCAAAGTCTGCTAAGCATAAACTATTTAGATCATCTGGACGGTGAACGTAATGATCTAATAGGCCTACTTCGAAAATATCTTCTGAGTCTTCGGGCAAACTTCTGAGTTGTGCCCTCGACTTGAGCATTTGAACTCGTTTGTCAGGCAATCCAGTGTTTATGAAGACTTCTGCATTGCTGCTCTCTGACAACGACATCCCTAAACAGCAATAAGCTGCCTCCTGTGCAGATATTTCTGAGCCATTCATGAACTTATGACCTATGTGCTGCAGTTTCTGCCTTATGCTAAAATTTCCTGTGCGCGCTTCTTCTACAGCTTCTCGCATTAGCTTAGACATACGTCTTTGCGACTTATTAATGTAATTGATTACATAACTGCAGCACGCATATGGATCTAATATAAACTGTATATCTATGTTGGCTCTCTGCATTGACAAAATATGCGTGTTAAACGCATTCACCATCTAATTGCTAGAATATAATCCTCATAACTAAGACCAATTTGAGGTTGCGAGAGAAAATTATTAAAATCATTAAAGGGATTCCCTAACTTCACTATCTATGGGAGAATTTAAGAAACTGTTTATTTTCTCAAAATTCTGTTGATGAATTGAATTACTCGGACTATCTTCAGGAAGAGGAAAGAGAATTTCTGTACTAGGCATTGGAGGATATGGTATACCAAAACGACAGATTTGCCTATTTCTAATGCTACGCTGGCATGACGGAGTATGCTTATGCGTTTGGTATAAAATGAAGGGTTTCAATTCATCGTTTGTTGGATTTTTTTCCGTCGTAATAAACCGATCAACAAACTGTACAACAGGCGGACTAGTGGAAGAATTACTAGCATCGAATAAAAAGGGCATCTTTCAACCAAAACATTCCATGAATGTGTGGAGAACCCCGATGTTGGAACTCTACTCGCCAATAATATTTATAAACAGAATGTTGGCCGAAAATGCCTCCATACTTCCTCATAACTTTTAAAAGCTGCCTATACCTATAATCAAAATACCTAGCACACGTAACTGGGTCTGATCTAATCAGTTCTACAACTTCAGACCTTTCTAAACTAGCTGCCTCTTCTTCGGTTAGAACTTGCTTCCTAACTATTTTCTTCAAAATAACTATAAGTTCTAACCACCTACTTTCTGCAGCAGAGAGCGTAATGAAGAAATAAGGTATGCCAAATTGCCTAATCATGGCCATAACCTTCTTCTTCTCCGCTTCCCAATGAGCAGGAGAAGATCGAATGCCTTTTAAAATCTTAAATCCCTCATCAAACTGAATAAGCCTATCTATTTCTTCCTCATTAAGGGCTGTCCTAGCTGTAACTCCATGGGAAGCGCTGTGCTTTCTCAAGCAAATGGAATAATTATTTCGCTTACTAATTAGCTGCAATTTTCTAAGATTATAAAAAGCTTATCTACCCTACAAGCCCTTCTATCAAAATTCCTAAGCTCTGATCTAATGATTTTTGTGTAGCTTTCTACACAATTCCTTTTGACTCCTGCATAAATCGTGGGAAAGGACAACTCCTCTGAATCACAATCAGTTATCATGTCCAGAGGCCGTTGTCCTTCCCCAGGTGCTACAGCTAAACTACTACCATCTAGATTCTCTATTGGAATATTCTCCATGAGGGTTTCCTCACCTCCAGGATTAAGCTCTTGCTCTTCTAGTGGAGCATTCTCGTCTACATTTGGGTTTGCAGCTCTATCACCCATTTCTCTAACTAAATCTATATCTTCTGTTGATGCAATAAATGGAACAACTTCAGATGTGTGAGAAGCCAACCATTCCTCATAAATACTAATTCCATGCTTTCTATAAAGCTCAGTACCTACTAAATACCTAATTGCATCAACAACACGAGATGGAGATATAGTTTCCACCATAAAACTGTGACGATATTCTAACCTGCGTTTGAGGTGGAGCTGAACAACCTCTGCGTCACTAAAAGCCCTTGGAAGTGAAGTTACGACATTCGCAACTGGAATAGGCACATTTACTACAGCTCCCTTTATGCTATTTTGCCGATCATAATCTAAAGATTTTATAATCATGAACGGCAGCCTCGGTGAAACTAATCTTTCTTTTAGGCTCTGTAAATCTTTCAGACATTCTGGAAGTTCTGGGAAGTCTAAGCCATTGGTAATGGAATTCTTGAGTTTTTTTCCATCCTTAATCAAACGGCTACATGATTTGCAAAACGAATACTTGCCGTTTACAGGAGGGAATTGTTCGGATAAAAACAGAATATCTGCGCTAAATTCATTATTTTCTAAAATATATTCCCTACTTATCCTATCTATTTGGTGAGGAAACCACAAACCTTTACAACAAATACAAACATGGTCAGGTCCGTGTTTAATTAATCTGTTATAGGTGGCTATTAAACATTCTAAGATGTTTCGTGCCTCATCTTCAATGGCATTCGCTCGTGCCTCCTCATTACGTGCAGCATTTCTGCCGCTCATTTTCTGCTGCTCTATTCTGAGAATCATTCATATACTGGCTAACTCTCTGACTAACAGCTCTAGCTAAATCTACTGCTATCTGCCGTGCCCTTATCCGAGCACTTCTTCGCTGAGCTGTGTTTCTATCTCTTTCGACTAACCTACGAACAGGGTCATTTCGACGCCGTGACCTAACTATTCTATCAACTTCCCTTTCTAATATTCTAATCTCTACAATCTGCCTCCTCTCAAAGTGTGCCTGGCTATTGCGCACTTGCTCTATTCGGCTAACTAAAACATCCTGTCTTCTTTGCGATCTTCGCAAAGTGTCTACTGCTTGTTCTCTTTGCCTGACCTGTAGATTTTGTCTTCTAATAGATCACCGCAATGAATTTTCTGCCTGTTCGCGATTCCTTACATTTGAATTTTCCCAACGACTTCGTCTACTAAAGGCATCTGATGCCCTTTTGCCCTGCCTAACCTGTGGATCCTGTCTTCTAATTGTCCTACGCGAAGTATTGGCTGCCTGTTCGCGATCTCTTTCTTGAGAATTTTCCCTACGACTTCGTCTGTAAAGGGCATCTGAAGCCCGTTCACTCTGCCTAACCTGTGGATTGCGCCTATTTATTTGTCTGCGATGGGCATCTGCAACCCGTTCGCTCAGTCTAACTTGTGGATTCAATCTCCTAACTGTCCTACGCGAAGTATTAGCTGCCTGTTCGCGATTCCTTTCAACAGAATTTTCCCTACGACTTCGTCTATTTAGGGCATCTGAAGCCCTCTCGGTCTGCCTAACCTGAGGATCCTGTCTCCTAACTTCCCTGCCTGTTCGCGATTCCTTTTTTCTAAATTTTCCCTACGACTTCGTCTATTTAGGGCTTCTGGTGCCCTCTCGATCTGCCTAACCTGAGGATCCTGTCTCCTAACTGTCCTACGCAAAGTATCAGCTGCCTGTTCGCGATTCCTTTCTTCTAAATTTTCCCTACGACTTCGTCTATTTAGGGCATCTGAAGCCCTCTCACTCTGCCTAACCTGAGGATCCTGACTGCCCTACGTATTCCGTGAGATTGGGAATTTAACTCTCTTTCTCTATCTGCATACTGTGCGTCTTCTCTATTTAACCTATTCCTTTCCCTACGCCTTTGAGACTATGCAGCAGCAGATAGTTGCCTTCTCCGGGGCATTTTTAAAAAATGTTATATATAAACAAAATTTATAAAATATTTTATTTATTTAATATTATTAATTGTATTTAGATAAAATATATAAAAATATAATATATAATATATATTTTTATATAATTTATTTAAATATTTAAAATTATAAAATAAAATAATTTATTAATTATTAAAAATAATTTATTAAATTAATTAAATAAATCAATGTAAATAATATAAAATTAATAAATGGTATATTTATATAATAAATAATTATATAATTTTATAACATTTAAAATCGGACAAAATCGGACAATACTTAAGACTTACGATAATAAACAAAACGCGACAATTAACACGCGTTTATCAAAAACCGAACGCGATTCTTAAATACAACAAACGCGCTCAGGAAATCGCGCGCGGTTTCTACGAATGAACTACATACGTCACAGACTACGCGCCTGGAACAAAGAAAATCGAATGTTCGCGATGTCTCAACACACACGCGTAAATCGATTGACGCACACACTCGCGAACTAACGCACTTATTGTATATTTCACAATTTTACTTATATATTAATTATTAATTAATTATGCAATTATATCGTTCGTAATGAAAATTACGTTTTGTTTCGGTTTGTTCGTAATTAAAATCACTTTTGTTTACGTTTATATCGAAATCGACGATAAAAATGTATATCGATGCACGATTACAACCTTCAATCGAAACGTTCGCAACGAATTAAGTCAAAGCGAACGCCAAAATTACACAGATGTTAGTATGGGGAGAGGATTTCTCTCTCACAGAAATGAGACAAATAGAGTGCCAGTCTAGGAGTGAGAGAGACCGGCTAGAAGGACTAGCGTTAAAAGTCGTTACTGCTTACGCGCGCTAAAGCAGCGCTGTGAGAATCTTCGATGAAAAATAGCTAGATATGTTAACTCCTTTATAAAAACCGTAGAATGTATTTAAAATTTATTGTGAATACAAAATTCCTTTATCATAAAGCGTTTTTGTTTTTAACATAAATTCAATGTCTTTATAAAAATGGTATTTAAAATATATATTATAATTATTCTCTAATCGTTATATATACATAATTGTAATTAACAATTAGAGAATAATTATAATGCTGTTTAGTTCATCAAGATCACTTATAACAGCCTATTTCTAGATCTAGCAATTAAATGGCTTAACTGGCAGCACAGATGCTAAGCGTTGTCTTTTGTTTTGTTTAGCGGCCGCTTCTCTTAATTATTTGTCTCTCTCAATAGTGCATGCCTTTGGATGTGTGAGAGGCAATGCATAGAAACAAAGCAATAGATGAAAACCAAAAAAGAACAAAACGAGAGAGAGAGCGAAATGAGAATATTTTTTATTTTAATTGCTTTTGTCTTCTTCGCCAATGTTATTGTTTTGATCTGGTTGATAATCAGCTGTGCCAAATGATTTGTTGGTTTTCTTCCAATCAAAAGTAGCAAAGAGTATAAAAACAAAGAGGTAACAATTAAATAAAGCAAAATTCGTTATTTTAACTATTAAACTTTATTTAATGGTTTGGCTTGTTAAAGCATTAGGTGAAGTAGAGGGCGCAGATCACTAACACAATTACTTTGCATTTAGAATATAAATATATATACATAAATATAAATGAACATACATTTAAATATTCATGTGTATACAAGTATACAAGTATATATATATATATACATATATATATATATATATGAATATGAATTACATTATAATGAATTACATCACACGCAGCGTAAGTATATAAACAAATACCTATATACAAATAAATATATGTCATACATACATATGTTTGGGCATATTTACATAGTATGGTATTACATACGTACACACATACATACATATGTACGCCACCATGCATGCAGCGTAAATATTCGATCACATGATTTATGTTTCTGTCTCGCTTGTACCAATGGGTTGATATTGCGTTCAATTATCAATATTGTAGCGCTTCTAGTTTTCTTGTTTATAACCCGATTTTAATGCGTCTTTCAGGATAGTTTAATATAGTTAGTCTCCACACGAATTATAAATAACAATACGATACGAACAAAATCGCTAAAAACGGCATTGAAGTATGAAAACTATTTTATCAAATGTGGGAAAAGGGGGCGTGGAAGTCCAAATTTTTAAATGGCAATGCAATTATGCTGTCGCTAGGAACATCCGTACCCAAATTGGTGTGCCTAATGGCCATAGTTACTGAGATATTTGCCGAAAACATCAATTTTTCCCGAGGTGTGTCCAGTTTTTTGCTTATTGTGGGCGAAAGGGGCGTGGCATCGAAAAAAAAAAGATTCTTGTATTGACTGACTAAATATGTGATCGTTTGACACCAAGCTCGAACTTGTAGCTCTTACCATCTCTGAAATCTGTTTGTTCATACGGACTGACAGACAGACAGACGGACATGGCTATATCGACTCGGCTTGTGATGCTGATCAAGAATATATATACTTTTATGGGGTCTGCCACGCCTCCTTCTGCCTGTTACATACTTTTGCACAAACCCAATATACTCTTGCAGAGAGTATAAAAATACTTCTAAATATAAAACCACGCTCTATCCTGTGCGTGGGGTACAACACCAAATTCTTAGAGGAGAGCTGTACTCCGCTGTAATTTGTAGCTATATAAGGCCTAGGATTTTAAGAAATAAAGTCAGTTCAATTTTTTGTGCTCAACCAATCAAGTCTTAATGTCCATTTATTCAGCAAGGGTATTTAATCTTCGGCGAGCGGAAGATAACCGTTTATTCTTGTTTAAATTTCAATTCAAAATGTACACGTAAAATTAAAATTTTTAAATTTCATTTGAAAATTTAAATTCAAATTGAATACAAATGCGCACTACTATGGGAGTACGGGGTCTTTTACAGTCGGCTCGACTTACTTGTCACTTCTAAAGATAAATTAATGTTCTAGTATGTAAAAGCAAAAGATGAAGTAAAGGGCAAAGGTCTTTAAAGCAATTACTTGACATACATACATATATGTATATATTTAAATGTAAATACAAATATATATATTTTTATATGTAAATATATTTACATATATTTATATATATATATATATATATATACATATTACATATACATATTACACATATTTAAATGTGTATGTACGTATGGACCAGAGAACGGAGATTCACTCAAATGTATACATATTTTTTACTCACTAAGTATATTCACGCTCATTTGCAAACCGATCATTTGGGCGTTTGTTCATTCGGCTCAGCATTGAATTTTTTCATAATTTACACATACTCCAAAATCCTCACTCAATTCCGCTCATTGAACAAAGGTTAGCGGTGAATAAAAAGAAACTCATGCTCATTGAGCACATTGTGTGTATGCACAACCTGCGGTAAACATAACGGAAATTTTGTTTTTGTTTTTGTAGTTTCTCTTTATACCCTTGCAGAGGTTATCATGTTTTTGTCACGAATTTTGTAACGCATTGAAGGAGGCGTTTCCGACCACAGAAAATATATATATTCTTGATCAGCGTCAACAGCCGAGTTGATATAACCATGTCCGTCTTTCTGTCCGTCTGTTTCTATGCGAATTAGTCTCTTAGTTTTAAAGCTATCTTAATGAAATTTGGTACAGATCTGTATTCTCTCTGACGCAGTTAATATGTTAAAATCGGCCAGATCGGACTACTTTATCATATAGCTCCCATACGAACAATCGGTTGAAAATGCTTAGTATGAACATTTTCGGTGTCTATTAACCGATTTAAACGAAATTCACGCAGAATGTATTTCTAATATTGTCCCATCTGGTGACCAAATATTAAATCGGACTACTATATCATATAACTACCATAGAAATAACTGGTTATTAAAACCAAATTAATGCAATATTCATGACTGCAAGGGTATTTAATCTTCGGCGAGCCGAAGATAACCGTTTTTTCTTGTTTAAATTTCAATTCAAAATGTACATGTAAAATTAAAATTTTTAAATTTCATTTGAAAATTTAAATTCAAATTAAATACAAATGCGCACTACTATGAGAGTACGGGGTCTTTTTACAGTCGGCTCGATCGACTGTAGCCTTTCCTACTTGTTTCAGATTTGTAATGGGTTTTAGACCCCGTACTCTAAAAAAAGAGTAGAGGGGTCTATTAGGTTTGTCAGAAGCGAAATGTGCGTAACAGGCAGAAGGAGGCGTGGCCGACCCCATAAAGTATATATATTCTTGATCAGCATAAAATAGTCTTCAACCTTCAATGTCGTTTTTAGCGAACTTGTTCTTATCGTACAGTATTGTAGTTCATAATTCGTGTGCAGACTAACTATATTAAACTATCCTGAAAGGCGCATTAAAATCGGAATATAAACAAGAAAACTAAAATCGTTACAATATTGATAATTGAACGCAATATCAACCCATTGGTGCAAGCGAGATAGAAACACACAAGCACATGTTCGAACGTTTTCTCTGCCTGTGTGCCGGCAGCGCTGCCCGCTGAAGCTGGCTGCGCCGAATACACACATACATGCATACATATTTGCATCATATACATATTGTCAAACGTATGTGTATTCGAATATAAACAAACAGATGTGTGTTTAATTATGCTTAGATTGTTTTTGTTTCAACGTGTTTTAATGCAAGTAATTCACATTGTAATATCTCGATACCGATTTTAATAATTTAATCGGGACAAATGCAGAGAGTATTATATGGTCGGGCGCGCTCGACTGTACTTTTCTTTCTAGTTTATATATTAATTACGTACTTAAAAGTTATTTTGTCATTTTCCTGTCCTTTGTGTTTTTTGTGTTTTGGGGTTTTTTGAGGCACGGGACGGCCCAAGCACGGCGGCTAAAAACTGACGACCAAAACGGCCCAACACGGAATTTTTTTTCTAGAGGCACGGCTCGCACGGGCACGGCACGGTCAAACAGGGGCGCTGTCAAAAAGAAACAAATAAATAAATTTTAAACCCAATTTTTTTGTGTATTTAAGTAAATTTTTTTAATGCAATTTAACATATTTTATCATTATTCAAAAACTGTACTTTTCTTTCTAGTTTATATATTAATTACGTACTTAAAAGTTATTTTGTCTTTTTTCATGTCCTTCGTGTTTACAAACTATATGTTAGCGAAAATGGGTTAAAGCTAATATGGTTTATTCTATTTTTTATCAAGGATTCTCTAAAGATACCTAGAGTTTGTGACACGAGATGGATGTCAATCGAGAATGCAGTCGAACGAATTCTTAAAAAGTGGTTGAAGTTGCATTTTTATACCACAGCATTGACAGATAAGTGTCACAAAGCTTTAATATTAAATGAAGCAAATCACCTTTGCTTAATATTTCTCAAGCCAGTTCTTGAAGTAATGCAGCGCATAAATAAGAACTTTCAATCCAATAGCTCGAACCCCACAAAACTGTTGGGAGACTTGAGCTATGGAATAAACTTTTAGCAACAAAAGTGATTCCACAAGAATGCAAAATAAATGTTTTTGAAGAAGACATTCATCCTCATTTTAAAAAAGATTTATATTTCGGTTCGAGTCGACCATAAAAAGAACAAGGATATTGATGAAGTATCTGAGCTGAACATCCGCCAACATTGCACAGACTTTGTTCTTGAACTAGAGATGGGCATGGGCCTCTTTTTTTTGAGGCACGGCACGGCCTAAGCACGGCGGCTAAAAACTGAGGACCAAAACGGTCCAACACCGAATTTTTTCTAGAGGCACGGCTCGCACGGGCACGGCACGGTCAAACAGGGGCGCTGTCAAAAAGAAACAAATAAATAAATTTTAAACCCATTTTTTGTGTATTTAAGTAAATTTTTTTAATGCAATTTAGCATATTTTATCATTTTTCAAAAACAGTTTATTACAGTTTTTAATAACAATTTATTAATGAAAGTTAATAAATTTTTAATCAAAGTACTTGTTTTTATGTAAAACATGCCAACCGTGCCTATAGACTTTTGCACGGTAAAACACTCCAATTTTTTGTAAGGCGGCCAACAAGGCCCAACACCGTTTTTATACCCGTTACTCGTAGAGTAAAAGGGTATATTGTAATCGTTGGAATGTATGTAACAGGCAGAAGGAGGCGTGGCAGACCCCATAAAGTATATATATTCTTGATCAGCATCAATAGCCGAGTCGATATAGCCATGTCCGTCTGTCCGTCCGTCCGGATAACTATATCGTATCCCATAGGGCCAAAAATACGCTCCAAATATGAATAAGTATGAAAAACTTTTGCATTAACTGAGTTATATTAATCAAACTCACACAGAATACATCTGTCAATAATATATATATACTGACCAAGTTTGATAAAAATCAGACTACTATATCGTATAGCTCCCATAGGAACGATCGGTCAAAAATATGCTCTAAACATGAATTTGTATGAAAATGTTCTGTGTTTGCCAAGCTATTACATCCATCACCATTGTTAATAACAAATTGAAACTGAGTAACGGGTATCCTAAAGTCGGGAGGTGACTTTCTTGTTTTTTTTTACAGGCACGGACACGGCACGGCCCATGTCCATCTCTATCTTGAAATAATTTCTCAATTAAAGCAAAGGTATAGAATTTATTGTTGTATAATATTTAAAAAATATATTTAAAAACTATCTTTCTTGGTTTCAGATTGCCGAAAAATTTTGAAATTTAAAAAAAAGTTGAAAAAGTTTCCAGGCAAGTTAATTTAGTTAAAATTAAATTAAGAAATAGGCTGCATATTGGCACGCTTAATTCCATTTTATCTATTAGGTTGGTTTACTACCGAAAAATTCATATATTTATAAATAAATTCAATATTATTCTTCTGGGTTCTTAGAAACGGTTTATGTTGCCATAATTATCAAGTCCCTGATAGTTGTCTTCAACTAATCGGAACGAAAGCAACGTACGCTCAAGGAAGTGATGAAGAGAATACCACCGTTGACGACGTATTATACGCATTGGATGATAATAAAGCTTGAAAAAACTAAATTAAAAAAAAAAAATGTATGTATTTTTTTTGTCCGCTTTTTTTAATATTTATCCCTATTTTGCAAATTTTTATACTCTCTGCAAGAGTATATTGGGTTTGTGCAAAGTATGTAACAGGTATGTATATATATTCTTGATTAGCATCACAAGCCAAGTCGATATAGCCATGTCCGTCTGTCCGTCCGTATGAACAAACAGAACAAGAGCTACAAGTTCGAGCTTGGTGTCAATCGATCACATATATAGTCAGTCAATACAAGAATCTTTTTTTTATGATGCCATGCCCCATTCGCCCACAATAAGCAAAAAACTACACACATCTCGGAAAAAATCTTTGTTTTCGGCGAATATCTCAGTAACTATGCACCTATGCACCTCAGCACCTATGATCACCAATTTTGGTATGGAGGTTCCTAGCGACAGCGTAAATGCACTGTCATTTAAAATTTTTGACTGCCACGCCCACTTTTCACACATTTGATAAAAAAACTCTTCAATCTTCAATGCCGTTTTTAGCGAACTTGTTCTTATCGTACAACATTGTAGTTTATAAATCGTGTGAAGACTAACTATATAAAACTATCCTGAAAGGCGCATTAAAATCGGACTATAAACAAGAAAACTAGAAGCGTTACAATATTGATAATATACATATTGTCAAACGTATGTGTATTCGAATACAAACAAACAGATGTATGTTTGTTTATGCTTAGATTGTTTTTGTTTCAATGTGTTTTAATGCAAGTAATTCACATTGTAATATCTCGATACCGATTTTAATAATTTAATCGGGACAAATGCAGAGTAATATATGGTCGGGCGCGCTCGACTGTACTTTTCTTTCTTGTTTTTAGTTCAGCTAGCCTATTTTTAAAGTGTTGACAACACTGCCACAGAGTTGCTTTTTTTTTAGAGGGGTCTATTAAGTTTGTCTGAAGCGAAATGTGCGTAACAGGCAGAAGGAGGCGTTTCAGACCCCATAAAGTATATATATTCTTGATTAGCATCATCAGCCGAGTCGATATAGCCATGTCCCTCTGTCCGTCCGTCCGTATGAACACCTGGGTCTTTTAAACATCAAAAGCTAGAGACACCAAATTAGGAAAAAAGTCCGTTATCTTCGCGAGCAGATCAAGTTTATTTCAAATGGTTGCCACATCGCTTACCGTCCCCGCAATGAACAAAAAACCAGACACACCTCGAAAAAATTTTTGTTTTAGGCGAATATTTCAGTAACTATGGCACTTAGGAACACTATTTCTGGAATGCAGGTTCCTAGACATAGCCTTAATCCAATGACAATAAAAATTTTGAACTGCCACGCCCCATTTTCTTATGAGAGTTAACCAAACTATTGCACTTTAATGCCGTTTTTAAGGCATTTATTCATATAGTAGAGTGTTGTAATTCAACATTCGTATAGAGACATATCAAATCAAACTATTTTGAAAGTGCCATCAACATACTACCTTTAACAAAAGAGCTACTGCGTTTTAAAGTTTTTTATTTAACTGCAATATCACTTACGCGCGGGAGCGAGACAGAAACATATAAACACATGTTCGAACGTTCTCGATGCTTGTGTGGCGACAGCGCTGCCGGCAGACGCTGGTCGCGCCGAATACACACATACATGCATACATACGTATATGCACACACATAATTTCAAACGAATGTGTGTTTGTATGAAAAATATGTAAATGCTGATAATCGGAGAATTCTTGAAAGTGGCGCGTGGTGCAACTGATAGAGTTGCGGCGTGTTGGTCTGAGGTTGTAGGTTCGAATACTGGCAATGCGAATTGTTAATTTAATTTTAATGCACTTGCATTGCAAGAGTACACAATTTCGGATAGTTTTTCTCGGTTCTTTTTTCACCACTTCATCTTCCGCGGTGAAATTAGTTCTTGATGCAGATTGATCAATAAGATCGGAGAAAAAGAAAGAGTAGTTTTCTTCCTGGGCTGATGGAACATGAGTCGTCATGCTTAGATTTGGGGTATTTCCACTTTCCAGGGAAATGTTATTGGTCAGAGATGATGAATGAGAAGATTCCAAATCCATTATTTCTGAAATATAATTATCCTGAATACAATTTAAGCAGAAGACATTTATGCTTTCCATTATATTGGCCTGTATGTTAATTGCTGGTGGGAATAAAAAGCAGGCAAGCTAATGCCAATTGTTAGTTTTGCTCACCCATATATCTTCAACATATTTAAAAATATTTTGATTTAAAGATGAGATAGCTTGTATGTCTTCAGATTTTCGCTCACATATTTTTTTACTTTTGCTATTGATAGCAGAGGGACGGAGACCGGCTAAGTTGCAATTTTTTTAAAATAATTTCGAATTTCAAATATTTTTTAGTGATGTTTTAAGCACATCTTGTATGTTGGCTTTTTCTTTGAAATATTTAACCAATTTTTTGCAGTAATCTATAAGCTCGGACAGTTCTTTTGTGTCTTCAAAAGATTTATCCAAAACATTAGAAAATAAATGACTACTGCAATTAATTCGGGTATACATTTCAAGACCCTTGACTATATTAGTGCTTCCTATCTGCTATGAATTTTATCGGACTAATATCTTCTATACCAAATTCACTAAACAAGCCTGCCAGTTTCCTAAGTATATTATCACAAGTAGATTTCTCGAAATCCATCGACTTCATACCTAATACCATGTCTACAAACCCATAATTCTTTTCATAGCGTAATGTTACACCTAAGATATTTCTTTTAACGTAATTGTCGGTCCACATATCCAGAGAAGCCGATGCTAATCCCCTGCTCACCATACTCCGAAGTTCGTCTCTTAGCTCCTGTTTTTATACCCGTTACTCGTAGAGTAAAAGGGTATATTGTAATCGCTGGAATGTATGTAACAGGGAGAAGGAGTCGTGGCAGACCCCATAAAGTATATATATTCTTGATCAGCATCAATAGCCGAGTCGATATAGCCATGTCCGTCTCTTTCTATGCGAACTAGTCTCTTAGTTTTAAAGCTATCTTAATGAAATTTGGTACAGATCTGTATTCTCTCTGCACGATTTTAACATATGAACTGCAGAATGTATTTCTCATTGTCTCCCATCTGTTGACCAAATTTTATCCAAATCGGACTACTATATGATACAGCTCCCATAAGAACAATCGGCCAGAAAATGCTTAATATGAACGTTTTCGGTGTCTATTGACTGATTTAAACGAAATTCACGCAGAATGTATTTCTAATATTTTCCCATCTGGTGACCAAATTTTAAATCGGACTACTATATCATATAACTACCATAGAAATAACTGGTTATTAAAACCAAATTAATGCAATATTCATGACTGCAAGGGTATTTAATCTTCGGCGAGCGGAAGATAACCGTTTATTCTTGTTTAAATTTAAATGTACATATAAAATTAAAATTTTTAATTTTCATTTGAAAAGTTGAATTTAAATTGAATACAAATGCGCACTACTATGAGAGTACGGGGTCTTTTTACAGTCGGCTCGATCGACTGTAGCCTTTCCTACTTGTTTCAGATTTGTAATGTGGGTTTTTAGACCCCGTACTCTAAAACAAGAAAGAAAAGTACAGTCAAGCGCGCCCGACCGTATAATACTCTCTGCATTTGTCCCGATTAAATTATTAAAATCGGTATCGAGATATTACAATGTGAATTACTTGCATTAAAACACGTTGAAACAAAAACAATCTAAGCATAATCAAACACACATCTGTTTGTTTGTATTCGAATACACATACGTTTGGCAATATCTCGCTTGCACCTATGGGTTGGTATTGCGTTCAATTATCAATATTGTAACGCTTCTAGTTTTCTTGTTTATAGTCCGATTTTAATGCGCCTTTCAGTATAGTTTAATATAGTTAGTCTCCACACGAATTATATAATTACAATACTGTACGATACGAACAAGTTCGGCAAACCCGGCATTGAAGGTTCCAGACTTTTTTATCAAATGTGGGAAAAGTGGGCGTGGCAGTCCAAAATTTTAAATGGCAATGCAACTATGCCGCCACTACGAACCTCCCGGTCCAGAATTGGTGATCCTAGGTGCCATAGTTACTGAGATATTTGCCGAAAACACCAATTTTTTCCGTGTGTCCAGTTTTTTGCTTATTGTGGGCGAATGGGGCGTGGCATCGAAAAAAAAAAGATTCTTGTATTGACTGACTAAATATGTGATCGTTTGACACCAAGCTCGAACTTGTAGCTCTTACCATCTCTGAAATCTGTTTGTTCATACGGACAGACGGACAGACAGACGGACATGGCTATATCGACTCGGCTTGTGATGCTGATCAAGAATATATATACTTTATGGGGTCTGCCACGCCTCCTTCTGCCTGTTACATACTTTTGCACAAACCCAATATACTCTTGCAGAGAGTATAAAAAGGAAAAGAAAGAACAAACAGCGTGTTGTTTTTCGCGAATTGCAGATTAAGTTTCATCCACCATATCCCTACTCCCACTCGCTTCCGTTTCGTTAGAGAATAGTCGCGACTCTACGGTGCCCCTAGAGTCGCACTCAATTCTCACGAACCAACGCCGTCTTTCGCTGAGAACCATCGTAGCCTCTTGGTACCCTTGAGCCACGATTGGAAACTCGCAAGACGTCCTCTTACCCTGTACCCAACGACTCGCTGAGATCAACGGCGGCGCTCCCCGTTTAGATCTCGCATTCGCATCGTCCCAAAGCCTAATAGCGCTCCTCGCCTGAGAACAGCGGCGGCCGCCAGAGTACCTCGGCGCTCCGTTTCGATCTCGCGGAGCGGCGCGTGACATCGCTGAGAACAACGGCGGCGCTCCCCGTTTAGGTCTCGCGTCTCGTTTCCCCTCCCTCCTCACGCAGTGCTCTCCCGCATGAGAACAGCGCTGGCTGCCAGAGCACCTCGGCACCACGCTTCGATCTCGCAGAGCATCGCATCGACATTGCTGAGAACAACGGCGGCGCTCCCCGTTTAGATGTCGCGTCTCGCTTCCCCCCCTCCTCACGCAGTGCTCTCCCGCATGAGAACAGCGCTGGCCGCCAGAGCACCTCGGCGCCACGCTTCGATCTCGCAGAGCATCGCATCGGCTCGCTGAGAACGACGGCAGCGTCCCTGCCTCGATCTCGCGTCCCGCTACCCCCTTCTCATACCAACACCCACCCCAGATTGACCATTTTTCCCCGTCTACAGCGTCTCCGCGAATGTTACAAATTTCTTGTAAGATTCGAGCCCTGGACAGACTGAGATTTGTACCCTGGCTAGAACGCTTCTTTACAAGTGGCGCCCGAGCAGGGACCCTGGAGACGTAGGGGAGTGCTGCACCATTGCTAATTAAAACCCGCGAGTGCGCACTAACACTGGTCTGGGATTTGGTGGTCGACTACCAGATTGTCTGCACAATCTGGTGAGAACGCGGTCAGATTCTACGAGGAGATACAAAAGTTTGGATTTTTTTTTTTGTGAAAAAAAAATTTGCTTTTTTTCTGACACGTGGCCGTCAGACGCGTATAGGTCGAGTTTTGTGTTAGAAAGAAAAAAAGAAAAAAAGAACATTAAAGTCACGTGTGCGGTGGCATAGCCCAATATACCCAACGATACCCTAGCTCTGGTAATATAGCGGCACACACAAAACGGGAAAAGTGCGCGCTCAAAACCAGCAGCTTGGCGAGGGTATATAAAACGGGCGGGGAAACATTTGTCGCACTTTCGACGCGCAGTGGCAGTTTCTGACGCACGACGGCATGTCATAGGTGCGGGCAGAGCGGTCATTTTCGTCAGGAGTGCCCCAATGCGCAGGTACTATTTTTTGTCGACTTTGCGGGAAACGTGAGGAAGAAATAGCCGGGAATGCTGCGAGCAAGAGAGTTCCGGAAACGAAACAAAGGCGCCCCTTAAGCCAGGAGTGAGGCCCGCGCCTCGAACCCCAGGAATGTCAAAGGCGAGAGGCTCCCGGTGGAGGCGAAGATACGGTTGGCGGATGGGTCTTCCGTAGTGCTAAAGAGGGCACTCCTGGTGGACATCAACCTTGGAGGGAAGACGGTGAAGACGGTGGTGCTGGGCATGCCCACAATGCTCGACAATGTCATCCTGGGGATGGACTTTTGTGTGGCATGGGCACCACAATCCGGGTCGGCTCGCACAGCTGTCCATGGAGTTGGTCGCGAACGACGAGCGCAAACCCCCGAAAGGGTGAGGACACCACCATCGATAGCCACGCCGACCGAAAGAGAAGGCGAAGCCGCACCGACGAGGGAAGAGAGATGAGGAGCCGAGATGGTCAAGACGAATCAGCAGGCGAGGCAGACGAGAAACTAACGG
The DNA here is from genome assembly GCA_020829145.1 of Drosophila nigrodunni. Lineage (NCBI taxonomy): Eukaryota > Metazoa > Arthropoda > Insecta > Diptera > Drosophilidae > Drosophila > Drosophila nigrodunni. The sequence goes on from JACVCZ010000030.1 coordinate 45,754, forward strand.
GTGAGTTGATAACAAAACAAGAGGCAAAGCAATTAGAGCGCCAGGGGCCAGCGCTGAGGTCACCCCCGGGAGCGCGGTTGATGGAAGAGAAGAGGGAACGAAGAAGTCCCAGGCCGAGGACGCGGAATGGCCGCCCGACCTCGAGCCTGAGGTGAGTGAGTTCTTGAGAGAGAGTTGACGTTGTTCGAGGGATTGTCGGGGTCTCACACATTGCGGAACACAGCATCCGGATGAGAGACACCAAGCCTTTGAAGCAACGCTACTTTCCAAAGAAACCCGGCGATGCAGAAGGTGATTGACGAGCAGGTAGACGAGCTCATCCGAGCAGGTGCCATAGAGAAGTCGCGCAGTCCGCACAGCGCTCCGATAGTCTTGGTGAGGAAAAAAAAGACTGGGGAGTGGCGGATGCGTGGACTACCGACAGCTCAATGCGCACTCCATACCGGATGCTTATCCAGTCCCTCGGATAAATCACATCCTTGAGAGGTTGCACCACGCCAAATACATCTCGACGCTGGACTTGAAGCAAGGATACTGGCAGATCCCGATGGCTGCGGATAGCCGTGAATGCACAGCTTTCACCGTGCCGGGGAGAGGATTGTTCCAATGGCGAGTGATGCCATTCGGCCTTCATTCGGCAGGAGCAACCTTCCAGCGAGCCTTGGACACGGTCATAGGTCCGGAGATGGAGCCGCACGCCTTCGCGTACCTGGACGACATCGTGGTGACAGGAGCCACGAAAGAGCAGCACGTGGCGAACCTAAAGGAGGTATTCCGACGGTTGCGGGCGGCTAACCTGAGGTTGAACAGGAAGAAATGTCGGTTCTTCCAGAAGAGGCTGGCGTACTTAGGTCATGTGGTAAGCGGTGAAGGTATCTGTACAGATCCCGACAAGGTCGATGCGATCCGGAACCTTCAGGCTCCCCACAACCTAAAGACGCTGCGCCAATGCCTAGGAATGGCATCGTGGTACAGGAGGTTCGTACCGAACTTCGCCACACTGGTCGAACCGATGACATCTCTCCTCAGAAAAGGCCAGAAGTGGGCCTGGGGAGAGGTACAGGAGAAGGCGTTGCAGGAGTTGAACGACGAGGTAACGCCAGGATCGACCACGGTGAGTCCGCAGGATAAGGAGAGGAAGCTAGAAGAAGTGTTCGAGATAGTGCGGAACAACCTACAGAAGGCATCAATGGACCAAGGGAGACACTATAACCTCAGGAGAAGGGAATGGCGACCCACCGTTGGAGCGGAGGTCATGGTAAGACAGCACCAGCTGTCCAATGCAGCAGAAGGATTTGCGGCCAAGCTTGCCCCAAAATACGATGGGCCCTACCGAGTGGCCACTTTCATCTCCCCCAGCATCGTGCGTCTCACTCGCGACGGTGAACGCAAGAAGCGGGTGGCCAACGTAACCGCACTTAAACCCTATTTCCAGGACCCTGAAGACGATGACGAAACCTCGGATTCCCCTGCAGGCCGCGAGCTCGCCATGGGAAAGGGCGAGTGACGCAGGCCCAGGAGGACAAAGAGGGGGTTCTTAGTATGCACGGGAAGTATAAGGACTAGAATAAGAATATATTGTACAATTAGAGATAAGAATTTTGTAATGTATGGCATAAGTCAGCCTGACAGTCGCACTGGTAGGAAGGTAGTAGGTAGGGTAGGACTAGCAACACTCATTCTATTTCTCTCTTCCACAACCACAGTGTAAAAAAAAAAATACGATGGATGAAGACTGCATTTGGATCAGCAGCGAAGAGGATGCGGAGGTATCGGCGGACAGCGACGCCACGGAGCCACGCCCAAGCGAAGAGCGGGGGCCGGAGGATGGAGGCTGGCCTCAGAGGGATCCGCGGATTGGGCGGACCTTCTACGCCCGCAGGCGAGACGACCACTGGTCCGAGGTGGAAGTGTCAGAGGACGACGAGGCCGAAGACCCGGAGGTCGAGGGCCCGGAAGCGCCGAAGGAGAAGACCCCGACGGGTGGGAACGCGACGAGCAAGATGAGGTCGAGGCAGAGTTCCGGCACACCATCTACGAGTCGGTGACGCACTCGTAAGAGCGCTTGGCGGACGCGGTCCAGATGATGGAGATCCGGGCGACGACGATTTACGTCCACATGCCAGGGATGCGGCAAACCCCGCCCCACTACGAGGAGCCGCCGTCACCAGAACCGCTGCCAGCCGTGATGCCACCGGACCCCGTAGAGCCGGAGCCAGAGGTCGTCATCAACGAACAGTCGGATGAACCCGCCCCAGAGACATCATCAAGCGCAGGGAAGCCGAGGCCCGCGGAGGTGATGAGTAGGGCGCCGTACGTCGCTAACTTTGAGGCGGGGAGCAGCGACGACGAAGACGGGCAGACGTGCCGCCGCACCTTCAACAGCGGCAAGTGGGAGGTGGACCCCGCCAGCGTGTTCCCCCAAGTGAGCATTCGCTTCCTACCAGGGATCGTGGAGAACCCGAGGTGACGGAAGCCCCGGAGGAAACGACGCAGGGGACGACAAGGCCCGAGACAGGCGACGTCGGAGGCGAGCCCTGACGGCAAAAGGCCGCAGCTGCGAGCGCCGCCCAATCCCCGCGAGCGCCACCTGGGCTCCTCCGAAACCCGGAAGGAGGCCCGCAGCTACGACCCCAACAACAACAATAAGCCGTCAGCCGACGCGGAGTTAATGGCGGTTGATGTGGAGCCACCGCTTAATACCTTCTCAGAGGCGGAGCTGATGGCCGAGCTGGGCGAGGAAGGCATCAGCTGGACACCCGATGTCGACGAGATCTTCGGGGCGGCGGTAGAGCAACCGGACCTGTTGCCACTAATCCCGACGGATTGGGTCATCAGGCCGAGGGATATCGCGTTGGATGCGGAGACGGTCCGATTATTGAGGAAGGAGGTGGACGGAGGCGGAAGACGTGACAGGAGGACCCGTTTCCGGGTGGTCAGCGGCGCACGAGCCTTTTCCGTCACAATTACGGCCCACGGAGCCGTGACTGTGACTCTGGTGGGGGGGGGGGGGGGGGGGGGGGGTGTAAGGCGGGGTTTCTTCCCCGTCTTACATGGGTGAATTAGTAGACGTAATTTTGTAGCTTATAAGTTTGATAATTGAATTATTAGATTTAAGTTTGTATTACATAGTTTTAAGGTCCTAATTGAATTATTAGGTTTAATTTGCATTACATAGTTTATAAGTTACAAATGAATATTTAAGTTTGAATTAGTTGTCGATAGGAGCGTAGGGATGCTGGCAGCGCCCTCTGTCGAGCGCGGGAGCGGTCGGATGCAACCCTGCACGAAAGCTCTGTGGTGAAGAGAGCTTTCGTGGTGGAGTTGTATCAGGACAGCTTCCGCGCTGCTCGATCGAGAGCGCTGCCGGCACTTTGCGATCGAGAGCCGAGAGAAGCAGACGTAAGCAGCGAGCAGCGACGGGGAACGAAAACGTGAGTAGAACCGTTAGGGCAAGTGCGGCGGTGAGGCGAGATAGCCAAAGAAAGGGAAAAATAAAAGAAAAAAGGAAAAGAAAGAACAAACAGCGTGTTGTTTTTCGCGAATTGCAGATTAAGTTTCATCCACCATATCCCTACTCCCACTCGCTTTCGTTTCGTTAGAGAATAGTCGCGACTCTACGGTGCCCCTAGAGTCGCACTCAATTCTCACGAACCAACGCCGTCTTTCGCTGAGAACCATCGTAGCCTCTTGGTACCCTTGAGCCACAATTGGAAACTCGCAAGACGTCCTCTTACCCTGTACCCAACGACTCGCTGAGATCAACGGCGGCGCTCCCCGTTTAGATCTCGCATTCGCATCGTCCCAATCCTAATAGCGCTCCTCGTCTGAGAACAGCGGCGGCCGCCAGAGTACCTCGGCGCTCCGTTTCGATCTCGCGGAGCGGCGCGTGACATCGCTGAGAACAACGGCGGCGCTCCCCGTTTAGGTCTCGCGTCTCGCTTCCCCCACCCCCCTCCCCCCCTCCTCACGCAGTGCTCTACCGCATGAGAACAGCGCTGGCTGCCAGAGCACCTCGGCACCACGCTTCGATCTCGCAGAGCATCGCATCGACATTGCTGAGAACAACGACGGCGCTCCCCGTTTAGATGTCGCGTCTCGCTTCCCCCCTCCTCACGCAGTGCTCTCCGCATGAGAACAGCGCTGGCCGCCAGAGCACCTCGGCGCCACGCTTCGATCTCGCAGAGCATCGCATCGGCTCGCTGAGAACGACGTCAGCGTCCCTGCCTCGATCTCGCGTCCCGCTCCCCCCCCCCCCTTTTCTCATACCAACACCCACCCCCAGATCGACCATTTTTCCCCGTCTACAGCGTCTCCGCGAATGTTACAAATTTCTTGTAAGATTCGAGCCCTGGACAGACTGAGATTTGTACCCTGGCTAGAACGCTTCTTTACAGCATCATATAGATTGTTTTTGTTTCAATGTGTTTTAATGTTTTAAGTAATTCACATTGTAATATCTCGATACCGATTTTAATAATTTAATCGGGAACAAATGCAGAGAGTATTATACGGTCGGGCGTGCTCGACTGTACTTTTTCTTTCTTGTTTATATTTTGTACCTTTAAAAATTAATTCATGGCATACAAAATAGTCTTTAAATTCAATTTCAACTTTATTTATTATATTTGGAAAAAAGTCTTCTTTTGTTAAGTCTTTATAACAATTTAGCTAATTTATATTCAAATAATGGTTCAAAAGAGTTTTCATTATCAAGTAGAAATTTTGAAAATTTAAAACAAGATTTCATTGCTAACGTATTTTTTGGGGATTTACACGTGACGTTATATTGTGAAAATAGATTTTTGCTTCTTTATGTTTTGCTTCAAATCGCATACACCAAATATATTTTAACGGCAGCAATAAAATAATAATCCTAAAAATATTAAATACTAAGTTATGAAATACAAAAAAATGTGAAAACTTTTAGTATAAATTACGTTCATTAAATTTTCGCATGGAAACACTGTACATATTTCATTTAAAATTTCAATAAAATCTTGAAGTTTAAGTTTAATATTATTTGCTGTGGTCTCTTCCACAATAATATGGATTATGTCATCCCTGTGGCACTTTAAAAGTGATTTATTTTTTTCCTCATAAGCAATAAGTGCTCGTCCTTTTGCAGACTCTTTAAGAATCACTATTAACTCCTGGGGATATTTCAGAAAAATTTTAAACCAGAAAAACTAAGGCCATTAAAAGTAATATAAATGACATAAAAAAATATTACCCTATTTTAAACATTGCAAGCATTGCCATCCGATTTTTGAGTCAAATCACTAAGCCAAACTTTTACTTTTGAGGTCATAGAAATGGTTTCGTCATCAATTCCAAACTATGCACAAAAAATATAATTATTTGTTTGATATTTCACATGTAATTCATACATACCTTAAATTTTTAGCATGTTAACAATTTTTCTCGAAATCTTACTCTCAAACCTACAGGAGGAATTACTTCCTCCAAGTCTGATCTTTCCAAATACCGAAGGCTCTCATAGGACACTTTTGAAGCTATTTACAGGAAATAATTGTTAAAACACACATACATAAATATGTGTATGTGGTATGTATTTTATACATATACATGCACTTGCACACATAAAATTCATACCACATACACGTATATACATACATATGTATTCAAATGTATAGTTAAATAAAAAAAAAGTATGTTCATGTCCATTCTACACACAAATAATTAGAACACAAAGTGAACAGCAATTTCTGTTTCTTTTGAGTAATTAAAACTGGTAAAAAAGAAACAACAATTGCAATTTTTCACTTGTTTGCGTTCTATATATATTTACAAAAATATACATATATACATTCATAAACACATGCATATCCAAAATACATATGTACATATGTACTAAATATATGTATGTATATACATATGTACATACAAGTTTTGTGCGTTTAAATATTCGGCAAATAACACTTTAGCATATATAATTTCCATGCACATGCACATTTTTATGTATGTATTTTCTACACTTCTAATATGACTTTTTTATTTGCTGTAACTAAAAAACTATTAATGTTTAAAGTTTTTTAACATTGTTCATAGTTTTTAAGTTGCAGCAGCTATAAATGTAAATTAGAAATTAGGTTAAAACAAGAAAAAACGGTTATCTTTGGCTCGCCGAAGATTATATACCCTTGCAGTCATGAATATTGCATTAATTTGGTTTTTTTAACCAATTATTACTATGGTAGTTATATGATATAGTAGTCCGATTTGAAATTTGGTCAACAGATGGGGGACAATGAGAAATACATTTTCGTTGAAATCGGTCAATAGACACCGAAAATGTTTATACTAAGCATTTTCAACAGATTGTTCCTATGGGAGCTATATGATATAGTGGTCCGATTTTTACATATGAACTGCGTGCAGAGAGAATACACGCCTGTACCAAATTTCATTAAGATAGCTTTAAAACTGAGAGACTAGTTCGCATAGAAACAGACAGACAGACGGACATCGCTATATCGACTCGGCTGTTAATGCTGATCAAGAATATATATACTTTATGTAGTCGGAAACCCTTCCTTCAATGCGTTACAAACTTCGTGACAAAAACAATATATACTCTGCAAGGGTATAAAAAAGCGGAGAGCCACTGTTCACTTTCAATTTCATTTTTTTTTTGCACTTTTTACTTACCTTGCAAATATGGCAGCACTTCTATAAATTAAATTCATTTAAAAGACGCTCCAACTCTTTTTTGTCACTTAGTATAGAACTTACAAAATTATTATTCTCCGACTCTGACATCTTACGTGCACCAATGATATCGTAATAATGCAAGCAAAACTATTTCATACACAACGATGTGATGAAGAGGGAATTGCGAAATTAGCCGCAAGACATAAAAAAATCTTTCTTTCTCTTTCCCACTTGAAATTTTCTTATGCATGTTAAAGAATTTCGACCGACATTTACCGTTACTTCAATCTTCAATTTTTGTCGCGACGATCGGCGCGTCGAAGAAGAGCAAAATTATGTGTATTTGCGTGTGCATGTAGTGGTCGGCACAGTCTTTGGTCTAGGCTCATAGCACTAACCATACAACACATAGATGCGTCAAACGCAAGATTTTTTGAAAGCAAACGCTAGCTTGCTAATGGACCCCCACAGAACTTCGGCAAAAAGCCGAACGTCATAGCGCCAAAGAGAGCCGATCGCCTCTCAGCAAATTCAAAGCAGACGAAAATAAATTTAGTCTGTATCAGTCAGCGAAACGATGAGCATGGCTGTGTCGCTTGTGCTCTCGTTTCGTATTTATATGTTTGTCTCTTTCTGGCATGCCAGATACACACTTTTTGCAACAGCTCTTTTCAGCAACTGGCTCACTGCAAAAATCAGTTTTCGACAAAATAGCGATCGAGTATGAAAGAGATCTCTCTTTTGTATTGCTTTAGGCGGCAGGTGCCCGACAGTGTCTGTGGCTGTGCTGGTAGAGTGAACATGAAGTGCGCAGCATATGGCGGAGGTTCGAGTGAGGGGACGAACTATTTATTTTAATTTTTTATTAAAGAATTTTTTTTTTACCATGTTATATTAAAATAGTATGAACAATTAAAAAATCAACATTTTTATTTATTTACAAATTCTATTGCCAGTTCTTGCTTCGTCTCTTCAATAGCTTTAATAAGCATATCTTCATCTGGCTCGCAATTTCCTGTTGTTGTTTTGGATGTAATCACTTTCATGGACAACATCTTCGAAAAAATTGCATTAAACTCAAACAGCATTGGATTGTTATTAGTTCCACCTCTACTTCTTATTAAGTAGAATAGGTGTTCAAGTGGATCTTGATTAACTCTTGACAACATCACAAAATAAACGCCTGTCCCATCATTCCAAATGTCTTGTGACAACATAAGGATTGAGTTAATTGATAGAATTATTCCATCTAAGCAATAAACTCGTCTGGGGTATTGACATCTCTTAAAATAGTCTTTCATTTCAACTATATATTTTTCTATGTCACTTTCTTTTCTGTAAGGCGGACTTATACGGATTTTTATCGTATAAGTTATTGCTATTCAAGCAATCAAAAAGCTTATTAATTTTTCAATAAATTTGCATGTTGCGATCGCAACATCCTCGCAGTCAACAAATGTCCCATTTTGGATTAGGGTTTTAAGTGCAGCAGCTACAGTTTGGCTAAATACCTGCGTTGCATATTTAACCTTCATTTTTTCAAATGAATTTGGGTAAATGTGTTTTCGGGACAATTTTGGGCACATTCTTGCAGAAGTGTTGTTAGTGTCAATCTCAAACAACTTAACAACTATCTGCCATGAAACTTTCCCGTCAGGAGTTTCGATATAATTACGCATTAAAATGTTTCTTATCGATTTTATAAGGTGGGGGACATCATATCTTCTGTTCATCAAAATAAAAATGTGGCTCATCATTAGTTATTCCAAACTTGTTAAATGCTCCGCGATTGTTTGGACCTTGGTCACCTACAATTGCTCTTATTTGTAAGCCCAAGTTTTATGCAGCTTTAATATTTCGCTCTATCAATTGTGTTAATGTGCAGGCAGATAGACCTGTGGAAGTGGCTACATAGCTTAAAACAAACTTCCAATTCGCGAAAAGTCCACTCACCATGAAAACACAAATCTGCTTGCACAAAACATCAGATTTTTCTAATCCGTCATCCACAAAACCTTCCACTTCATCTCTGTGGGAATTATATTGCAGCCCTTTTCTAATGGAAATTTCATCGAACACTAATACGGCAGTTTTGCTATTATCATCCATGTTTAAAAAAATTGCCTTTAAGTTATTTAGAAGATTTTCATTTAGGCCAGGAACCATGTTTTTAACTGGAGCCCATCTCAGTAATGACGATTTACATGGCAGGTTTAGCTCAAGGTCGTCTCTCATAAAATTATAGGCCTTGGATGAATAAAAGTTAATACTTTGAGCTATAATTTTTTCGTCTTCTTTCCATGATTGTTTGCCTTTTAATAACATTTTGCAAACCGTGTTTGTATTTTTTGATAAGCCTTTCTTATCAATGCAATCAAAAATATTATTATTTGCTTTTTTGGCTTTTAGGTGCTTTAGCTTTCTAGCTCTTTCATTTTTAGACCCCGTACTCTAACAAAGAGTATAGGGGTCTATTAGGTTTGTCAGAAGCGAAATGTGCGTAACAGGCAGAAGGAGGCGTGGCCGACCCCATAAAGTATATATATTCTAGATCAGCATCAACAGCCGAGTCGATATAGCAATGTCCGTCTGTCTGTCTGTCCGTCTGTCTGTCCGTCCGTATGAACACCTGGATCTTTTAAACTACAAAAGCTAGAGCCACCAAATTTATAATGAAAGTCCGTTATTAACCCAGGCAGGTTAAGTTTATTTCAAATTTTTGCCACGCCCCTTACCGCCCCCGCAATGAGCAAAAAACCAGACACACCTCGAAAAAATTTAGTTTTAGGCCAATAACTCAGTAACTATGGCACGTAGGAACACCATTTCTGGTAAACAGGTTGCTAGAGACATCCTTAATGCAATGCCATTAAAAATTTTGAGCTGCCACGCCCCTTTCCCCACATCAGCTAAAAAACTTTTACGCTTTAATGCCGTTTTTAAGGCATTTATTCATATAGTAGAGTGTTGTAATTCAACATTCGTATAGAGACATATAAAATCAAACTATTCTGAAAGCGGCATCAACATACTACCTTTAACAAAAGAGCTACAGCGTTACAAAGTTTGTTATTTAACTGCAATATCACTTACGGGCGAGAGCGAGACAGAAATATACAAACACATGTTCGAACGTTTTCGATAGTTGTGTGGCGACAGCGCTGCCGGCAGACGCTGGCCGCGCCGAATACACACATACATACATACAATTTCAAACGAATGTGTGTTTGTATGAATAATATGTAAGTGCTGATATTCGGAGAATTCTTGAAAGTGGCGCGTGGTGCAACTGATAGAGTTTGTCTGAGGTTATAGGTTCGAATGCTGGCAATGCGAATTGTTAAATTATTTTTTTTTAATTTCAATTGAAATTGAATACAAACTACTATGAGAGTACGGGGTCTTTTATAGTCGGCTCGGTCGACTGTAGCCTTTCTTACTTGTTAAGCATATTTTTTAAATTTCTAATCTTTTTATACTCTCTGCAAGAGTATATTGGGTTTGTGCAAAGTATGTAACAGGCAGAAGGAGGCGTGGCAGCAGCCTCAACAACAGCCGAGTCGATATAGCAATGTCCGTCTGTGTGTCTGTCCGTCTGTCCGTCCGTCCGTCCGTATGAACACCTGGATCTTTTAAACTACAAGAGCTAGAGCCACCAAATTTGGAATGAAAGTCCGTCTATATTGCAGGCAGGTTAAGTTTATTTCAAATTTTTGCCACGCCCAATACCGCCCCCGCAAATTGTAAAAAACAGTTTTCATTGCACTAAAACTTTGGAACTATGAAAGCTATCGTAACCAAATTTACACAGTAGGTGTATGGTACAACTATCCTCACCAAGTTTCATCAAGATCGGACAACTATAGCTTATAGCTCCCATAGGACAAATCGGTCAAAAACAAAAAATTTGTATGAAGACATGTAGTATTTGCTAAGTGATCGCAACCAAACTCACACAGAATGTATACATAATTATTAAAAGTAACTTCACCAAATTTGGTCCAAATCGGACAACTACAACATATGAAACAAATTGGTCAAAAATGTTAAAAATTGTAATTTATGTACGTGTTTGAAGAAAAGTGGTAAATCATTTTTTATCTACTTTAGCCGTCCTGATTGTCAACAGTGCTGTGGTCCAAGTGATGTGACATGCATTGGAGAAACATGAGGTCTGCGGTTCAAACCCCAGCACAGACAGGCATTTGTTTTCTTTTGCTTTTTCTATAACAAAACATTATTATATGTAAATGCAGATAATCAGCAGTACCTGCAAATTGAGGTGTGGTGCATATGGTAGAGTGGCGACATGTGAGAATCCTACCGCAGATTTGATTGCAGCTAGCGCATAACTTTTTTTTATTATACTCTCTGCAAGAGTATATTGGGTTTGTGCAAATGTATGTAACAGGCAGAAGGAGGCGTGGCAGACCCCATAAAGTATATATATTCTTGATCAGCATCACAAGCCGAGTCGATATAGCCATGTCCGTCTGTCCGTCTGTCTGTCTGTCCGTCTGTCCGTATGAACAAACAGATTTCAGAGATGGTAAGAGCTACAAGTTCGAGCTTGGTGTCAAACGATCAGATATTTAGTCAGTCAATACAAGAATCTTTTTTTTTTTCGATGCCACGCCCCATTCGCCCACAATAAGCAAAAAACTGGACACACCTCGTGAAAAATTGGTGTTTTCGGCAAATATCTCAGTAACTATTGCACCTAGGTTCACCAATTCTGGTACGGGTGTTCTTTGCGAGAGCATAGTTACATTGCTATTTAAAATTTTTGACTGCCACGCCCACTTTTCCCACAATTTATAAAATAGTTTTCAAGCTTCAATACCGTTTTTTCTGTATCGTACAGTATTGTAGTTTATAACTGGTGTGGAGACTAACTATATTAAACTATCCTGAAAGGCGCATTAAAATCGGACTATAAACAAGAAAACTAGAAGCGTTACAATATTGATAATTGAACGCAATATCAACCCATAGGTGCAAGCGAGATAGAAACACACAAGCACATGTTCGAACGTTTTCGCTGCCTGTGTGTCGGCAGCGCTGCCCGCGGTTGCTGCCTGCGCCGAATACACACATACATACATACATATTTGCATCATATACATATTGCCAAACGGATGTTTATTCGAATACAAGCAAACAGATGTTTGTTTGATTATGCTTAGATTGTTTTTGTTTCAACGTGTTTTAATGCAAGTAATTCACATTGTAATATCTCGATACCGATTTTAATAATTTAATCGGGAAAATGCAGAGAGTATTATACGGTCGGGCGCGCTCGACTGTACTTTTTCTTTCTTGTTTTTACTTTTATTCTCTCTGCAAGAGTATATTGGGTTTGTGCAAAAAGTATGTAACAGGCAGAAGGAGGCGTGGCAGACCCCATAAAGTATATATATTCTTGATCAGCATCACAAGCCGAGTCGATATAGCCATGTCCGTCTGTCCGTCTGTCTGTCTGTCTGTCTGTCTGTCTGTCTGTCCGTCCGTATGAACAAACAGATTTCAGAGATGGTAAGAGCTACAAATTCGAGCTTGGTGTCAATCGATCACATATTTAGTCAGTCAATACAAGAATTTTTTTTTTTTCGATGCCACGCCCCATTCGCCCACAATGAGCAAAAACTGGACACACCTCGGAAAAAATCGGTGTTTTCGGCAAATATCTCAGTAACTGTGGCACCTAGAATCAGCAATTCTCGTATGGAGGTTCCTAGCGTCAGCGAGAATGCATTGACATTCAAAATTTTGGACTGCCACGCCCATTTTCCCACAATTAATAAAAATAATTCTCAACTTTCGTTCCGTGTTTAAGCATTTGCTCATATAGTACATTATTGTTATTTATAATTCGTTTATGACCTTCGCCCTTTCCATCACCCAATGCTTTTTGCATGCCAAAACATTAAATTAACTTCAAAAGTGAAAATAACGAAGTTTGTTTAATGCTGTTTTGCCTCTTTGTTTTGTCTAGTTCTAATTTTAAGAATACCAACAAATCATTTTGCACAGCTGATTATCAACCAGATCAAAACAATAACATTGGCGAAGAAGACAAAAACAATTCAAACGAAAATATTCTCATTTCGTTCTCTCTTTGCATGCATGATTGAGAGAGACGAACAGTTAGGAATAGCGAAAAAGTCGTTAGTTTTGGCGGCCGCTAAGCAAAACAAAAGACAACGCTTAGCATTAGTGCTGGCAGTTAAGCCATTTAGTTGCTAGATCTATAACTAAGCTGTTATATGTGATCTTGATGAACTAAACAGCATTATAATTATTCTCTAATTGTTAATTATATATATAATTATATATATATATATATATATATATATATATATATATATATATATATATATATATATATATATATATATATATATATATATATATATATATATATGTTATGTTATTAACAATAAGAGAAAATGTATAATATATATATATATATATATATATATATATTAAATGTAATTTTTATTAAGAAATTAAATTTATGTTAAATACAACACATTTTATGATAAAGCAATTTTGTATTTACAATTTGTAAATACATTCTAGCTGTTTTTATAAATTAGTTAACATATTTAGCTATTTTTCATCGGAGATTCTGACAGCGCTGCTTTAGCGCCCATAAAAAGTAACGACTTTTACCGCTAGTCCTTCCAGCCTGTCTCTCTCACTCCTGTACTCGCACTATGTTTGTCTCATTTTTGTGAGAGAGAAATCCTCTCCCATTCTCCCATCTGTGTAATTTTTCATTCGTGCATTGTTATCGTGCATCGATATTCATTTTTGTCGTCGATTTCGATTGAAAAGTAAATAAAACGTGATTTTTATTACGAACAAACCGTAATTTTCATTACGAATTACGAATAATAGCATATATTAATATAGTTAATATTAATATATAAGTAAAATAGTCAAATATACATTAAGTGCGTTATTTCGTGTGTGTGTGTTAATCGATTTACGTCTGTGTGTAAGACATCGCGAACATTCGATTTTCTTTGTGTTTGGCGCGTAGCTTGTGACGTAGGCAGTTTATTCGAAGAAACCGCGCGCGATTTTCTGTGCGCGTTTGTTGTATTTAAGAATCGCGTTCGGTTTCGGTAAATGCGTGTTAATTGTCGCGTTCTGTTTATTATAGTAAGTCTTAAGTATTGTCCGATTTTGTCCGATTTTAAAAATTATAAAATTATATAATTATAACATTTATTTATACTTTATTATTCACATTGATTAATAATAATTAATTAATAAATTATTTTATTTTATAATTTTAAATATTTAAATAAATTATATAAAAATATAAATAATATATTATATTTTTATATATTTTATCTTAATACAATTAATAATATTATATAAATAAAATATTTTAGAAATTTTATTTAAATAAATAATATTTTTAAAATGCCGCGCAGAAGGCAGTTGTCTGCTGCTGCACAGTCTCAAAGGCGTAGGGAAAGGAATAGGGTAAATAGAGAAGACGCACAGTATGCAGAAAGAGAGCGAGAGTTGAATTCCCAATCTCAAAGAAGCCGTAGGTCAGTTAGCGAAAATAGAGTAGCAGAACAGATTGGGAATTCTCAGCAGCGTTCACGGCGTAGGAGAAGTGCGCGTATAAGAATAATTGAACAGGCAGCTAATACTTCTGGTAGGACAATACGAAGACAGGATCCACAGGTTAGGCAGAGTGAGCAGGCTTCCGATGCCCTAAGCAGACGAACTCGTAGGCAAAATTCACAAGAAAGGGAACGCGAACAGACAGCCGATTCTTCGCGTAGAACAATTAGAAGACAAAATCCACAGGTGAGGCAGAGTGAGAGGGCTACAGATGCCCAAAGCAGACGAAATCGTAGGGAAAATTCACAAGAAAGGGAACGCGAACAGGCAGCCGATACTTTGCGTAGAACAATTAGGAGACATAATCCACAGGTGAGGCAGAGTGAGAGGGCTACAGATGCTCAAAGCAGACGAAATCGTAGGGAAAATTCACAAGAAAGGGAACGCGAACAGGCAGCCGATACTTCGCGTAGAACAATTAGGGAGACATAATCCACAGGTGAGGCAGAGTGAGAGGGCTACAGATGCCCAAAGCAGACGAAATCGTAGGGAAAATTCACAAGAAAGGGAACGCGAACAGGCAGCCGATACTTCGCGTAGAACAATTAGGAGACAAAATCCACAGGTGAGGCAGAGTGAGAGGGCTACAGATGCCCAAAGCAGACGAAATCGTAGGGAAAATTCACAAGAAAGGGAACGCGAACAGGCAGCCGATACTTTGCGTAGAACAATTAGGGGAGACATAATCCACAGGTGAGGCAGAGTGAGAGGGCTACAGATGCTCAAAGCAGACGAAATCGTAGGGAAAATTCACAAGAAAGGGAACGCGAACAGGCAGCCGATACTTCGCGTAGAACAATTAGGAGACAAAATCCACAGTTTAGGCAAAGAGAGCAAGCAGAAGACACTTTGCGAAGATCGCAAAGAAGACAGGATACCTTAGTTAGAAGAATAGAGCAAGTACGCAATAGCCAGGCACACTTCGAGAGGAGGCAGAATGTGGAGATAAGAATATTAGAAAGGGAAGTGGATAGAATATAGAGTTGTATCGTATCGTTCAGAATAAGTTCGATTGAACTATTCACTTAAGTGAACGAACGAACTATATCCGAGATTGTAGTTCAGTAGTTCAGTTCGTTTTTCTTGGTCTTGGTCCCATTCTAGTTCGTTCGTTCGTTCGTTGATCTTGGTCTTGGTCCCATTCCAGTTCGTTCGTTCGTTGGTTAAGGTCTTGGTCCCATTCTAGTTCGTTCGTTTAGCTCGTTCGATTATCGAAGACAGAAAACATGGCAAATGCATTTATTCCAAATCCTCGATAAGCATTTCAGGTGGATCGTAAGGAAACTTAATGAGACATATTAAGGCAAAGCACCCGACTGTTTCAATAGAACGCCAAAGCACAACATTTTGCTTACTTTAAAATATTAAGCATTAAAAAAAATAGATTAAAATGAGTTTAATTTTTCCAAAAATCTTTTAGTTTTTTGTATCATTCAGTTGTGTTATTAAAAGTATGCGAACGTTACATTTAAAAAAATGCAAATAGAATGCGACCAAATCGAACTAGAATGAGACCAAGACCGAACGAACGAACGAACTAGAATGCGACCAAGACCTAAACCAACGAACGAACGAACGAACGAACGAACTAGAATGGGACCAAGACCTAAACCAACGAACGAACGAACGAACGAACGAACTAGAATGGGACCAAGACCTAAACCATCGAACGAACGAACGAACTAAATGACTGATATAGTTCGTTCGTTGGCAACTGAACTACTGAACTACTTCCTTCAATTGAACTACGATGTACAACTCTAATAGAATAGCTAGGTCACAGCGTCGAAATGACCCTGTTCGTAGGTTAGTAGAAAGAGCTCGTAATACAGCTCAAAGAAGAAGTGCTCGGATAAGAGCACGCCAGATAGCAGTAGATTTAGCTAGAGGTGTTAGTCAGCGAGTTAGTGAGTATAGAAACGATTCTCAGAATAGAGCAGCAGAAAATGAGCGTAATGCTGCACGTAACGAGCAGGCACGAGCGAATGCCATTGAAGGACAGGCACAACCCATTAGGAATAGTTTAGAACGGCTTATAGCCACTTTCAACAAATTAATTAAACAGGGCCCCGACCATGTTTGTATTTGTTGTAAGGGATTGTGGTTTCCTCACCAGATAGAAAGGATAAGTAGGGAATTTATTTTAGAAAATAATGAGTTTAGCGCAGACATTCTTTTTTTGTCCGATCAATTTCCTCCTGTAAACGGCATGCATTCATTTTGCAAATCTTGCAGCCGTTTAATAAAGGATGGAAAAAACCTAAAAATTCCATTACACATGGCTTAGACTTCCCAGAACTTCCAGAATGTCTGAAAGATTTACAGAGCTTAGAAGAAAGATTAGTTTCACCGAGGCTGCCGTTCATGATCATAAAATCTTTAGATTATGATCGGCAAAATAGTATTAAAGGAGCTGTGCCTATTCCAGTTGCGAATGTCGTAACTTCCCTTCCAAGGGCTTTCAGTGACGCAGAGGTAGTTCAGCTCCACCTCAAACGTAGATTAGAATATCATCACAGTTTTATGGTGGAAACTATATCTCCATCTCGTGTTGTTGCTGCAATTAGGTATTTAGTAGGTACTGAGCTTTATAGAAAGCATGAAATTAGTATTAATGAGGAATGGTTGGCTTCTCACACATCTGAAGTCATTCCATTTATTGCATCAACAGAAGATATAGACTTAGTTAGAGAAATGGGTGATAGAGCTGCTAACCCAAATATAGACGAGAATGCTCCAGTAGAAGAGCAAGAACTAAATCCTGGAGGTGAGGAAACCCTTATGGAGAATATTCCAGTAGAGAATTTAGATGGTAGTAGTTTAGCTGTAGCACCTGGGGAAGGACAACGGCCTCTGGACATGATAACTGATTGTGATTCAGAGGAGTTGTCCTTTCCACTATTTACGCAGGAGTAAAAAGGAATTGTGCAGAAAGCTACACAAAAATCATTAGATCAGAGCTTAGGAATTTTGATAGAAGGGTTTGTAGGGTAGATAAGTTTTTTTACAATCTTAGGAAAATGCAGCTTATTAGTATGCGGAATAATTATTCCATTTGCTTGAGAAAGCACAGCGCTTCCCGCGGCGTTACAGCTAGGACAGCCCTTAATGATGATGAAATAGATAGGTTAATTCAGTTTGATGAGGGATACAAAATTTTAAAAGGCATTCGCTCGTCTCCTGCGCATTGGGAAGCAGAGAAGAAAAAGGTAATGGCCATGATTAGGCAATTTGGCATACCTTCTTTCTTCATTACGCTCTCTGCTGCAGAAAGTAGGTGGTTAGAACTAATAGTTATTTTGAAGAAAACAGTTAGGAAGGAAGTTCTAACCGAAGAAGAGGCAGCTAGCTTAGAAAGGTCTGAAGTTGTAGAACTAATTAGGTCAGACCCAGTTACATGTGCTAGGTATTTTGATTATAGGTATAGGCAGCTTTTAAAAGTTATGAAGAAGGATGGAGGCATTTTCGGCCAACATTCTGTGTATAAGTATTATTGGCGAGTAGAGTTTCAACACCGGGGTTCACCACACATTCATGGAATGTTTTGGTTGAAAGACGCCTTTATTTGATGCTAGTAATCCTTCCACTTGTCCGCCTGTCGTACAGTTTGTTGATCAGTTTATTACGACGGAAAAGAATCCAACAAACGATGAATTGAAACCTTTCATTTTATACCAAACGCATAAGCATACTCCGTCATGCCAGCGTAGCATCAGAAATAGGCAAATCTGTCGTTTTGGTATACCATATCCTCCTATGCCTAGTACAGAAATTCTTTTTCCTCTTCCTGAAGATAGTCCGAATAATTCAATTCATCAACAGAATTTTGAGAAAATAAACAGTTTCTTGAGTTCTCCCATAGATAGTGAAGTTAGGGAATCCCTTAATGATTTTAATAATTTTCTCTCGCAACCTCAAATTGGTCTTAGTTATGAGGATTATATTCTAGCAATTAGATCTAGTTTAAATAGACCAAAAAAATATTTTTAAAGAGAAGCTTCGACGCCATTATGGTGAATGCGTATAACACGCATATTTTGTCAATGCAGAGAGCCAACATAGATATACAGTTTATATTAGATCCATATGCGTGCTGCAGTTATGTTATCAATTATATTAATAAGTCGCAAAGAGGAATGTCTAAGCTTATGCGAGAAGCTGTAGAAGAAGCGCGTTCAGGAAACTTTAGTATTAGGCAGAAACTGCAGCACATAGGTCACAAGTTTATAAATGGCTCAGAAATATCTGCACAGGAGGCAGCTTATTGCTGTTTAGGGATGTCGTTGTCAGAGAGCAGCAATGCAGAAGTTTTTAAAAACACTGGATTGCCTGACAAACGAGTTCAAATGCTCAAGTCGCGGGCACAACTCAGAAGTTTGCCCGAAGACTCAGAAGATATTTTCGAAGTAGGCCTATTAGATCATTACGTCCACCGTCCAGATGATCTAAATAGTTTATGCTTAGCAGATTTTGCGGCATTTTATACATTCTCTAAAAACTGCAGGTAGGACTCGCCAAGAATCACAGGATGAGGTAGGAAATGAAGGATTCGGTAGAACCGAAGTTTATCCTCTTCGCAATGGTAGCGGATTTGTTAGAGAAAGGCGTAGTCCACGGATAATACGTTATAGGAGATATAATGTTAGTCACGATAGAGAGAATTATTTTAGGGAACTAGTAATGCTGTATTATCCGTGGAGAAATGAACAAGAGGAGTTAGTTAGTAAAAATTGCGAAGAGGTTTGTAATCTGAATAGGGACTTTATTGAGTCTAATCGTAGGAGATTCAATGTTTTAAATGATAGTGAGTTAGAAGATGCTCTCAGTAGAGTATTAAACGATAATCAGGAAGAAGAGTTAGGTAATGTAGATGATCAGGATAATGTAGACAATAGATTTAGAGTGTTAGGTGTAGCAGAAATAGATCCTCAAGTCAACATTTTAAATATAGGAAATGACGAGAATGCAGATGGGCCAAGCAGCAACACTGTTCAGTTTGTTAAGTTGCCTGTTTTAATGACTTCGTCATGTTTAGAGGAAATAGTATGTTCCCTAAACTAAAACAGAGAGAACTTATCTAAACCACGTGTTGCATAATTTTAAGATAGGCAAAAAAGTTTTATGAATTTGTAGGTGGTGGAGCAGGTGTCGGCAAAAGCCGACTTATTTCGGTAATATATCAAGCCCTTACAGCTAGGTTTAATAATAAAAGAGGCTCAAACCCTGAGTCAATTAAAGTTCTTTTGTCCGCTCCAACAGGGAAGGCAGCATTCGTAATAGGAGGTTGCACACTCCATTCAATGTTTAGCCTTCCTGTAAATCAGTCCGATCGAATTGGGACCTTATCCGCAGACTTACTTAATACGCTACACTCGAGATTGATCGATCTCAAACTATTAATTATTGACGAGATTTCAATGGTAGGAGCCAAAATGTTTGGCTTTATAAACGTGAGGCTACAGCAAATTTTCAAAAGTAATCACTTTTTGGAGGCATACCTGTCATCGTGTTCGGCGATCTCAGACAACTGAGGCCTGTGGGCGACAGGTGGATTTTTCCAATCCTCTAGGGAAGACTACAGTGAACTACATGGCACACTGTGGGAGAATAATCTAATTAGATTTGAATTTTTCGAGTTGACGGAAATAATGCGTCAACGAGATGACCAACCGTTTGCTGTAGCCCTTAATAATATGGCATCCGCTCATATGACAGACATTGACATTGAGCTTCTTAGATCCAGAGTAGTAAGGGAAGATATGATACCAGATGATGCAATTCATCTCTTCCACTCCAACGCCGCAACAAATTCATACAACTCTTTAAAACTGAATCGAATTGCGACCACCCAATATTGTTCTAGTGCTGAGGATTTCGTAAAGGGTAGTAATTTAGGTGAGGCAAACAAGGCCAGAATTCTTGAATCCGTTAAAGGATTCAAAACTTCAGAAACCCAGGGTTTGTGTAGTACTCTTATTTTGAAAACTACAGCAAAATATATGATGACTGTGAACATAGATACTTCAGATGGTTTAGTAAATGGAGCAACAGGAATACTTAGGCAAATAGATTTAGACTCAAACAGTCATCCAATTATTCTATGGGTAGATTTCCTTGAGGAAAGAGTAGGAAAAAGAATTACGTTTAAAGTATAGAAATCTACCCAATCCATTGTGGACCCCAGTAGTCAAAACTGTTCGAAGTTTTCAGTTTAGGAAAAATGAAAATGTTACGATAGATCGCAAGCAGTTTCCGATCGTACCTGCAGAAGGTATTACCATTCATAAAAGTCAGGGAGCAACCTTCAATAAGGTGGTTGTCCACATTTCTGATAGCTTAGATCGAGCAGCTTTATATGTAGGCTGTAGTAGAGCGACAAGTGCAGCTGGACTGTTCCTAGTAGGTAATTTCAACCCTCCGAGGCCCATCCAAGGTCGAAATGTAGTTCAGGAAGAGTTAGAAAAATTACGCTCCATTAAATTGCTTAGTACACATTTCGACTATTTAGTTAATAGCTCTAATTTCGAGATTATTTTCCACAATGTCCAGAGTCTGCACTGCCATATAAAAAGTGTTCAGTTAGATAAGCTGATGCTTCAGGCATCAATGCTTTGTTTTGTTGAAGGCTCGACCTTCCCAAATGAGACTTATGAAGTCCCAGGGTTTAGAATTGCTGTACGTTTAGATTGTTTACGTGAAGGTAGGACAAGATCACAAAGAGGCATTCTTGTTTTCGTCAGGAACGAACTTTTTGAGAATGTTAGTCTTTGCTCCACAGGTCGCAATATTGATGGTTCGCATGTATTCGAGTACTCAGTTTTAAAGTTTCAGTCTGTAGGAATTTTAGTAATTTATAAAAGCCCCCATTACTCGTTGCCTAGATTTAGAATTGAGTTTGAGGATTTATTTTTAGAACACAGGGAAATTTTAGGTAGGGAAGCAGTAATTGTAGGAGATTTTAATTTATGTTTAAGCGTTCTCACTCAGGCTAGGGAAACATATGAAAGTTTGGTTAGGAAGGGATTTAGATCCCTTTTAGATTTGAAAATGTCCACAACACGTGACGATACACATATTGATTGGGCATTTTCAAATGTGTCGCTTGGCCAAGCCAGCGCAAAAACGTATGAGACAGTGCACAGCATTCACGACGCCATATCAGTTAGCATTTCAGGTAGTCTGTAAGTTGATAGGTCGGGAATTTTTTGTTTTTTTTTCCGCGCGGGGAACATGGAAATGCGTAATTTATTTAAACTATTACACATTTCAAGTCGACTCGAAGATCTCTTTTAAAAGATCTAATTGCTTTTGCAATGACCTCCACGTGGTGTTCCCTGGATACCGATTTAAGCTATTTATTATTATTTAAATAGGGAACGAACTCGAGCGGCGAATTTTACCAGTAATCGGGTGTTTTCGATTATAATTTGTTTATTTTCAAATACCCAGATACCGATTTTAATAAAGTTATATAATCGGGAATAAAATGCAGAGAGTATTATACGGTCGGGCGCGCTCGACTGTACTTTTCTTTCTTGTTTAAATTTTAATTTATTATCTTTTTTTTAAATTTGTATTTTAAAATATGAATCAGTCTACTGCTTCTTCTTTTAAGTTTGTAAGTATTTTTGTATGCGCACTACAAGGAGTATGGGGTCTTATACAGTCGGCACGTCGACTGTAGCCTTTCTTACTTGTTTAATTTTCAATTCAAAATGTACATAATAAGTTAAAAATTTTAAATTTCATTTGAAAATTTTAATTCAAATTAAATACAAATGTGCACTACAATGGCAGTACGGGGTATTTTACAGTCGGCTCGATTGACTGTAGCCTTTCTTATTTGTTATAATTGAAGATCAACTTATCAATTCTACAACATCTCGCATCAAAATTTCGAAGCTCAGATCTAACAATGGTTGTAAAACTTTCTGAAGACCTTCTTTTGTTGCATATAAGCATATAAGGAATGGAATGCTAATTCCTCACAATCAGCACCCATAATCATGTCTAGGGGTCTTTGGCCTTCGCCAGGAGCAATTACTATTCTTTGCATGGCAACATTGTCGATATGATTATTTTCAAGCAGAGTTTCTTGACCCCCAGGATTAAGCTCCTCTGTTTCAACATCCCCTTCAGGTTGAAAATGTTGTTGAAATTCTCAATTGAGCTGTCCAACTAGCTCAGCATCTGCTTGAGAAGCTATGAATAGAACAGTATCGGAAGTAAAATTTTAAATCCACTGTTCGTTTAAAACTACACTATGCTTTACATAAAGCTCTGTAGTTACTAAAAACCTAATTGCTTCTGCAATCTTTAAGGGCCTAATGGTTTCAGCCATTAAACCATGGTTATATTCCATCCTACGTCTAAGGTGGAGCTGTATTACTTCTGCTCGTGGAAGGGAAGTCACGATACTGCTAACTAGAATTGGAACATTTACTACAGCTCCTTTGAGTGCACTTTGGCGACCGACACCTAAGGCCTTAATGACCATGAATGGCTGTCGAGGAAAAATAAGTCGCTCTTCTAAAGGAGTTAAACCTTTAAGGCAATCGGGAAGATCTGGAAAATCTAAGCCATTTGTAATGCAAAATTTTTGTTTCATTCCAGCTTTTATATTTCTGCAACAAGTGTTGCAGAATTTATAAATGTCTTCCTCAGATGAAAATTCATTCGAAAGACTTAAAATTTCAGCGCTAAATTCGTTGTGACTTTCAATAAAAACCACGAGAAATTTGGCTGAGTTGATGGGGAAACCACAGGCCTTTGCAACAAAGGCAAACCTGATTTGGACCCAGTTTTACTAAACTATTAAAACTTCTAATTTGAGCTTCTAATGAGGTTAAGCTGGGTTTAATATCGTCTTGAGAAATATTCGCACGATTCGCTCTCATACGTTTGGCATTTAGGCTATTTTCTAAGGTCTTACTTTCCAAACTTCTTCTATTTTGGCTAACCAGTCCAGAGTTGCTTGACGCTCTAACAATCGTGCACTTTGTCTTCGTGCAGTGTTAGCATATCTTTCAATAATCCTCCTAATAGGATTATTCCTAGCTTGCGATCTCTGCATCCTATCCTTTCTCTTTCTAATACTCATCGTCCAACATTTCTCCTACTAGCTGCTCGAAGCTCGGTGTTACGTCTCTGTTCGTTTGTCCTTTTGGTAAAGTTTTGCCGTCTCCTTGTTCTATTCTGTCTATCCGACAATCTTTCCATTTGCCAGACCCCATTCCTTGTCCGTGCCTGTCGCCTAGCCTGAGAATTTTCATCTCTCTCAACTGCTTGAACGGCCGGATTACTTCTACGGACGGATCTATTCTCACGATCGGACAATCTTTCCCTTAGCCGGACCCCATTCCATGTCCGTGCCTGTCGCCTAGCCTGAGTATCTCGGAGCCTTTTAGCACCGTGAGCCCCGTCACTTGTCCGAGCCTGCCTCCTAGCTCGAGTGTTTAACACCCTCTCTGTATCCTTTACTATCGGATTCTGCCTTCTATTCAGCCTTTGCAAAGAATTCTGTACTTGCTCCTGAGATCTTATGGTATGAGAGAGACTTCTTGGTGAACGACGCTCACTATTATTAGCTTGTTCTTCGTCCCTATACGAAGAATTTTCCCTACGTTCTCTGAGAGTGTTTGCATTTCTCTGATTCTCTAATTGTGAATACTCTATATCACTTCTGTTTAACCTATTCCTTATTTAAAACAATAAAATTATTTATATTAAAATAATAATGTGCGATGTATATAATTGAAAATGTATATTATATAATTTAATATACACAAGCAAAAAATTAATTTTTTTAATTATACATTTAATTTAAAATAATATAATTTATAAAATTAATATTTAATTATTTAAATTTAATTAGTGTAATGGTAAGGCACTTAATAAAGAAATATTTATTAGTTCGATAAGTTCTAAATAATAAAGTATAAATTATCAAGTGTTAATAATAGGAAAATACTTTATAGTTATTATTAATATATAGTATATTTAATTGCAATCATGCAACTTGCTTGTTTCCGTCCGTCCGAACTTGCGCGAAAACCGCAAACCAAAGCACACGCACGAATTAAGTAACAAGAAAGAAAAGTACAGTCGAGCGCGCCCGACCGTATAATACTCTCTGCATTTGTCCCGATTAAATTATTAAAATCGGTATCGAGATATTACAATGTGAATTACTTGCATTAAAATACGTTGAAACAACCAGCGACCGCGGGCGCTGCCGACACACAGGCAGCGAAAACGTTCGAACTTGTGCTTGTGTGTTTCTATCTCGCTTGCACCTATGGGTTGATATTGCGTTCAATTATCAATATTGTAACGCTTCCAGTTTTCTTGTTTATAGTCCGATTTTAATGCGCCTTTCAGTATAGTTTAATATAGTTAGTCTCCACACGAATTATATAATTACAATACTGTACGATACGAACAAGTTCGCCAAAAAACGGCATTGAAGGTTCCAGACTTTTTTATCAAATGTGGGAAAAGTGGGCGTGGCAGTCCAAAATTTTAGATGGCAATGCAACTATGCTCTCGCTAGGAACATCCGTACCAGCATTGGTGATCCTAGGTGCCATAGTTACTGAGATATTTGCCGAAAACACCAATTTTTCATGGGGCGTGGCATCGAAAAAAAGATTCTTGTATTGACTGACTAAATATGTGATCGATTGACACCAAGCTCGAACTTGTAGCTCTTACCATCTCTGAAATCTGTTTGTTCATATGGACAGACAGACGGACATGGCTATATCGACTCGGCTTGTGATGCTGATCAATAATATATATACTTTATGGGGTCTGCCACGCCTCCTTCTGCCTGTTACATACTTTTTTGCACAAACCCAATATACTCTTGCAGAGATTATATAAAGATATATGAGAAAAACATTACAAACAATTAAAACATTATGTGAACAATATTTATGTTCAAAAAATACTATTGATCCTGGAACAGAAAATGTTCCAGAAAAAATAGAAAATAATAAGATTGCATATAAGTTGGACGCAAACTTACTGCAACTTAGAACTTATATTCAAGAAACTGAAAATGAGTTAAAAAGTGCTACTCCGGAATGGAGTAGCATTAGAAAGAATAAAATTAATTTTCTCTGGAACAGAATCCAAGAAAAAATTAATTTCTTTCAAAAAAACAAAATATTTAATGCAACGAAGATGTTGCAGAGTTAGAGTTTGATGCTAATAATATGGTTGACATATTAGAGCATTTAAGCATAAATAATAAGGTAACCGTGAAGAGAGAAGATCTTCCAGTTCTACCAAAATGAATGTACCCACTTTTTATGGGGAACCCATAGAGTGGGATTCATTTTTTCGAATTATTTATGGAAATAATTCATGATAGAGAGCACCTAAGTGCGTCTGTGAAATTTAATTATTTAAAATCGGCTTAAAAGCCAGGAGCATGGTCTCACATTTACTCACAGGCTCAGTGAATAATTATGATATCGTGTGGGAACTTTTAGCCAAACGGTTCGAAAACAAAAGAAAAATTTTTTCAGATCAATTAAACAGGTTAATTGATTTACCTATATTAAATATTGAATCTGAAAAACAGATAAAACATTTTATTGATGCTATGCATATTATAAAAACAAAAGCAAATCTGCCTAATGAAATAGACAGTATCTTTGCGCATATTATTTTGCGTAAGTTTAATAAAGAGGCACTACAACTCTACGAATTTTACGTCAGAAAGACAAAAGAGATTCAAGAGTTGTCAGATGTCAAGGAATTTTTGGAACAGCGATATGGTTCCATTAGTTCATTAAAAAACGATGAAAAAAAGAATTCTAATTTTCAGCAAAATAGAATTGAAAACTGCCCGATTTGTAAGAAACCTGGACATCATGCGGTACAGTGTTACACTTTCAAAGCCATGAGTCCAGTAGAAAGATTCAACGCAGTAAAAAAAAAAGTGTAAGTATGCATAAGGTGCTTAAAATTCGCAAGAAATAAAAGATGATCGTGCGAAACATTACGTACTATCTGCAAAAAATTACACAATACAATGTTACACATTTCTACATTACTGCTGATTATCTGCATTTACATATAATAATGTTTTGTTATAGAACAAGAAAGAAAAAGTACAGTCGAGCACGCCCGACTATATAATACTCTCTGCACTTTTCCCGATTAAATGATTAAAATCGTATGCGTAGTACTTGCATTAAAATATGTTGAAACAAAAACAATCTAAGCATAATCAAACATACATCTGTTTGTTTGCATGCGAATACCCATACATATGTATGTACGTTTGACAATGCTGCATATATGCTTGTATGTGTGTATTCGGCGCAGCCAGCTTCAGCGGGCAGCGCTGCCGCCACACAAGCAGCGAAAACGTTGGAACATGTGCTTGTGTGTTTCTAGCTCGCTTGCACCAATGGGTTGATATTGCGTTCAAATATCAATATTGTAACGCTTCTAGTTTTCTTGTTTATAGTCCGATTTTAATGCGCCTTTCAGGATAGTTTAATATAGTTAGTCTCCACACGAATTATACACTACAATACTGTACGATAAGAACAAGTTCGCAAAAAACGGCATTTGAAGTTTTTTCCAGTGTGGGAAAAGGGGGCGTGGCAGTCCAAAATTTTAAATGGCAATGCAACTATGCTGTCGCTAAGAACCTCCGTACCCAAATTGGTGATCCTAGGTGCCATAGTTATTGAGATATTTGCCGAAAACATCGATTTTTCCAGAGGTGTGTCTAGTTTTTTGCTCATTGTGGGCGAATGGGGCGTGGCATCGAAAAAAAAAAAGATTCTTGTATTGACTGACTAAATATCTGATCGTTTGACACCAAGCTCGAACTTGTAGCTCTTACCATCTCTGAAATCTGATTGTTCATACGGACGGACAGACAGACAGGCAGACAGACAGACAGACGGACAGACGGACATGGCTATATCGACTCGGCTTGTGATGCTGATCAAGAATATATATACTTTATGGGGTCTGCCACGCCTCCTTCTGCCTGTTACATACTTTTGCACAAACCCAATATACTCTTGCAGAGAGTATAAAAATAAACCACACGAAAAACATGCAAATCAACCCAAACAAGAAAGATAAGTACAGTCGAGCGCGCCCGACCGTATAATACTCTCTGCATTGTCCCGATTAAATTATTAAAATCGGTATCCACATATTACTATATGTTTTACTTGCATTAAAACACGTTGAAACAAAAACAATCTAAGCATAATCAAACATTCATCTGTTTGTTTGTTTGTATGCGAATACACATACGTTTGACATTATATGTACGTGTGTATAATGTATGTATGCGTGTTTTCGGTGCGACCAGCGGCCGCTGGCAGCGCTGCCGACACACAGGCGGCGAAAACGTTCAAACATGTGCTTGTGTGTTTCTTTCTCGCTTGCACCAATGGGTTGATATTGTGTTCAATTATCAATATTGTAACGCTTCTAGTTTTCTTGTTTATAGTCCGATTTTAATGCGCCTTTCAGCATAGTTTAATATAGTTAGTCTCCATACGAATCGTACAATACTGTACGATAATAACAAGTTCGCCAAAAACGGTATTGAAGATTCCAGACTTTTTTATCAAATGTGGGAAAAGTGGGCGTGGCAGTCCAAAATTTTAAATGGCAATGCAACTATGCTGTCGCTAGAAACCTCCGTACGTAAATTGGTGATTCTAGGTGCCATAGTTACTGAGATATTTGCCGAAAACACCAATTTTTTCCGAGGTGTGTCCAGTTTTTTGCTTATTGTGGGCGAATGGGGCGTGGCATCGAAAAAAAAAAAGATTTTTGTATTGACTGACTAAATATCTGATCGTTTGACACCAAGCTCGAACTTGTAGCTCTTACCATCTCTGAAATCTGTTTGTTCATACGGACGGACAGACAGGCAGACAGACAGACAGACAGACGGACATGGCTATATCGACTCGGCTTGTGATGCTGATCAAGAATATATATACTTTATGGGGTCTGCCACGCCTCCTTCTGCCTGTTACATACTTTGCACAAACCCAATATACTCTTGCAGAGAGTATAAAAATAAACCACACGAAAAACATGCAAATCAACCCAAACAAGAAAGAAAAGTACAGTCGAGATCGCCCGACCGTATAATACTCTCTGCATTGTCCCGATTAAATTATTAAAATCGGTATCCACATATTACTATGTGTTTTACTTGCATTAAAACACGTTGAAACAAAAACAATCTAAGCATAATCAAACATTCATCTGTTTGTTTGTTTGTATGCGAATACACATACGTTTGACATTATATGTACGTGTGTGTATAATGTATGTATGCGTGTTTCGGTGCGGCCAGCGGCCGCTGGCAGCGCTGCCGACACACAGGCGACGAAAATGTTCAAACATGTGCTTGTGTCTTGCACCAATGGGTTGATATTGCTTTCAATTATCAATATTGTAACGCTTCTAGTTTTCTTGTTTATAGTCCGATTTTAATGCGCCTTTCAGAATAGTTTAATATAGTTAGTCTCCACACCAGTTATAAACTACAATACTGTACGATACGGAAACAAGAAAGAAAAGTACAGTCGAGCGCGCCCGACCGTATAATACTCTCTGCATTTTATTCCCGATTATATAATAATGTAACTAAAATCGGATTTAGGGTATTACTAAAAACAAATTACAATCGAAATTGCCCGATTACTAGTAAAATTCGCCGCTCGAGTTCGCTCCCGATTTAAATTATACTAAATATCTTAAATCGGTATCCAGGAACACCACGTGGAGGTCATTGCAATGCAATTAGATCTTTTAAAGAGATCTTCGAGTCGACTTGAAATGTGTAATTGTTTAAAATAAATTACGCATTTCCATGTTCCCCGCGCGGAAAAAAAACAAAAATTCCCGACCTATCAACTTACAGACTACCTGAAATACTAACTGATATCGCGTCGTGAATGCTGTGCACAGTCTCATACGTTTTTGCGCTGGCTTGGCCAAGCGACACATTGAAAAAATGCCCAATCAATATGTGTATCGTCACGTGTTGTGGACATTTTCAAATCTAAAAGGGATCTAAATCCCTTCCTAACCAAACTGTCATATGTGTCCCTAGCCTGAGTCAAAGAGCTTAAACATAAATTAAAATCTCCTAAAATTACTGATTCCCTACCTAAAATTTCCCTGTGTTCTATAAATAAATCGTCAAACTCAATTCGAAATCTAGGCAACGAGTAATGGGGCTCCTATAAATTACTAAAATTCCCACAGACTTAAACTTTAAAACTGAGTACTCGAATACATGCGAACCATCAATATTGCGACCTGTGGAGCAAAGACTAACATTCTCAAAAAGTTCGTTCCTGACGAAAACAAGAATGCCTCTTTGTGATCTTGTCCTCCTTCACCTAAACAATCTAAACGTACAGCAATTCTAAACCCTGGGACTTCATAAGTCTCATTTGGGAAGGTCGAGCCTTCAACAAAACAAAGCATTGATGCCTGAAGCATCAGCTTATCTAACTGAACACTTTTTATATGACAGTGCAGACTCTGGACATTGTGGAAAATAATCTCGAAATTAGAGCTATTAACTAAATAGTCGAAATGTGTACTAAGTAACTTAATGGAGCGTAATTTTTCTAACTCTTCCTGAACTACATTTCGACCTTGGATGGGCCTCGGAGGGTTGAAGTTACCTACTAGGAACAGTCCAGCTGCACTTGTCGCTCTACTACAGCCTACATATAAAGCTGCTCGATCTAAGCTATCGGAAATGTGGACCACCACCTTATTGAAGGTTGCTCCCTGACTTTTATGAATGGTAATACCTTCTGCAGGTACGATCGGAAACTGCTTGCGATCTATCGTAACATTTTCATTTTTCCTAAACTGAAAACTTCGAACAGTTTTGACTACTGGGGTCCACAATGGATTGGGTAGATTTCTATACTTTAAACGTAATTCTTTTCCTACTCTTTCCTCAAGGAAATCTACCCATAGAATAATTGGATGACTGTTTGAATCTAAATCTATTTGCCTAAGTATTCCTGTTGCTCCATTTACTAAACCATCTGAAGTATCTATGTTCACAGTCATCATATATTTTGCTGTAGTTTTCAAAATAAGAGTACTACACAAACCCTGGGTTTCTGAAGTTTTGAATCCTTTAACGGATTCAAGAATTCTGGCCTTGTTTGCCTCACCTAAATTACTACCCTTTACGAAATCCTCAGCACTAGAACAATATTGGGTGGTCGCAATTCGATTCAGTTTTAAAGAGTTGTATGAATTTGTTGCGGCGTTGGAGTGCAGCTATGGGGAAAATGACTACTTTATCTGGCATTTATTATTGTGAGTTAACCAGAAGACATTTTTCACTGCGGTTTTTTTTATTATTGTTGGTATAGACCATTTAAAGATATTTTGGAAAAATGGGCGTGTCAACGCCCCTTTTGACAAAAAAAATCGAAAAAATGTATATTTTACGTGCATTTGAAGATATAAACTTTCCAAATCTAGTCACCGATACGTGCTGAAATTGCAGATAGGATTTTCGCCACGCCCCCTTACGCCCTCAACATTTTGAAAAACCAGTTTTTTATTAATTTTCTTTATTTTCATAATTTTCTTCATTTTCCAGCTCAAAGTTTTCCAGAAAAGTTAAGCTGTTGTCTTCAAACTCATCTTGTTCTAAAAAATCGTTTATGTAATCGTGTTCACACGAAAGAAGCTGGATAACCTCAATGGGAAGGGAAAGATTCTTATGTTTTTTAATGCGTCGCGATAAATTTAGTGACGAAATAATTGGATCTGATGTATCCAAAGCTCGTTTAAACACATCGCCCAAAGAATGAAATCGGCTGTGTTTTCTGGAGTGATGAAGTCTATCCGATTTATAAATTTTGTTGCGCGACTCAGACGCTTCTTCACCAAAACAGCCGACTGGAAGCACCGTGCTTTCCATGATTTGTCTTGAGTGCACAATAACCTTGTGAAGAGTTGGTGTCATTGGAAGCCATGGATAACTTAACTGTCCACAATCATTTCGCCAGTTTGGTGGCAGTATGCCTCAAATTTTTCCAAATTTATTGGCAACTGACAGGACAAGCATATCAAAATGATCCTCAAATTGTAGATGATTTGTTGATTTATACCAGTTATTTCAGAAAATACTTTGAAGTTGGCTGCTGCGATTGCTGCACGAACTAGCAAGAAAAAATTTTTATAAGCTTGGAACTTGGAAAGCTCCGCTGCTTGCAGTCTTTGAGCCCTTTCGCCTTTCGATTCATATGGAAGCAGTGGACGTCCAACCGGCATATTATAGTTTTTTAAAGGCAAAGTTGTTGTACCATTTATCCATTGTGAATGTCTTCTTTCAAAGTTCTTAAAAGTGCTATTGCATTTAATCCAATTATAATGCAAATTGTTGCAAAATTGGCGGCTTTTTACTTTTAGAACACCTTTATCCACATTATTGCACGCATGCAGCTCAAAATATCTTAGAACTGCCTTCTCTCGTTCGTGCCGGCCCCTCTCGCTATTCCACACAGCAAACAAATCGACATTGGAAAATGTGAGGTTACCTAATTAAAATGCGAATTGCGCCAGAAGAGGGAAAAAGAGGAAATTAAGACAAATACCACTTAACTCAAAATTGAAAACGCTACGACAAACACTTGGACAAACACATAAACAATTCTAAACTCTTTTACATAATCCTTCTCAAAGTTGAAATTTGTTGATAAAAATCCAGCTTTAGAAGCGCATATGAAACGACAAAATATTAGTATACACACGCACAATTTGAAAAATTTGTTTTTATAAACAAACAGTGCAAACCTGCTAAATCAGTGTTCATGACTTGATTTTCTTCTAATTGTATTCCAATAACAAAATATTAATCACGAAACTCAATGCAATAATTTACAAAACTTAGTAGAACGCGCTTTTTGATTGCAACAGCTAACTTTACAGCTGTTATTCTCACATGGAACTGTTAAATTTAACATTTTAAGTTTGGGGCATAACACTCTGATGTTTTCTTAATGCGTTAACACCAATTTTATGCAAATTTGATAACTTTTAAAAAACGTCTAAATGCCAGATAAAGTGGTCATTTTCCCCATAGTGGAGTGGAAGAGATGAATAGCATCTTCTGGTATCGTATCTTCCCTTACTACTCTGGATCTAAGAAGCTCAATGTCAATGTCTGTCATATGAGCGGATGCCATATTATTAAGGGCTACAGCAAATGGTTGGTCATCTCGTTGACGCATTATTTCCGTCAACTCGAAAAATTCAAATCTAATTAGATTATTTTCCCACAGTGTGCCATGAAGTTCACTGTAGTCTTCCCTAGAGGATGGCTGAAAAATCCACCTGTCGCCCACAGGCCTCAGTTCTGAGATCGCCGAACACGATGACAGGTATCCCTCCAAAAAGTGATTACTTTTGAAAATTTGCTGTAGCCTCACGTTTATAAAGCCAAACATTTTGGCTCCTACCATTGAAATCTCGTCAATAATTAATAGTTTGAGATCGATCAATCTCGAATGTAGCGTATTAAGTAAGTCTGCGGATAAGGTCCCAATTCGATCGGACTGATTTACAGGAAGGCTAAACATTGAATGGAGTGTGCAACCTCCTATTCCGAATGCTGCCTTCCCTGTTGGAGCGGACAAAAAAACTTTAATTGACTCAGGGTTTGAGCCTCTTTTATTATTAAACCTAGCTGTAAGGGCTTGATATATTACCGAAATAAGTCGGCTTTTGCCGACACCTGCTCCACCACCTACAAATTCATAAAACTTTTTGCCTATCTTAAAATTATGCAACACGTGGTTTAGATAAGTTCTCTGTTTTAAGTTTAGGGAACATACTATTTCCTCTAAACATGACGAGTCATTAAAACAGGCAACTTAACAAACTGAACAGTGTTGCTGCTTGGCCCATCTGCATTATCGTTATTTCCTATATTTAAAATGTTGACTTGAGGATCTATTTCTGCTACACCTAACACTCTAAATCTATTATCTACATTATCCTGATCATCTGAATTACCTAACTCATCTTCCTGATTCTCTTCTAATACTCTACTGAGAGCATCATCTAACTCACTATCATTTAAAACATTAAATCTTCTACGATTTGCCTCAATAAACTCCCTATTCAGGTTACAAACCTCTTCGCAATTTTTACTAACTAGCTCCTCTTGTTCATTTCTCCACGGATAATACAGCATTACTAGTTCCCTAAAATAATTCTCTCTATCGTGACTAACATTATATCTCCTATAACGAATTATCCGTGGACTACGCCTTTCTCTAATAAATCCGCTACCATTGCGAAGAGGATAAACTTCGGTTGTACCGAATCCTTCATTTCCTACCTCATCCTGTGATTCTTGGCGAGTCCTACCTGCAGTTTTAGAGAATGTATAAAATGCCGCAAAATCTGCTAAGCATAAACTATTTAGATCATCTGGACGGTGAACGTAATGATCTAATAGGCCTACTTCGAAAATATCTTCTGAGTCTTCGGGCAAACTTCTGAGTTGTGCCCGCGACTTGAGCATTTGAACTCGTTTGTCAGACAATCCAGTGTTTATAAAAACTTCTGCATTGCTGCTCTCTGACAACGACATCCCTAAACAGCAATAAGCTGCCTCCTGTGCAGATATTTCTGAGCCATTTATAAACTTGTGACCTATGTGCTGCAGTTTCTGCCTAATACTAAAGTTTCCTGAACGCGCTTCTTCTACAGCTTCTCGCATAAGCTTAGACATTCCTCTTTGCGACTTATTAATGTAATTGATTACATAACTGCAGCACGCATATGGATCTAATATAAACTGTATATCTATGTTGGCTCTCTGCATTGACAAAATATGCGTGTTATACGCATTCACCATAATGGCGTCGAAGCTTCTCTTTAAAAATATTTTTGGTCTATTTAAACTAGATCTAATTGCTAGAATATAATCCTCATAACTAAGACCAATTTGAGGTTGCGAGAGAAAATTATTAAAATCATTAAAGGGATTCCCTAACTTCACTATCTATGGGAGAATTTAAGAAACTGTTTATTTTCTTAAAATTCTGTTGATGAATTGAATTACTCGGACTATCTTCAGGAAGAGGAAAGAGAATTTCTGTACTAGGCATAGGAGGATATGGTATACCAAAACGACAGATTTGCCTATTTCTGATGCTACGCTGGCATGACGGAGTATGCTTATGCGTTTGGTATAAAATGAAAGGTTTCAATTCATCGTTTGTTGGATTCTTTTCCGTCGTAATAAACTGATCAACAAACTGTACGACAGGCGGACAAGTGGAAGGATTACTAGCATCAAATAAAGGGGCGTCTTTCAACCAAAACATTCCATGAATGTGTGGTGAACCCCGGTGTTGAAACTCTACTCGCCAATAATATTTATACACAGAATGTTGGCCGAAAATGCCTCCATCCTTCTTCATAACTTTTAAAAGCTGCCTATACTTATAATCAAAATACCTAGCACATGTAACTGGGTCTGACCTAATTAGTTCTACAACTTCAGACCTTTCTAAGCTAGCTGCCTCTTCTTCGGTTAGAACTTCCTTCCTAACTGTTTTCTTCAAAATAATAAGTTCTAACCACCTACTTTCTGCAGCAGAGAGCGTAATGAAGAAAGAAGGTATGCCAAATTGCCTAATCATGGCCATTACCTTTTTCTTCTCTGCTTCCCAATGCGCAGGAGACGAGCGAATGCCTTTCAAAATTTTGAATCCCTCATCAAACTGAATTAACCTATCTATTTCTTCCTCATTAAGGGCTGTCCTAGCAGTTACGCCGCGGGAACTGTGCTTTCTCAAGCAAATGGAATAATTATTCCGCATACTAATAAGCTGCATTTTCCTAAGATTGTAAAAAGCTTATCTACCCTACAAGCACTTCTATCAAAATTCCTAAGCTCTGATCTAATAATTTTTTGTGTAGCTTTCTACACAATTTCTTTTCACTCCTGCATAAATAGTGGGAAAAGACAACTCCTCTGAATCACAATCAGTTATCATGTCCAGAGGGCGTTGTCCTTCC
The DNA here is from genome assembly GCA_020829145.1 of Drosophila nigrodunni. Classification (NCBI taxonomy): domain Eukaryota; kingdom Metazoa; phylum Arthropoda; class Insecta; order Diptera; family Drosophilidae; genus Drosophila; species Drosophila nigrodunni. Next base: position 81,163 of record JACVCZ010000030.1, read on the forward strand.
CCAGGTGCTACAGCTAAACTGCTACCATCTAAATTCTCTACTGGTACATTTTCCATTAGGGTTTCCTCACCTCCAGGATTAAGCTCTTGCTCTTCTACATTCTCTGCTACATTTGGGGTTGCAGCTCTATTACCCATTTCTCTAACTAAGTCTATATCTTCTGTTGATGCAATAAATGGAACGACTTCAGATGTGTGAGAAGCCAACCATTCCTCATTAATGCTAATTTCATGCTTTCTATAAAGCTCAGTACCTACTAAATACCTAATTGCATCAACAACACGAGATGGAGATATAGTTTCCACCATAAAACTGTGACGATATTCTAACCTGCGTTTGAGGTGGAGCTGAACAACCTCTGCGTCACTGAAAGCCCTTGGAAGGGAAGTTACGACATTCGCAACTGGAATAGGCACATTCACTACAGCTCCTTTAATACTATTTTCCCGATCATAATCTAAAGATTTTATGATCATGAACGGCAGCCTCGGTGAAACTAATCTTTTAAGCTCTGTAAATCTTTCAGACATTCTGGAAGCTCTGTAAATCTAAGCCATTTGTAATGGAATTTTAGGTTTTTTTCCTTCCTTAATCAAACGGCTACATGATTTGCAAAACGAATGCATGCCGTTTACAGATGGAAACTGATCGGACAAAAACAGAATGTCAGCGCTAAACTCATTGTTTTCTAAAATATATTCCCTACTTATCCTATCTATCTGGTGAGGAAACCACAAACCTTTACAACAAATACAAACATGGTCAGGGCCTTGTTTAATTAATTTGTTGTAGGTGGCTATAAAACTTTCTAAACTATTCCTAATGGGTCGTGCCTGTCTTTCAATGGCATTCGCTCGTGCCTCCTCACTACGGGCAGCATTACGCTCGTTTTCTACTGCCCTATTCTGAGAATCATTTCTATACTGGCTAACTCTCTGACTAACACCTCTTGCTAAATCTACTGCTATCTGCCGTGCTCTTATCCGAGCACTTCTTCGCTGAGCTGTGTTTCTAGCTCTTTCGACTAACCTACGAACAGGGTCATTTCGACGCTGTGACCTAGCTATTCTATCAACTTCCCTTTCTAATATTCTTATTTCTACGTTCTGTCTCCTTTCAAAGTGTGCCTGGCTATTGCGTACTTGCTCTATTCGCCTAACTAAAACATCCTGTCTTCTCTGCGATCTTCGCAAAGTGTCTTCAGCCTGCTCTCTTTGCCTAACCTGTCGATTTTGTCTTCTAATAGATCTACGCAATGAATTTTCTGCCTGTTCGCGATTTCTTACTTCTGAGTTTTCCCTACGACTTCGTCTACTAAGGGCATCTGATGCCCTCTCGCCCCTGCCTAACCTGAGGATCCTGTCTCCTAACTGTCCTACGCGAAGTATTGGCTGCCTGTTCGCGATTCCTTTCCTCAGCATTTTCCCTATGACTTCGTCTATTTCGGGCATCTGAAGCCCTTTCAGTCTGCCTTACCAGAGGATCCTGTCTCCCTAACTGTCCTACGCGAAGTATTGGCTGCCTGTTCGCGATTCCTTTCCTCAGCATTTTCCCTACGACTTCGTCTATTTAGGGCATCCGAAGCCCTCTCGCTCTGCCTAACCTGAGGATCCTCTCTCCTAACTGTCCTACGCGAAGTGTCAGCTGCCTGTTCACGATTCCTTTCTTCTAAATTTTCCCTACGACTTCGTCTATTTAGGGCATCTGAAGCCCTCTCGCTCTGCCTAACCTGAGGATCCTGTCTCCTAACTGTCCTACGCGAAGTATCGACTGCCTGTTCTGTAACTCTTAAACGCGCACTTCTCCTACGGCGTGAACGAAGCTGAGAATTCCCAATCTGTTCTACTACTCTATTTTCACTGACTGCCCTACGGATTTTTTGAGATTGGGAATTTAACTCTCTTTCTCTATCTGCATACTGTGCGTCTTCTCTATTTAACCTATTCCTTTCCCTACGCCTTTGAGACTGTGCAGCAGCAGATAGTTGCCTTCTGCGGGGCATTTTCAAAAAATGTTATATATAAACAAAATTTATAAAATATTTTATTTATTTAATATTATTAATTGTATTTAGATAAAATATATAAAAATATAATATATAATATATATTTTTATATAATTTATTTAAATATTTAAAATTATAAAATAAAATAATTTATTAATTATTAAAAATAATTTATTAAATTAATTAAATAAATCAATGTAATAAATAATATAAAATTAATAAATGTTATAATTATATAATAAATAATTATATAATTTTATAATATTTAAAATCGGACAAAATCGGACAATACTTAAGACTTACGATAATAAACAGAACGCGACAATTAACACGCGTTGATCGAAAACCGAACGCGATTCTTAAATACAACAAACGCGCTCAGAAAATCGCGCGCGCTTTCTACGAATGTTCAACCTACGTCACAAACTACGCGCCTGGCACAAAGAAAATCGAATGTTCGCGATGTCTAACACACACGCGTAAATCGATTGACGCACACACTCACGAACTAACGCACTTTTTGTATATTTCACTATTGTACTTATATATTAAGTAATTATTAATTATTAATTATGCAACTAAATCGTTCGTAATGAAAATTACGTTTTGTTTCACTTTGTTCGTAATTAAAATCACGTTTTGTTTGCGTTTATATCGAAATTGACGATAAAAATGTATATCGATGCACGATTACAACCTCTCAATCGAAACGTTCGCAACGAATTAAGTCAAAGCGAACGCCAAAATTACACAGATTTGAGTATGGGAGAGGATTTCTCTCTCACAGAAATGAGACAAATAGAGTGCGAGTCTAGGAGTGAGAGAGACGGGCTAGAAGGACTAGCGGTAAAAGTCGTTACTTTTTACGCGCGCTAAAGCAGCGCTGTGAGAATCTTCGATGAAAAATAGCTAGATATGTTAACTACTTTATAAAAACAGCTAGAATGTATTTAAATTTATGTTTAATTGTGAATACAAATTCAATGTCTTAATAAAAATGACATTTAATATATATATATATAATATTATAAAATTGTTAATAACATTCATAATATATATATATAAATATATATATATATATATATATATATATATATATATATTTATATATAAATATACATAATACATATATAATATAAATATACATATATACATAATCGTAATTAACAATTAGAGAATAATTATAATGCTGTTTCAAGATCACTTATAACATCTTATATCTAGATCTAGCAATTAAATGGCTTAACTGATAGCACTGATGGTAAGCGTGTGTTTTGTTTTGCTTAGCGGCCGCAAAAAGTAACGACTTTTTCGCTACTCTCCTCTCTTGCATGCGTTTGCATGTGTGAGAAGTAATGCATAGAAACAAAGCAATAAAAGAAACCCAAAAACAACAAATACCAGAGAGAGCGAAATGAGAATATTTCTCTTTTAATTGTTTTGGTCTTCTTCTCCAATGTTATTGTTTTGATCTGGTTGATAATCAGCTGTGCCAAATGATTTGTTGGTATTCTTCAAATCAAAAGTAGCAAAAACAAAGAGACAAACAATGAAAAAAGCAAAATTCGTTATTTATTAAATGTTTTGGCTTCTTAAAGCATTAGGTGAAGTAGAAGGCGCAGGTCATTAAAACAATTAATTGGCATGTATATATATATATATATATATATACATATATATAACATATAAATATAAATTAACATATATTTAAATATTCATTCATGTGTTTACAAGTATATACATACATATATGTGTATATATGTATATACAATGTATTATATACATACGTACACACATACACACATATTTACGCCGCCACGCATGAAGCGTAAATATTCGATCAAATGTTTGTATGTTTCTGTCTCGCTTGCACTCATATATTGATATTGAGTTCAATTATCAATATTGTAACGCTTCTAGTTTTCTTGTTTATAACCCGATTTTAATGCGCCTTTCAGGATAGTTTAATACAATACTGTACGATACGAACAAGTTCGCCAAAAACGGCAATGAAGGTTCCAGACTTTTTTATCATATGTGGGAAAAGGGGCGTGGCAGTCCAAATTTTTAAATGGCAATGCAACTATGCTGTCGCTAGGAACATCCGTACCAGAATTGGTGATCCTAGGTGCCATAGTTACTGAGATATTTGCCGAAAACACCATTTTTTCCGAGGTGTGTCCAGTTTTTTGCTTATTTTGGGCGAATGGGGCGTGTCATCGAAAAAAAAAAGATTCTTGTATTGACTGACTAAATATCTGATCGTTTGACACCAAGCTCGAACTTGTAGCTCTTACCATCTCTGAAATCTGTTTGTTCATACGGACAGACAGACAGACAGACGGACAGACGGACAGACGGACATGGCTATATCGACTCGGCTTGTGATGCTGATCAAGAATATATATACTTTATGGGGTCTGCCACGCCTCCTTCTGCCTGTTACATACTTTTGCACAAACCCAATATACTCTTGCAGAGAGTATAAAAACGGCATTGAAGCTTGAAAACTATTTTATAAACTGTGGGAAAAGTGGGCGTGGCAGTCAAAAGTTTTAAATGGCAATGCAACTATGCTGTCGCTAGGAACCTCCATACGTAAATTGGTGATTCTAGGTGCCATAGTTACTGAGATATTTGCCGAAAACACAAATTTTTTCCGAGGTGTGTCCAGTTTTTTGCTTATTGTGGGCGAATGGGGCGTGGCATCGCAAAAAAAGATTCTTGTATTGACTGACTAAATATGTGATCGATTGACACCAAGCTCGAACTTGTAGCTCTTACCATCTCTGAAATCTGTTTGTTCATACGGACAGACAGACAGACAGACGGACATGGCTATATCGACTCGGCTTGTGATGCTGATCAATAATATATATACTTTATGGGGTCTGCCACGCCTCCTTCTGCCTGTTACATACTTTTGCACAAACCCAATATACTCTTGCAGAGAGTATAAAAATATTTTGATAAATTGCGATATAATGGGGCGTGCAAAGCACTGCAATACCAATGAACGGGAGCTTATCAAAAAGTTGATCGCCGATGGAAAAACGTACAGAGAAGTTGGACGTTTGATTGGTTGCTCAAACAAAATGATACGGAACGCCATTACCCACAAAGAAAAGGTGGAAAAACGTGGACGCCATCGAATATTCAGTCCACAAGATGTGAAGATATTGATTCGGGAGAGCAGGAAGTATCCTTTCAAGACCGCCACAGAATTAAAGAAGGACCTTAATCTACCTGGAACTCTGCAAACTATTAGGACATGTTTGAGGGATCATCACTTGAAAGCCCGAAGTCCGAGGAAGGTCCCACTTTTAAATGCCAGGCATATAACAAACAGATTAAAGTTTGCACAGGAGCATCTAAATTGGCCGAACAACAAATGGCGTAATATCTTGTGGACAGACGAGAGCAAAGTGGTGATGTTTGGTGGAAAAAGGGTCAAGAACATATGTGAGACGTCCACCAAATTCGGAGTTTCGACCACAGCACACCATAAAAACCATAGAACACGGAGGATCAAGTGTGATGGTATGGGCATGTTTCTATATTACGGTGTAGGACCTATACATTGGGTGAAAACCATCATGGACCAACATATATATGTGGAAATATTAGAAGAAGTCATGCTCCCCTATGCGGATTACAATATGCCGCTTGTTTGGGTCTTCCAGCTGGATAATGATCCAAAACACACCAGCAAAAAAGGCAAAGAAGTGGTTTTTAGAGAATTCTGTGAACGTTTTGGAGTGGCCTGCTCAGTCCCAGACCTAAACCCAATTGAAAACTTGTGGGGAGATGTCAAAAAAAATGGTCGCCATAGCCAAGCCAAACAACACCGAATCCCTATGGAGGACCATTCAGGAGTCATGGGCCAAAATCCCCATAAAACGATGCCAGGACCTCGTTGACTCGATGCCAAGACGTTGTGCAGCCGTATTAGCCAACTAGGGTGGCTCTACTAAATATTAAGTTTTTAAATTATTCTTAAGTTTTGTTTATAATTATTTTTTGTTTCATGCGTTACTTATTTTTCGTTATTTTAATTGTTTTTAGTGCATAAAGAAAAGTGGTGCTATTTTTGTTTTCGGACATTTTCATGCCTTTTTTACATTTTTTTTGCATATTTTGAGAACTATTATAGTTATAAATGAAATTCTTTTTTGTTTATGTAGTTTAATGTTTTCTTAAGCTGAAAACGTTATTACGAAGTTTATTGACCAATAGATATATATAGGGCAGCATCTCAAACTTCGCTTATGAAAGTGGTGCTATTTCATTTTTCGCAGCTGTATATACTTTATGGGGTCTGCCACGCCTCCTTCTGCCTGTTACATACTTTGCACAAACCCAATATACTCTTGCAGAGAGTATAAAAATAAACCACACGAAAAACATGCAAATCAACCCAAACAAGAAAGAAAAGTACAGTCGAGCGCGCCCGACTATATAATACTCTCTGCACTTTTCCCGATTAAATGATTAAAATCGTATGCGTAGTACTTGCATTAAAATATGTTGAAACAAAAACAATCTAAGCATAATCAAACATACATCTGTTTGTTTGCATGCGAATACCCATACATATGTATGTACGTTTGACAATGCTGCATATATGCTTGTATGTGTGTATTCGGCGCAGCCAGCTTCAGCGGGCAGCGCTGCCGACACACAGGCGGCGAAAACGTTCAAACATGTGCTTGTGTGTTTCTTTCTCGCTTGCACCAATGGGTTGATATTGTGTTCAATTATCAATATTGTAACGCTTCTAGTTTTCTTGTTTATAGTCCGATTTTAATGCGCCTTTCAGAATAGTTTAATATAGTTAGTCTCCACACCAGTTATAAACTACAATACTGTACGATACGGAAAAAACGGCATTGAAGCTTGAAAACTATTTTATAAACTGTGGGAAAAGTGGGCGTGGCAGTCAAAAGTTTTAAATGGCAATGCAACTATGCTGTCGCTAGGAACCTCCGTACGTAAATTGGTGATTCTAGGTGCCATAGTTACTGAGATATTTGCCGAAAACACAAATTTTTTCCGAGGTGTGTCCAGTTTTTTGCTTATTGTGGGCGAATGGGGCGTGGCATCGGAAAAAAAGATTCTTGTATTGACTGACTAAATATGTGATCGGTTGACACCAAGCTCGAACTTGTAGCTCTTACCATCTCTGAAATCTGTTTGTTCATACGGACAGACAGACAGACAGACGGACATGGCTATATCGACTCGGCTTGTGATGCTGATCAATAATATATATACTTTATGGGGTCTGCCACGCCTCCTTCTGCCTGTTACATACTTTTTGCACAAACCCAATATACTCTTGCAGAGATTATATAAAGATATATGAGAAAACATTACAAACAATTAAAACATTATGTGAACAATATTTATGTTCAAAAAAATACTATTGATCCTGGAACAGAAAATGTTCCAGAAAAAATAGAAAATAATAAGATTGCATATAAGTTGGACGCAAACTTACTGCAACTTAGAACTTATATTCAAGAAACTGAAAATGAGTTAAAAAGTGCTACTCCGGAATGGAGTAGCATTAGAAAGAATAAAATTAATTTTCTCTGGAACAGAATCCAAGAAAAAATTAATTTCTTTCAAAAACAAAATATTTAATGCAACGAAGATGTTGCAGAGTTAGAGTTTGATGCTAATAATATGGTTGACATATTAGAGCATTTAAGCATAAATAATAAGGTAACCGTGAAGAGAGAAGATCTTCCAGTTCTACCAAAAATGAATGTACCCACTTTTTATGGGGAACCCAGAGAGTGGGATTCATTTTTCGAATTATTTATGGAAATAATTCATGATACAGAGCACCTAAGTGCGTCTGTGAAATTTAATTATTTAAAATCGGCTTAAAAGCCAGGAGCATGGTCTCACATTTACTCACAGGCTCAGTGAATAATTATGATATCGTGTGGGAACTTTTAGCCAAACGGTTCGAAAACAAAAGAAAAATTTTTTCAGATCAATTAAACAGGTTAATTGATTTACCTATATTAAATATTGAATCTGAAAACAGATAAAACATTTTATTGATGCTATGCATATTATAAAAACAAAAGCAAATCTGCCTAATGAAATAGACAGTATCTTTGCGCATATTATTTTGCGTAAGTTTAATAAAGAGGCACTACAACTCTACGAATTTTACGTCAGAAAGACAAAAGAGATTCAAGAGTTGTCAGATGTCAGGAATTTTTGGAACAGCGATATGGTTCCATTAGTTCATTAAAAAACGATGAAAAAAAAGAATTCTAATTTTCAGCAAAATAGAATTGAAAACTGCCCGATTTGTAGAAACCTGGACATCATGCGGTACAGTGTTACACTTTCAAAGCCATGAGTCCAGTAGAAAGATTCAACGCAGTAAAAAAAAGTGTAAGTATGCATAAGGTGCTTAAAATTCGCAAGAAATAAAAAGATGATCGTGCGAAACATTACGTACTATCTGCAAAAAAATTACACAATACAATGTTACACATTTCTACATTACTGCTGATTATCTGCATTTACATATAATAATGTTTTGTTATAGAACAAGAAAGAAAAGTACAGTCGAGCACGCCCGACTATATAATACTCTCTGCACTTTTCCCGATTAAATGATTAAAATCGTATGCGTAGTACTTGCATTAAAATATGTTGAAACAAAAACAATCTAAGCATAATCAAACATACATCTGTTTGTTTGCATGCGAATACCCATACATATGTATGTACGTTTGACAATGCTGCATATATGCTTGTATGTGTGTATTCGGCGCAGCCAGCTTCAGCGGGCAGCGCTGCCGCCACACAAGCAGCGAAAACGTTGGAACATGTGCTTGTGTGTTTCTAGCTCGCTTGCACCAATGGGTTGATATTGCGTTCAAATATCAATATTGTAACGCTTCTAGTTTTCTTGTTTATAGTCCGATTTTAATGCGCCTTTCAGGATAGTTTAATATAGTTAGTCTCCACACGAATTATACACTACAATACTGTACGATAAGAACAAGTTCGCAAAAAACGGCATTTGAAGTTTTTTCAACTGTGGGGAAAAGGGGGCGTGGCAGTCCAAAATTTTAAATGGCAATGCAACTATGCTCTCGCTAGGAACACCCGTACCAGAATTGGTGATCCTAGGTGCCATAGTTACTGAGATATTTGCCGAAAACACCAATTTTTCCGAGGTGTGTCCAGTTTTTTGCTTATTGTGGGCGAATGGGGCGTGGCATCGAAAAAAGATTCTTGTATTGACTGACTAAATATGTGATCGATTGACACCAAGCTCGAACTTGTAGCTCTTACCATCTCTGAAATCTGTTTGTTCATACGGACAGACAGACAGACAGACGGACATGGCTATATCGACTCGGCTTGTGACGCTGATCAAGAATATATATACGTTATGGGGTCTGCCACGCCTCCTTCTGCCTGTTACATACTTTTGCACAAACCCAATATACTCTTGCAGAGAGTATAAAAAGTATACATATGTGTGTATTTCCTTGTTTTGCTTTGCTTCACGCTGTACTTGTGAAGGCAGAGTTAAAGCCTATGAGCCTAGGCCAAAGACTGTACCGACCACTACATGCACACGCAAATACACATAATTTTTTGCTCTTCTTCGACGCGCCGATCGTCGCGACAAAAATTGAAGATTGAAGTAACGGTAAATGTCGGTCGAAATTCTTTAACATGCATAAGAAAATTTCAAGTGGGGAAAGAGAAAGAAAGATTTTTTTATGTCTTGCGGCTAATTTCGCAATTCCCTCTTCATCACATCGTTGTGTATGAAATAGTTTTGCTTGCATTATTACGATATCATTGGTGCAAGTAAGATGTCAGAGTCGGAGAATAATAATTTTGTAAGTTCTATACTAAGTGACAAAGAAGAGTTGGAGCGTCTTTTAAATGAATTTAATTTATAGAAGTGCTGCCATATTTGCAAGGTAAGTAAAAAGTGCAAAAAAAAAATTGAAAGTGAAAGTGAACAGTGGCTCTCCGCTTTTTTATACCCTTGCAAAGGGTATATTGTTTTTGTCACGAAGTTTGTAACGCATTGAAGGAAGGGTTTCCGACCACATAAAAGTATATATATTCCTGATCAGCATTAACAGCCGAGTCGATATAGCGATGTCCGTCTGTCCGTCTGTTTCTATGCGAACTAGTCTCTCAGTTTTAAAGCTATCTTAATGAAATTTGGTACAGGCGTGTATTCTCTCTGCACGCAGTTCATATGTAAAAATCGGACCACTATATCATATAGCTCCCATAGGAACAATCTGTTGAAAATGCTTAGTATAAACATTTTCGGTGTCTATTGACCGATTTCAACGAAAATGTATTTCTCATTGTCCCCCATCTGTTGACCAAATTTCAAATCGGACTACTATATCATATAACTACCATAGTAATAATTGGTTAAAAAACCAAATTAATGCAATATTCATGACTGCAAGGGGTATATAATCTTCGGCGAGCCAAAGATAACCGTTTTTTCTTGTTTTAACCTAATTTCTAATTTACATTTATAGCAGGAGTTGGGTCAGGTAGAAGTTTACTTCCCCGTGCTTGCGCTGCATCCAGTCATCTATGTTGTGTATTAGGCGCGCCGTCCATCGTCCGGTTTCCGTTCTCTCCCATCTGGTCTGCCACTGGTATAGGCTGGCTCTGCGTGCGTCGGCTTTTATGTGTCTAATCGGTATAGACCCGCTAACGTTTCTTCTCGACTCATGTACGTGTCTGGCTTCTGATATTAGGATGCTGAGTGGGATCATGCCTGATATAACTAGGACCGCCTCCCCAGAGATAGTTCGGAAGGCACTGGAGACTCTGATCGCGCAGAGTCTGTACGCTGAGTCGATGCCTCTCATGTACGACTTCTTTTCGGTTGCCTCGGCCCAGACCGGCGCCGCGTATAGTATCGTCGACTTCATAACGCTGCTTATCAAACGTCTAACACTTTGTCTGGGTCCGCCGTGGTTAGACATCATCCTTGAGAGGCGTTGGGTAATCCCTGTCGCCTTTTTGTGGGCGTATAGGAGATGTTCTCTGAAGGAAAGACGCGTATCTATATGAACGCCGAGGTATCGAATGGCTCTTTTGGATACTACAGTGGCTCCTTCAAGTCTAAGGGTTGCTGTCTCAACTGTCTTCCTGCTGCTTATGAGCACCACTTCAGTCTTGTGGGCGGCAAGGCTAAGACCCCTAGATTCCAGCCAGACTGTCACCCGCCTTACGGAGTCCTCAGCTAGTGCTTCCGCCTCGTGGATGTGTTTCGCTTTGACGACGATGGCAATATCGTCAGCGAAGCCCACGATCTTCACTTTATCCTGGAGTTCCAACCTCAGTATCCCGTCATACATTATGTTCCACAAGGTAGGCCCTAGAATGGAGCCTTGTGGCACGCCAGCTGTGACCTCGTATTTTGCTGTGCCGACTTCTGTTTGAAACATTAGAGTCCGCTTATTGAGGTAGTCACTAATAATGTTTGTCAGGTAGTGGGGGATGTCAAAATTACGTAGTGCGTCCAGTATGAGGCTCCAATTAGCCGAATTAAAGGCATTCCTTACATCCAGGGTTAAAACTAAGCTGTAGTTTTTTGATCCGCCCTTCCATCGTGTCCCTTTTATCGCAGCAGACACTGTCTCCGTCAGTAACATAATAGCGTCGACTGTGGACCGCCCCTTGCCAAACCCGAACTGTCTCTCAGAGAGGTCTCTTCCGCTGCATAATGCTGCCGTCAGCCTGTTACAGATGACTCTCTCGAACAGCTTCCCCATCGAGTCCAGCAGGCATATTGGTCTGAACGATGAGGCGTCATTTGAGTTTTTTCCTGGTTTCGGAATCAGACACAGGTTTTGCGACTTCCAGCATGTCGGGAAGACGCCGTCACGTAGACATGTCGTGAAGAGTATGGCCAAGATGTTTGGGTGTAAGGTGGCAGCTAACTTGATAGCCCTATTAGGGATCCCATCCGGACCCGGTGCCTTAAAATTTGGCAGCCTTTTTGCCGAGTCGATAACCTCTTCTGGCGTTATTGGTGGGAAGGAGCTGGTTGTCGGGGCGTTAAAGACATGGTTAGTGTCTCTAGCCTGCTGACGCGGGAAGAGCGTCTTCACTATAGCGTCCAGTTTGGCCTTATCTGTGGGGGCGTAATTGTGGTTGCCTTGCATCTTCTTCATGACAAGTTTATACGCCCGTCCCCATGGGTCCTGGTCTGCCTCCGCGCAGAGAGCTCTAAAGCAGTTGAGTTTGCTGGCGCGGATAGCTTTGCACAAGGCACTACGTTTTAGTTTAAACGCACCACGTAAATCCTCGCACGGTATGTGTCTACGGGCTGCACGCGTGTACTTCCTTCTGGCTGCGTTGCATTCTCGTCTGATCTCCGCAATTTCCGTGGTCCACCAGAAAACTGGCTTGTGGCGACGAGATGACTTGCCGCTGGAAATGCTGACGTCGCAGGCTCGCATAATAGCTCTCATAACGGATATCGTCATCTCCTCAGCGTTGCCACTTACGCTGAGATCCTTTAGCTCCTCGGCGAATAGAGTTGGGATCAAGGTATCGGGCCTGTACCGTCTGACAGACTGCCTGTTAGGTTGCGGGTTCCGTCCATTAAAGGAAAAGAAAATGGCCATGTGATCGCTAGCTGTATACATGTCGCTGACTTGCCATGTAGAGGACCTCGCCAGCTGGGGCGATGCAAACGTTAGATCCACTATCGAGCTAAGACTCCCTCTGACGAACGTTTTTTTGTTGCCTACGTTTAGTAAGACCAGGTTAAGGCTGCCCAGGGCTTCAAGCAGCAGCTTCCCTTTAGCATTTGTTGACTCTGATTGCCATTCAATTGCCCAGGCGTTGAAGTCGCCCGCTATAATTGATGGCGTGCGTGCTCGTGAATCCTCCACTAGTTCGTCAAGCGCGGTGGCAAAAACGTTAAGATTCCAGCTCGGTGGCATGTAGCAGCTGTAGATCCAAACCCCTTAGACAAGGCTCTGACAAAGGCGGAGCCTGAGCCAATGTTGTCCATGAATGATGGCTGTTCGGAGCATGCCCAGATCGCGGCCAGGTTTGCTGTGTTGCCGACAAATTTGGGCCTGTGTGGGATTTTAAGAGGCTCGCTAATTATTGCGATATCGATATCATTTTCGCGCGTCGTCTGGGAGAGCAGATCTTGAGCTGCCCTGCAGTGGTTGAGGTTGATCTGCATAATCTTCATGTCCTAAGATTTTTTGTTGCTTCGATAAAAGCTGGACATTGACGGCTGCTGGTTGCATGGAGCGTATCTTGTTTGCCGGCTCTAGTGCATAGGATGCAAGAGGGCTTTGCTGTGCATGCTTTCGCCGAGTGGTCGGCCGACCCGCAGTTAAAGCACAGTTTTGAGGCGTCGTGCTGGCTCCGACATCTTGCTGCAATATGACCAAAGTTCAAGCAGCGGTAGCATCTTCTCGGCGTGTCGTTCAGGCGAATACGGCAGACAGCCCAGCCTATTCTAATTTTTCCTTCTTTGATGAGTTTATCGGCGCTGTCCTTGGGCACGGGGAGTGTGGCAACGAGTGTGCCATTGTAGCCCGGACGCATTCTAATCAGCTCGCTTGTGAGCTGGTCTGGCTCCAGTATTTCGGAGATTGCTCCCAATACATCCTCGCTGGATGTGCCCTCCATGATGTCTCGCAGCTCAATATTCACGTTGTCTCCGAGAGCCTTTACTACCACTCCGTCGCCCAGGACTGCTTCGATCGCCTTCTGCAGTGGGACATTGCTTTTGTCCGAAGCTTCTGCAAGGTTCAGCAGGACTTCCCCAGCTGCTGTGCGACGTATTCCGGACACGGAGCTCTTGAACTGCTGGAGTGCGCTGTTTTTTTCGAGCTCGTTTAGCACGTCGCCATAGGCTTCTTTAGTTTTACAACGGATTAAGACGGCATCGGGACGGTTTTTGCGAGCCATCGGTGTTTTATTTTGTTTTCCCACCTTTCTCCATTCAGTTCCTTCTCCTGCTGAGCAGGCTTGTTCGGGCGAGTTCACTTTTTTGTCTGAGGTGCCCGGAGACGGACGAGAGTTCTTTTTTGCTCCCTCGCATGAAGCGTTTTGGCCTTTGGTCACTGAGGCGAACGTTGGATTCGAGCTGGTATTTGCTCCGCTCCAGTGTTGGCAAATCATATTTGTTTGTGCCTCTAGAGTGCTGTTTAGCTGCTGACTAACCTCTTCTTGTATAGCTTTGATGCGCTTAAGCTGCTTCTTCATGACTACGTTAACATGTCGAACGGCCTTATCCTCCAGTCTGGATATGATATCGCCCGCCAGAGTTCCAAGCTCGTTCATTAGCTCGATAGGCGTCAGCTTAACCCTTTTTGGTGGTGTTTTTCTTTGCGGGCTACAGGGATTTTCAGCTTCTCTGTGTCTCTTTGGAGTGTCCGCTTCATATGTGGCCGGAAACGCAAAGATTTTTTCCGCCAATACGGGCGGGGCTGAGCGACAAGCAGTAATCGGGGGCGATCTCAGCATTTTGTTCGACTTTGCGAACGCCATGGGGGCGGCATCGGCCGTGTCGTTGTGCGCGTCATGACTCGCTCCAGAGATTTCGACTGCTATGGGTGCCTGGGGCGAGACACCCAAAGCAGTGGGGCTATGATTAGCCAGAGCTCAGTAGAAGTCTTCCTTCAGGCTTGAATTTAAATTTAAATTTAAATTTGGCGGTCAACACTGGCGCCTTATCGGAAGCTCGTGTATCGATCGCGCTTGTATGATCGATTTATATCGATGTGGCAACTCTGCTACCAGCTGATCAGTTGGGTAAGCGGTTTCCAACACTGGTGTGTTTGCGAGGTGTTTTGGCACTTGAGTAAAACAATTTGTCGACAAATACAACAAGTTGCCGCGCAAAAAGGCACTCAACCAAGCGAACGAAGAGAAAGAGGAAGGAACTCACCCCTCTCCGGCGTCCCCTCGCCAGGAAGCCAACCGACGATCAAAATTTTTTAGGTTTCAACGTAGACTACGTCGGTTTAGCACCAGGCCCGGCCCGAACGCGTCTATGGGTGGCGCTCAGTCCAGGTAAGCGCTAGTGTGGAAATTTGCGATTTTCCTGACTCTGCAACTGCAATTTCAGCAAGGAACAACGCGGCCCGCTCAAAGCACAAACAATCGTTGCGTAGAATGGACATGAACATACTTTTTTTATTTAACTATACCTTTGAATACATATGTATGTATATACGTGTATGTGGTATGAATTTTATGTGTGCAAGTGCATGTTTATATATGTGAAAATATTTATATAAATATATATTGTGAAAATTCACATATATAAATATGTATACAAATATATAAAATATAAATATATTAATTAAAATATATATAAAAAATAAATCATATTTTATGTGTGCAAGTGCATGGGATGACATAATCCATTTATGTATGGTGATCGGTATTTGGAAAGATCAGACTTGGAGGAGTAATTCCTCCTGTAGGTTTGAGAGTAAGATTTCGAGAAAATTGTTAACATGCTAAAAATTTAAGGTATGTATGAATTACATGTGAAATATCAAACAAATAATTATATTTTTTGTGCATAGTTTGGAATTGATGACGAAACCATTTCCATGACCTCAAGAGTAAAAGTTTGGCTTAGTGATTTGACTCAAAAATCGGATAGCAATGCTTGCAATGTTTTAAATAGGGTAATATTTTTATATGTCATTTATATTACTTTTAATGGCCTTAGTTTTTTCTGGTTTAAAATTTTTATTGTTAAATTTTAAAATGAAATATGAGGAAAAAAAAAACTTTTAAAGTGCCACAGGGATTTCCATGGAAGAGACCACAGCAAATAATATTTTTAACTTCAACATTTTTTTTTTGAAATATGTAGTGTTTCCATGCGACAAGTTTTCAATTTTTTGTATTTCTTAACTTTTTTTTTTTTTTTTAGGATTATTATTTTATTGCTGCCGTTAAAATATATTTGGTGTATGTGATTTGAAGCAAAACATAAAGAAGCAAAAATCTATTTTCACAATATAACGTCACGTGTAAATCCCCCAAAAATACGTTAGCAATGAAATCTTGTTTTAAATTTTCAAAATTTCTACTTGATAATGAAAACTCTTTTGAACCATTATTTGAATATAAATTAGCTGAAAATAAAGACTTAACAAAAGAAGACTTTTTTCCAAATATAATAAATAAAGTTGAAATTAAATTTAAAGATTATTTTGTATGCCATGAATTAATTTTTAAACGTACAAAATATAAAAAAGATTTTTATTTGGCAGCTCATTTACAAAATATTCAAGCTTATAAAATTAAGTCATTCGTAATACAAAATAAAAATATTTATGTAATTGCTGCTCAAAAATTGTTTGTAAAACGGTTCGAACGTCATTTTCATGCGTATGAAATAGGACATTTGTTAAAAGAAATGGAAATAATTAAAAATGAAGATTTTTTTACTCCTCCCCTTCATTTGTATCCCCCAAACAACAATAAAACATATGTACGAATAAAATATATTTAAATAAATTTGTAATAAACAACACCTCTTAATGAAAATATTAAATTGTCTTTAATTATTTTTGGGAGATATTGTTCAAGTATTGGTATACTTGAATCAAGAGTGCGTTTACTTATATAGAGAATATTATGTACTTATTAAGTAAATAACATCTTGAATCAAGTATAAAATCCGTGTTTCAAAAATGTTATGTAAATAACATCTTGAATCAAGTATAAAATCCGTGTTTCCAGAATGTTATGTACTTACTTTTTTGAGTATGTGTGATCTTGGACCAAGTTTCCGGAAACTTAAATCAAGATGGGTAAAAGTTATTTTAAGAACACTGTGTGCTTACTTTTCAAGTATGTGAGATCTTGAATCAAGTTTCAAATAAACTCAAATCGAGATGGTTTATACTTGATTTAAGAATTTGATACTCTTAGTTTTTAAGTTCGTGCATTCTTGAATTGAGTTCTCGAAAACGTGAATCAACATCGGCCGTACTTATTATAAGAGTTAAAAATACTTATTATACTCTCTGCAAGAGAATATTGGGTTTGTGCAAAAGTATGTAACAGGCAGAAGGAGGCGTGGCAGACCCCATAAAGTATATAAATTCTTGATCAGCACCACAAGCCGAGTCGATATAGCCATGTCCGTCTGTCCGTCTGTCCGTCTGTCTGTCTGTCCGTCTGTCCGTATGAACAAACAGATTTCAGAGATGGTAAGAGCTACAAGTTCGAACGATCAGATATTTAGTCAGTCAATACAAGAATCTTTTTTTTTTTCGATGCCACGCCCCATTTGCCCACAATAAGCAAACAACTGGACACACCTCGTGAAAAATTGGTGTTTTCGGAAAATATCTCAGTAACTATGGCACCTAGGATCACCAATGCTGGTACGGATGTTCCTAGCGAGAGCATAGTTGCATTGCCATCTAAAATTTTGGACTGCCACGCCCACTTTTCCCACATTTGATAAAAAAGTCTGGAACCTTCAATGCCGTTTTGGCGAACTTGTTCGTATCGTACAGTATTGTAATTATATAATTCGTGTGGAGACTAACTAAATTAAACTATACTGAAAGGCGCATTAAAATCGGACTATAAACAAGAAAACTAGAAGCGTTACAATATTGATAATTGAACGCAATACCAACCCATAGGTGCAAGCGAGATAGAAACACACAAGCACATGTTTGAACGTTTTCGCTGCCTGTGTGTCGGCAGCGCTGCCCGCGGTCGCTGGCTGCGCCGAATACACACATACATACATACATATTTGCATCATATACATATTGCCAAACGTATGTGTATTCGAATACAAACAAACAGATGTGTGTTTGATTATGCTTAGATTGTTTTTGTTTCAACGTGTTTTAATGCAAGTAATTCACATTGTAATATCTCGATACCGATTTTAATAATTTAATCGGGAAAATGCAGAGAGTATTATACGGTCGGGCGCGCTCGACTGTACTTTTCTTTCTTGTTTTTACTTTTTATTCTCTCTGCAAGAGTATATTGGGTTTGTGCAAAAGTATGTAACAGGCAGAAGGAGGCGTGGCAGACCCCATAAAGTATATATATTATTGATCAGCATCACAAGCCGAGTCGATATAGCCATGTCCGTCTGTCTGTCTGTCTGTCCGTATGAACAAACAGATTTCAGAGATGGTAAGAGCTACAAGTTCGAGCTTGGTGTCAAACGATCAGATATTAAGTCAGTCAATACAAGAATTTTTTTTTTTCGATGCCACGCCCCATTCGCCCACAATGAGCAAAAAACTAGACACACCTCTGGAAAAATCGATGTTTTCGGCAAATATCTCAGTAACTATGGCACCTAGGATCACCAATTTGGGTACGGAGGTTCTTAGCGACAGCATAGTTGCATTGCCATTTAAAATTTTGTGCTGCCACGCCCCCTTTTCACACACTGGAAAAAACTTCAAATGCCGTTTTTTGCGAACTTGTTCTTATCGTACAGTATTGTAGTGTATAATTCGTGTG
This sequence comes from Drosophila nigrodunni, assembly GCA_020829145.1. Taxonomy (NCBI): domain Eukaryota; kingdom Metazoa; phylum Arthropoda; class Insecta; order Diptera; family Drosophilidae; genus Drosophila; species Drosophila nigrodunni. The sequence goes on from JACVCZ010000030.1 coordinate 99,704, forward strand.
GAGACTAACTATATTAAACTATCCTGAAAGGCGCATTAAAATCGGACTATAAACAAGAAAACTAGAAGCGTTACAATATTGATATTTGAACGCAATATCAACCCATTGGTGCAAGCGAGCTAGAAACACACAAGCACATGTTCCAACGTTTTCGCTGCTTGTGTGGCGGCAGCGCTGCCCGCTGAAGCTGGCTGCGCCGAATACACACATACAAGCATATATGCAGCATTGTCAAACGTACATACATATGTATGGGTATTCGCATGCAAACAAACAGATGTATGTTTGATTATGCTTAGATTGTTTTTGTTTCAACATATTTTTAATGCAAGTACTACGCATACGATTTTAATCATTTAATCGGGAAAAGTGCAAAGAGTATTATATAGTCGGGCGTGCTCGACTGTACTTTTCTTTCTTGTTCTATAACAAAACATTATTATATGTAAATGCAGATAATCAGCAGTAATGTAGAAATGTGTAACATTGTATTGTGTAATTTTTTGCAGATAGTACGTAATGTTTCGCACGATCATCTTTTATTTCTTGCGAATTTTAAGCACCTTATGCATACTTAAACTTTTTTTACTGCGTTGAATCTTTCTACTGGACTCATGGCTTTGAAAGTGTAACACTGTACCGCATGATGTCCAGGTTTCTTACAAATCGGGCAGTTTTCAATTCTATTTTGCTGAAAATTAGAATTCTTTTTTTCATCGTTTTTTAATGAACTAATGGAACCATATCGCTGTTCAAAAAATTCCTTGACATCTGACAACTCTTGAATCTCTTTTGTCTTTCTGACGTAAAATTCGTAGAGTTGTAGTGCCTCTTTATTAAACTTACGCAAAATAATATGCGCAAAGATACTGTCTATTTCATTAGGCAGATTTGCTTTTGTTTTTATACTCTCTGCAAGAGTATATTGGGTTTGTGCAAAAGTATGTAACAGGCAGAAGGAGGCGTGGCAGACCCCATAAAGTATATATATTCTTGATCAGCATCACAAGCCGAGTCGATATAGCCATGTCCGTCTGTCCGTCTGTCTGTCTGTCCGTATGAACAAACAGATTGTGATGGTCAGTTTTAAAGAGCGACATAAATACATATTCTAACTCTCTTAAATTACATTGGAAGTTCTGAGCTTGTAATTCTCTTATCTTACATCGCAAGCTCTAAGCATAAAAACGTTTGTAAGTTACATGTTAGACTCAAAGTTTCGCATGCATGCATAAAGCTTTTTACACTATGCTTGAGTTCGTTTCGAATAAAGCTCACTCAGCGTAGGTATCGCGAGCTTTCACTCAATTACATGTGGCAAAAGATCGTACGACAATGCAGTTATTTAAGAGGTCGCTATGTCTGCAAGGGAGAGTGAATGAGTGGAATATTTTGGATAGGTGTTTTGTCTTGTTCTATTTTTTTCAAAAAGCAAGCAATTGAGTGGTCAGCAGCTTTTGGACATTGATACCTTTTGATCATTTAAGAAAAGTGATCGGCTCAAGCCAGAAGTGTGCAAAGTGGTGTATATAAAATTATTAAAAAGTGCAGAAACGTGGTATATTCCATAAATTGTTTTATACATGTAGGTATATATATATATTTAAATACATATGTATATATTAAAATAAAATAATTTAATTTTATAGTTCCGCTCGTTTTATAGTTTCGTTTGGTTTTCAACGCATCAAGTTGATTGCGAGAAAAGTTGCAAATATATATATACATATATATTTGTACTGTCTTTGAGGTATGAATACATAATATATATTGTTCTGATTGGTGATAATAACAGCCACATTATTTAGTGCAGTGTTCTCTTCACCCGCCGCCTGTAGTGGTCAAAAAATATATATATATATATAAAATATATATATATTGCGGCATATCACTAGGCAGCTTGGATATTTTTCAAGTCGACCTTCTAAACCCGCTGTCACTTCGGAGCCGTATTTGTCCAATACATCTGTGGAAAAGGCACTCGGACCTTTTCCAAGAGAAAGGTTCATCTTCGACTGAGACTACAGAGAAGTAAATTCCCTCTCGTAGTTGGTGGTTCATCCTAACCAAAGAATGAACAGGGCTACTTAGGCTTGAAAAGCCGTCTTGTCGCCTAGTCCCCAAGAGACACCTCAAGGAGAAAGATAAGTCGCCAGCTGAATCAGCATTAAGCTAGGATTCAAAATGTTGTTCATGCTGACCCTTTTATAGTGGTTTTTGTTACTGCCACCCTCGCTATTTTGGATTGATATGTACTGCTGTTTGTTCAACATCGACGGACTCTGCTAATTTTCTATTCTTTCATTTATTTTAAATACTAAATGATGAACGAACATCGGATTCATTGAGTTTTTACACGTTTAATATTTTCTATATATTTATAATATGTGTATATGGATACATATATATATACAATTCCAACACAGAAATTAGTTTTCCTTACAGGTATTCATTTAACCGTCATCATTGAGCTCAAGGATATCGGAGTGAGTACGTATTGTAATGTTTAATCATGAAAGAGAATTAAACTTATCGAATTATTAAATCGGGAATTGTATGTATATTTTCTATACTTATTGTCAACGTGAAGAAAAAAAAAACCCGATTTTCGATAAATCATTTATTTCACAATTAAATTACATTTCTTCTGTAATTTGTATATTTTTTTTTTAAATTAATAAGTCGTATATTCAGTTGTAAATCTCAACGAAATTTAATATGAATATGAATTGTTTAAATTTTATAAGAATCATCCCCGTCCATAATGAAAAATTGTTTAAATACATTTAGAGTAAAATGAATTTCTAATCTTTTTCTTATTCGTCCCGAGTAAATGGTGAATTGTTCCAATAAGATGACAGCGTAGTTTCTAAAAAGGGTCCACCGAGACATATAGGCAGGGAGGGTAGAGAAGGAGTCAATATCAACTGATCTCCATATTTCTGCAAAGATGTAACTGATCTTCTGTCGGTATTAATATTATTTTATTCATTTCCATTTCTTTTAAATATCGCAAAGTGTACCTAAAAAAATTATGTTAATGTGTGTTTTCATGGAATCAACGAGAGAGTAGAGAAGAACCCCGACAATCCGACGAGCTAGATAGAGCATAGCTAGAGGTACACATTTAGTCGAAATCTCGCCATGCTTATGAGGTTGGACATTTGTACCACCCCCCCACCAATACCACACTTACACCATTACATAAATGGCGCCCAACGTTGTGGCCCAAGAAGAGAATAATATACTTCTTTCCCCACAAATAAGCTCTTTTGCATCAATAGACCAATCAGTTCACTGTTATGCATTTAGTGCACATTTAGTCACAATAACTAAGTAGGTTTAATATGGAATATCACAGATATCAAGAAAAGCTCGGTTCTGAGATCTATTTAATAATACTTTAGGCTTTGGGTGAACACTAGTGAAATGTGCAGCATAACAGAAAACTTTATTTCGACAAAGTACCAGTTTTACAGGATGAGAAAATTAGTTTGAGAAAATACAGTTTCATTTCATGTCATGAGATGGCTGTCCAAACTATATTCTGACCCTCCGCCATAAAACTATCTTATGGTTGGAAAAACTTGTGTACCAAGTATAGTTTGCAGGAAGGGTAGATTCGAATATTCGAAATATATATTTTTCTAAATTAAATAATTTAGAAAGTGTCCATTATTTGATTTATCAATACTGTATTAACCTTCAATAGATTCAAAATAAAAATGAATGATTTAGTTACATTTTAGGAAATATAAATACTACGAGCATCTTATAGGAACATCACCTTTGAAAGGGACGAACACTAATTTTGTCTAAAGAAATCTAAACCCAAAATCTGTTTATATTCATTTTAAAATTTTTTTTAAATTATCAAGTTATTTTATTTCGTACGAATGTATAGATAATCAGTTCAGTGCATCATGCCAGTAACACATAGTCCAGAAACGGAAGCCGCTTCTGGCAGTACACTACAGCGTTGTGGTATTTGTCAAGAGTCACTGCGAAGGGAACAGTTGATAGCTTCGATTCCTTGTGGTCACCGTTTTCATAGTGATTGTTTAAACGAACACATTAAAAGTGTTCATGTATGCCCAGTTTGTAAAAGAGAGTTTGCTCCCGAATTAATTTCTTATGAGGAGAATACTCTAGCGGCAGAGCTACAAACGGCTACCGAACAGTTGTCGAGTGTTGTGACAGGCATACCACCCGAGAACTCTCAGCAGAGGTTCCATAGAGGAGGACGTTCTCGCAAAGGAAGAGGAATTAATTCCCGTATCCAAACCCGTTCTCAAACACGTAATTTCAGAGACGATTCTAATAGTCGCTTTTCATTAGGTAGTACTGGTCATCAATCAGCAGTAGATGAATCAGAAAGAGGGGTGTCCAATTACATACAATCGGAAGTAAAACGTCAACAAGATGATATGATGACGGAACTTGCTAAATTTATTAAAGAGAGCATTGAGTCCACTCTTCAATCTCAGTTAGGATCACTACATTTGAGTAAGGGAAATTCCAATGACATTCCAATGCCTAGTGTAACTCTCAGTTCTGAAGAAAGCGTGGCAAGAACTGTACCTTCTGTTCGAGATAACCCTGAAATGAGCAGTCAAATGCGAAGCCCAATGAATAGGAATATAACTGCGGCTAAAGCAGCTGGTATTCTCTCCAGTTGGCATTTAAAGTTTGACGGATCCAAAGATTCTATGAATTGTAACGAGTTTCTTTACCGGTTACGTTCATTAACATTGCAAACCTTAAATAATGATTACGGCTTGCTTTGTGACAACTTACATTTGCTTTTTGTATCGAAAGCTAGTGATTGGTTCTGGAATTTTCATAGGAAAAATCACCAGTTCTCATGGCAAACGTTTTGTTCAGCTTTTCAGAAAAGATTTGAGGATTCGAAAGACGATTTTGATTTATGGGAAATGATCCGTAATCGTCGTCAGAAGGAAAATGAGTCATTTGATGACTACCAGTTAGCTGTGGAAGATATTATTTCTCGTCTCGCACGAAATAAGCGAAGAAAAATTAATTGACATTTTAAAACGGAATGCTAAGAACACCCTTCGACTCGAATTGCTACATCTAAAGATAGCTAATAGGGATGAGCTTAGAGAGGAAGTACGCAAGCATGAAAACTTCCATGCTACCAGCTCCTTTTCACGACCAAGGTTCAGTAAAGCCAATGTGTCTGAGCTGGAAAATGATCATGATGAAGGTAAATCTGAATGTGTAGCAGCCATTCAACGCAAAATACTTATGTGTTGGAACTGCGATAAAGCAGGACATCGGTTCGATGATTGCATGGGAGAAAGGCGCGTATTTTGTTACGGTTGTGGTGCTAAAAACACCTATAAGCCTCGTTGTAATAAATGCAACCCTTCGGAAAACCGGAAGAGGGATGCGCAGACCAATACTCTGGAGGCGCATCCAAATACAAAGTCAACCTAAGTGTACAGGATAAAATAAGTATAGGTAGTAATTTAGGACAAGAAGATCATAATGATTTAATCTTAAATACATCCAATAGTATTAGTGTAGGAACACAGACCAGGATTGATTCAGATGACCAAGACACCATTTTCTTGAGAGGACCTCCAGATAGAAAACCAAAACGATCTACATTAAGACTTCGTGCATTTTGGAAGAAAGTTCAAGGCGTTAGAAGAAAACTAGTAGCGGCAGTTTTTGCAGGGCCAGATGATAGATCCGACATAAGTATCGAAGGCCATAGTTTCAAAGCCCTGTTAGACTCTGGAGCTACCATAAGTTGTTTGGGCCATGAGGCGGCCGAGATTTTGAGGCAGCACAAGAGTACACAGAAGTGCTCGGGACACATCCGAACAGCTAATAGTGAGTTGTGTCCAGTAGTGGCTCGACTTGTAGCAGTTATTAATTTTCGAGGCAAAGTTGAAGAAGTTGAATTTTTTATTATTCTAATTTAAAGGAAAATGTTTATTTAGGAATGGATTTCTGGAAGAAGTTCGGTCTGCTGTCTAGTTTAATTGCTCCAGATTTAAGTATTAGTGAATTAGATATGGGAAAGGATCCCACAAATGAAGAAGATTTAAAAATGCATAAGCTTAGCATGGAAGAGAAGCTTAGATTAGATTCAGTGATTCAATCGTTTCCCTCATTTGAGCGAGATGGATTAGGTTTAACCAATATTATTAAGCATTCTATTATAATGGATACAGACACTCCAGTTAAGCAACGTCATTGGCCAATATCCCCAGCCAAAGAGAAACTTATGTTTGAGGAAGTTCAGAAAATGCTCGAGTTAGGCGTAATAGAACCTTCTATGAGTCCTTGGAGTAGCAATTGTGTACTTGTGAAGAAAGGAGCGAAAAACAGACTCTGTTTGGATTCGAGGGAAATAAACAAGTACACAAGGAAAGATGCATATCCTCTTCCACATATAGAGGGTATATTTAGTCGATTACCACCAGCGAAGTATATTACAGGACTTGATATGAAGCATGCTTATTGGCAGATACCGCTTGAGGAAGCTTCACGTCCTTACACCGCTTTTACTGTCCCAAACCGTCCTCTTTACCAATACAAAGTAATGCCTTTTGGATTAACTAATGCGGCACAAACACTTTGCCGGTTGATGGATAGTGTCATACCTGCTAACCTACGCACACAAGTATTTGTTTATTTGGACGATCTTTTAGTTCTGTCTACGGATTTCGAATCGCACTTGCTTTTGCTACAAGAAATTGCTGTACACTTGCGCAGAGCAAATCTTACTATTAACATTGCCAAGTCTAAGTTCTGTATGCGTGAGATAAAGTATCTCGGTTTTATTATAGGCAATGGACAACTTAGGACAGATCCTAGTAAAGTTCAAGCCATTACAGAATTTCCCATTCCAAAATCTTTGAAACAACTAAGGAGATTTCTCGGAATGGCCTGGTATCGTCGATTTGTCGATAATTATGCTACTATTTCGTCGATTTGTTCGAGTTAATTCCGAGGCAGATCTGCTTTTGAAGAATTAAAAAATCGTCTCACATCTGAGTTTTGGCAACTCCAAATTTTGATTTTTGAAAAGCCTTTTTTGCTTCTTTGTGATGCTAGCACCTTTGGTTTAGGGTGTGTTCTGGCACAAAATAACGAAAATGACAGCACAAATTCGTAAATACGTATCTGAATGTAAAATATGTCACCAAACTAAAAGTCCCAATACAGTATTAAAACCACCTCTAGGTAGACCTATGACGTCGGAGAGGCCTTTTCAAAAACTCTATATTGATCTTTTAGGACCCTATCCCAGATCGAAACAGGGTAGTATAGGACTACTTATCATAGTCGACCACTTTACTAAGTTTCATTTTTTGTGTCCACTCAAAAAGTTCACGTCGAACAAAATTTGTGATTATCTTGAGAAATATCTATTTTGTACTTGGAGTTCCTGAAACAATTTTGTCTGACAATGGTACGCAGTTTGTTTCAGGTGCGTTTAAAGCTTTTTCTTACTCGGTATGGTATCTCACAAATATGCACTGCTATATATTCACCACAGGCTAATGCAAGTGAAAGGCTAAATAGATCTGTACTAGCAGCAATCCGCGCCTACATCGGCCAGGAGCATTCTGATTGGGATAATAAATTACCAGAAATAAGCGCGTCGCTACGAGCCAGTCTTCATCAAAGTACAGGGTATTCACCGTATTTCTTAGCCTTTGGACAAAACATGATTCTCAATGGCCAAGATTATCAGCTCTTACGTCAATTAAGGCTTTTGTCGGAAGACACAAGAATTGAATTTCCTGATGCGCTGCAGACCATTAGACAAGCAGCGAAGGAAAACGTACAAAAATCGCATGCGAGAAATGCAAGCAGATATAATTTGCGTAGTCGGAATATACAACTTAAAGTTGGCGATAAAGTTCTTGCACGTATTTTGTCAGAGTAGCGCTCCCAAAAAGTTTAGTGCAAAATTAGCACCTGTTTTTATACCAGCTCAAGTAATTAAGAAAATCAGTACTACATACTACCAGTTGAGTAACGAAGAGGGTAAACATTTGGGAGTTTTCCATCTCAAAGATATTCAAGTTAAAACATAAACATCTGCCCCTTTTTTCAGTTTATGCCTCGCTAGATAAATCGTAGCGTCTCTTAAACTGTGCTGTGATGGTCAGTTTTAAAGAGCGACATAAATACATATTCTAACTCTCTTAAATTACATTGGAAGTTCTGAGCTTGTAATTCTCTTATCTTACATCGCAAGCTCTAAGCATAAAAACGTTTGTAAGTTACATGTTAGACTCAAAGTTTCGCATGCATGCATAAAGCTTTTACACTATGCTTGAGTTCGTTTCGAATAAAGCTCACTCAGCGCATAGGTATCGCGAGCTTTCACTCAATTACATGTGGCAAAAGATCGTACGACAATGCAGTTATTTAAGAGGTCGCTATGTCTGCAAGGGAGAGTGAATGAGTGGAATATTTTGGATAGGTGTTTTGTCTTGTTCTATTTTTTCAAAAAAAAGCAAGCAATTGAGTGGTCAGCAGCTTTTGGACATTGATACCTTTTGATCATTTAAGAAAAGTGATCGGCTCAAGCCAGAAGTGTGCAAAGTGGTGTATATAAAATTATTAAAAAGTGCAGAAACGTGGTATATTCCATAAATTGTTTTATACATGTATGTATATATATATATTTAAATACATATGTATATATTAAAATAAAATAATTTAATTTTATAGTTCCGCTCGTTTTATAGTTCCGCTCGTTTGGTTTGCTTTCAACGCATCAAGTTGATTGCGAGAAAAGTTGCAAATATATATATACATATATATTTGTACTGTCTTTGAGGTATGAATACATAATATATATTGTTCTGATTGGTGATAATAACAGCCACATTATTTAGTGCAGTGTTCTCTTCACCCGCCGCCTGTAGTGGTCAAAATATATATATATATATAAAATATATATATATTGCGGCATATCACTAGGCAGCTTGGATATTTTTCAAGTCGACCTTCTAAACCCGCTGTCACTTCGGAGCCGTATTTGTCCAATACATCTGTGGAAAAGGCACTCGGACCTTTTCCAAGAGAAAGTGTTCATCTTCGACGGAGACTACAGAGAAGTAAATTCCCTCTCGTAGTTGGTGGTTCATCTAACCGAAGAATGAACAGGGCTACTTAGGCTTGAAAAGCCGTCTTGTCGCCTAGTCCCCAAGAGACACCTCAAGGAGAAAGATAAGTCGCCAGCTGAATCAGCATTAAGCTAGGATTCAAAATGTTGTTCATGCTGACCCTTTTATAGTGGTTTTGTTACTGCCACCCTCGCTATTTTGGATTGATATGTACTGCTGTTTGTTCAACATCGACGGACTCTGCTAATTTTCTATTCTTTCATTTATTTTAAATACTAAATGATGAACGAACATCGGATTCATTGAGTTTTTACACGTTTAATATTTTCTATATATTTATAATATGTGTATATGGATACATATATATATACAATTCCAACACAGAAATTAGTTTTCCTAACAGGTATTCATTTAACCGTCATCATTGAGCTCAAGGATATCGGAGTGAGTACGTATTGTAATGTTTAATCATGAAAGAGAATTAAACTTATCGAATTATTAAATCGGGAATTGTATGTATATTTTCTATACTTATTGTCAACGTGAAGAAAAGAAAACCCGATTTTCGATAAATCATTTATTTCACAATTAAATTACATTTCTTCTGTAATTTGTATATTTTTTTTTTAATTAATAAGTCGTATATTCAGTTGTAAATCTCAACGAAATTTAATATGAATATGAATTGTTTAAATTTTATAAGAATCATCCCCGTCCATAATGAAAAATTGTTTAAATACATTTAGAACGTAAAATGAATTTCTAATCTTTTTCTTATTCGTCCCGAGTAAATGGTGAATTGTTCCAATAAGATGACAGCTCGTAGTTTTAAAAAAGGGTCCACCGAGACATATAGGCAGGGAGGGTAGAGAAGGAGTCAATATCAACTGATCTCCATATTTCCGCAAAGATGTAACTGATCTCCTGTCGGTATTAATATTATTTTATTCATTTCCATTTCTTTTAAATATCGCAAAGTGTACCTAAAAAAAATTATGTTAATGTGTGTTTTCATGGAATCAACGAGAGAGTAGAGAAGAACCCCGACAATCCGACGAGCTAGATAGAGCATAGCTAGAGGTACACATTTAATCGAAATCTCGCCATGCTTATGAGGTTGGACATTTGTACCACCCCCCCACCAATACCACACTTACACCATTACAAGATTTCAGAGATGGTAAGAGCTACAAGTTCGAGCTTGGTGTCAAACGATCACATATTTAGTCAGTCAATACAAGAATCTTTTTTTTTTTCGATGCCACGCCCCATTCGCCCACAATAAGCAAAAACTGGACACACCTCGGAAAAAATTGATGTTTTCGGCAAATATCTCAGTAACTATGGCACCTAGGATCACCAATTCTGGAACAGGAGGTTCGTAGCGACGCCATAGTTGCATTGCCATTTAAAATTTTGGACTGCCACTCCCACTTTTCCCACATTTGATAAAAAAAAAAAGGCTGGAACCTTCAATGCCGGGTTTGGCGAACTTTTTCGTATCGTATAGTATTGTAATTATATCATTCGTGTGGAGACTAACTATATTAAACTATACTGAAAGGCGCATTAAAATCGGACAATAAACAAGAAAACTAGAAGCGTTACAATATTGATAATTTGAACGCAATATCAACCCATAGGTGCAAGCGAGATAGAAACACACAAGCACATGTTCGAACGTTTTCGCTGCCTGTGTGTCGGCAGCGCTGCCCGCGGTCGCTGGCTGCGCCGAATACACACATACATGCATACATATTTGCATCATATACATATTGCCAAACGTATGTGTATTCGAATACAAACAAACAGATGTGTGTTTGATTATGCTTAGATTGTTTTTGTTTTAATGCAAGTAATTCACATTGTAATATCTCGATACCGATTTTAATAATTGAATCGGGACAAATGCAGAGAGTGTTATACGGTCGGGCGCGCTCGACTGTTCTTTTCTTTTCTTGTTATAATATGCATAGCATTAATAAAATGTTTTATCTGTTTTTCAGATTCAATATTTAATATAGGTAAATCAATTAACCTGTTTAATTGATCTGAAAAAATTTTTCTTTTGTTTTCGAACCGTTTGGCTAAAAGTTCCCACACGATATCATAATTATTCACTGAGCCTGTGAGTAAATGTGAGACCATGCTCCTGGCTTTTAAGCCGATTTTAAATAATTAAATTTCACAGACGCACTTAGGTGCTCTCTATCATGAATTATTTCCATAAATAATTCGAAAAATGAATCCCACTCTCTGGGTTCCCCATAAAAAATGGGTACATTCATTTTTGGTAGAACTGGAAGATCTTCTCTCTTCACGGTTACCTTATTATTTATGCTTAAATGCTCTAATATGTCAACCATATTATTAGCATCAAACTCTAACTCTGCAACATCTTCGTTGCATTAAATATTTTGTTTTTTTGAAAGAAATTAATTTTTTCTTGGATTCTGTTCCAGAGAAAATTAATTTTATTCTTTCTAATGCTACTCCATTCCGGAGTAGCACTTTTTTAACTCATTTTCAGTTTCTTGAACATAAGTTCTAAGTTGCAGTAAGTTTGCGTCCAACTTATATGCAATCTTATTATTTTCTATTTTTTCTGGACATTTTCTGTTCCAGGATCAATAGTATTTTTTTGAACATAAATATTGTTCACATAATGTTTTAATTGTTTGTAATGTTTTCTCATATATCTTTATATAATCTCTGCAAGAGTATATTGGGTTTGTGCAAAAGTATGTAACAGGCAGAAGGAGGCGTGGCAGACCCCATAAAGTATATATATTATTGATCAGCATAAACCCAATATACTCTTGCAGAGAGTATAAAAAGGCATATGTTATCACTTAACGGTTCCACATACTCCACAGCAAAATGGTGTATCCGATAGGATGATTAGAACTATAACGGAAAAAGCTCGTGCTTTAGTTATAGGGCGCAAAATCCAGAAATCTTTCTGGTGTGAAGCTGTGCTTACGGTGTGTATGACTATTGCTGTGGTTGTTGAAAACAACATGGATTACCACGAACAAGTGGAAAACATTGTACCGGATATTGAAAACTCTAATCTTATGGAATGTGAAAAGGTTCAGGAGAAATCTGATACTGGAATATCGAAAATACAACCTAGTGAAGTGGAAAATGCCGATTCTGAAATGTCAGGTGTTTTATCCGAAAATAATGAAAGAAACTTTAAAGGAAGAATTCGAAAAATCGATAGACTAAAAGAAAAGCCTAAGTTATCATATAGAGATATGATTAAAAATTGTGTAATGCATGCTGAAACCTATATAAGTACTGTCCCAACTTCGTTTGATGAAATTAATAATGGAAGTGATAAGGTACAATGGAAAGAGAATATCAATGATGAACTTAATTCTTATGAAGTGACTAGTTGATATGACTGAAAATAAGAATATTGTAGATTGTAAATGGATTTTTACATTAAAACAAAATGAATTTGGTAAATCTGTGAAACATAAAGCAAGACTTGTAGCGCGTGGATTTACACAGATGTATTTAACCGACTATGAAGAAACATTTGTTCCTGTGGCTAGAATTTCAAGTTTATGACTAATAATGATATTTTTAAACCAATATAGCTTGAGAGTACATCATACGGATGTGAAAACTGCTTTGTGAATGGCAACTTAACTGAAGAAATATATATGAGAGTTCCTCAGGGGCTGCAGTGCAAGAGCAGCAAAGAGCAGGCGGCTAGATGTTGGTTTGATGTTTTTGAAAAGGCATTAAAAAATACTGGTTTTAAAAATTCACCAGTTGATAGATGCATATATATTCTTGATAGAAATGATAGAATATATATATTTTGCTTTATGTAGATGATCTGGTTATATGTATAGAAAATATTCATACAATGAATAAATTTATAGCATATCTTATGAGTAATTTCAAATGACTGACTTGATGGAAATAAAGTATTTCATAGGTATTAAGATTGACAGAACAGATAAACAAATAGAACTTAGTCAATCAGCTTACATAAAAAAATGTTCTACGGAAATTCATTATGGACGAATGTAATCCTGTTAAATCTCCACTTCCACCTAAACCAAATTTTGAGTTGTTAAACTCAGATAAAAAGGATGATAGTCCTTGCCAGAGTCTAATTGTATGTCTTATGTATGTCATCTTATGTACAAGACCAGATCTGAGTATATCTGTGAATTTGTTAAGTCGATATAGTCAAAAGAATAATAAAGTGCCCTGGCTTTGTTTAAAAAGAGTATTAAGATATTTAAAAGGAACTATCGACATAAAATTAACATTCACAAAAAAAAAACGAAAAGTATGAAGATTTCTTTGTTGGATTTGTAGACCCAGATTGGGGTGGAAGTTAGAACCAAATGGAAAAGTACAACAGGATATTTGTTCAAAATGTTCGAAACAAATCTAGTTTGCTGGAGTACTAGAAAACAAAATTCAGTGGCAGCATCATCAACAGAAGCCGAATGCATGGCAGTGTGTGAAGCTGTCAGAGAAGTTTTGAGGTTAAAATCCTTATTAGAAAGCTTGAACATAAAACTAGATCAGCCAATAAAAATCCTTGAGGACAATCAGGGTTGTATTAGTAAAGCAAAGTATCATTTTTCCCATAAACAAGTTGACACAAGTAAGAAAGGCTACAGTCGATCGAGCCGACTGTAAAAGACCCCGTACTCCCATGGTAGTGCGCAATTGTATTCAATTTGAATTTTCGAATGAAATTTAAAAATTTTAATTTTATATGTACATTTTGAATTGAAATTAAAACAAATTAAATTAACAATTCGCATTGCCGCAACTCTATCAGTTGCACCACGCGCTACTTTCAAGAATTCTCCGATAATCAGCATTTACATATTATTCATACAAACACACATTCGTTTGAAATTATTTGTATGCATGTATGTATGTATGAGTGTATTCGGCGCGGCCAGCGTCTTACGGCAGCGCTGTCGCCATACAAGCATCGAGAACGTTCGAACATGTGTTTGTATGTTTCTGTCTCGCTCTCGTGCGTAAGTGATATTGCAGTTAAATAACAAACTTTAAAACGCAGTAGCTCTTTTGTTAAAGGTAGTATGTTGATGCCACTTTCAAAATAGTTTGATTTGATATGTCTCTATACGAATGTTGAATTACAAAACTTTACTAGATGAATAAATGCCTTAAAAACGGCATTAAAGTGAAAACGTTTGGTTAACTCTAATGAGAAAAGGGGGCGTGGCAGCTCAACATTTTTAATGGCATTGCATTAAGCAATGTCTCTTGCAACCTGTTTAGCAGAAATGGTGTTCCTAAGTGCCATAGTTAGTGAGTTATTGGCCTAAAACTAACCTGCCTGACTTAATAACGGACTTTCATTATAAATTTGGTGGCTCTAGCTTTTGTAGTTTAAAAGATCCAGGTGTTCATACGGACGGACAGACAGACGGACATTGCTATATCGACTCGGCTGTTGATGCTGATCAAGAATATATATACTTTATGGGGTCGGCCACGCCTCCTTCTGCCTGTTACGCACATTTCGCTTGTGACAAACCTAATAGACACCTCTCCACTTCTTTTTAGAGTACGGGGTCTAAAAAAACTAATAAATATTGAGTATATTTCCACAGTTCACCAACTTGCGGATATACTGACAAAACCGTTGCCATCACTACATTTTGGACAACTTAGACGAATGCTGGTTCTAAGCTACTGATGGATATAAATGTAACAATTTAACATAATATTCTGAATTTAAATAAATTTTTAAAGTTCCAAATTAATTTAATATTTGATATTTAATATTTGCTTCAGAATATTTAATTTGTTAAATAACTTCATTTGAATTTTTTATACTCTCTGCAAGAGTATATTGGGTTTGTGCAAAAGTATGTAACAGGCAGAAGGAGGCGTGGCAGACCCCATAAAATATATATTATTGATCAGCATCACAAAGCCGAGTCGATATAGCCATGTCCGTCTGTCTGTCTGTCTGTCCGTCTGTCCGTATGAACAAACAGATTTCAGAGATGGTAAGAGCTACAAGTTCGAGCTTGGTGTCAAACGATCAGATATTTAGTCAGTCAATACATTCACCCATTCACCCACAATAAGCAAAAACTGGACACACCTCGGAAAAAAATTTGTGTTTTCGGCAAATATCTCAGTAACTATGGCACCTAGGATCACCAATTCTGGAACGGGAGGTTCCTAGCCACGGCATAGTTGCATTGCCATTTAAAATTTTGGACTGCCACGCCCACTTTTCCCACATTTGATAAAAAAGTCTGGAACCTTCAATGCCGGTTTTGGCGAACTTGTTCGTATCGTACAGTATTGTAATTATATAATTCGTGTGAAGACCTAACTATATTAAACTATACTGAATGGCGCATTAAAATCGGACTATAAACAAGAAAACTAGAAGCGTTACAATATTGATAATTGAACGCAATATCAACCCATAGGTGCAAGCGAGATAGAAACACACAAGCACATGTTCGAACGTTTTCGCTGCCTGTGTGGCGGCAGCGCTGCCCGCGGTCGCTGGCTGCGCCGAATACACACATACATGCATACATATTTGCATCATATACTTATTGCCAAACGTATGTGTATTCGAATACAAACAAACAGATGTGTGTTTGATTATGCTTAGATTGTTTTCGTTTCAACGTGTTTTAATGCAAGTAATTCACATTGTAATATCTCGATACCGATTTTAACAATTTAATCGGGACAAATGCAGAGAGTATTATACGGTCGAGCGCGCTCGACTGTACTTTTCTTTCTTGTTTATATTCGAATACACATACGTTTGACAATATGTATGTATATGATGCAAATATGTATGTATGTATGTGTGTATTCGGCGCAGCCAGCGACCTCGGGCAGCGCTGCCGACACACAGGCAGCGAAAACGTTCGAACATGTGCTTGTGTGTTTCTATCTCGCTTGCACCTATGGGTTGATATTGCGTTCAATTATCAATATTGTAACGCTTCTAGTTTTCTTGTTTATAGTCCGATTTATATAACCACACGAATTATATAATTACAATACTGTACGATACGAAGAAGTTCGCCAAAACGGCATTGAAGGTTCCAGACTTTTTTATCAAATGTGGGAAAAGTGGGCGTGACAGTCCAAAATTTTAAATGGCAACGCAACTATGCTGTCGCTAGGAACTCCGGTACCAGAATTGGTGATCCTAGGTGCCATAGTTACTGAGATATTTGCCGAAAACACCAATTTTTTTCCGAGGTGTGTCCAGTTTTTTGCTTATTGTGGGGGAATGGGGCGTGGCATCGAAAAAAAAACATTCTTGTATTGACTGACTAAATATCTGATCGTTTGACACCAAGCTCGAACTTGTAGCTCTTACCATCTCCGAAATCTGTTTGTTCATACGGACAGACGGACATGGCTATATCGACTCGGCTTGTGATGCTGATCAAGAATATATATACTTTATGGGGTCTGCCACGCCTCCTTCTGCCTGTTACATACTTTTGCACAAACCCAATATACTCTTGCAGAGAGTATAATAAAGTAAATATTATTTATTAAGAAAAATCCTTAAAGAGTGTTTGCAAGACTTTTTTCAATTGACTTATTCAGTCATTCACTCACTCACTGAGTCTCAACACGCGAGCGACAATTATATTACTCCCGAAAAGAGAATCGTTAAAAGAGTTCAACACGAAGAACTCAACAACAACGCTCAAGCGAAGACCGAAGCAAAATAGAAAAACTCTCTTGCTCAGAGTGGGAGTAAATTTTTTCATTTTTTCGCTTCTGCTCAGAGATTGAGCGTTAAGAAAAAAAACACTCAATTGTTATTTGCGAGCTATGGTTTTGATTCGCTTTTCACCGTTACTTTAAAAACACATTTTTCGCCCGTTCGTTTAATTTGACTGCGTGCCTAAATTCGATTTAAAAACGATTTAATTGATATTTTCTAACATATAGTTAATATTAACATAATTGTGGTGTTAAAGTCAGTGAAAATATATACTAAATACATATTATTTAGCAAATTAATTTTGATTTAAATATAAACAAACTTTATATAATTAATAGCTTAATTGCAAAGGGTTTTTATCAAAAACAAAATTAGGCTTATAATTTGTATTAGATTATAAGTATATAGTGTGTGTAAAGAAGTGTTTAGTACCAGTGTTTCTCAGTCTCAGTTGGGCGCTTGAGTCTGTGTGTGTGAGTGTGCATCTTTTTATTTACATATGTATGTGTGTATTTGCGTTACTATATCACGCACTACCACGCAGTAAAAAAAATATATTTAATATATAAATTGCATTGCGTGTGTGCGTGTGAGTTTGCTCGTGTGTCCGGTAGCGGTTTTCGCGCAAATTCTTAGTTATCAACAGCACAAGCAAGTCGCATGCATTTTAATACACTTAAAAAAATTTTATTATCACAATATAGAATCAAATTTTTTATTAACAAATATAGTAGTCGAATATTTGCCAAATTAGCACTAAATAATAAATAATTTCATTATTTATAAATAGTTAATAATTTTGTTAATTTTTCTATTTTCCTATTGTATTTTTGTATATTCATATTGGATTTTGCATATTCATATTGGATTTCGACATATTCATATTGGCTTTTTTCTCTTATTGAATTATTTATTCTTATAGAATTTTAATAAATATTATTTTAAAAAGGTTTTTATTAAAGGCTTCTTATATTTTATATTTTACATTTTATCTTATGTTTTTAATCTTTTAAATCTTACATTGTACTTCTCTGTATTTTTTTTGCAAACTATTTGATTAATTATCTTAATAATCTGATTCATTTGAGTTGTTGTTTTTTGTAATTTTCTAATATGCCTCGTTTGAAAAGGCAGACCGCATCTGCTCGTGCAAATAATCGTCGCTCCAGAAATAGGACAAATAGAAGCAACATTTCATATTCCCAGGCAGAAAATGAGAGAAATGCAAGCTCTCTCAGAGAACGTAGGGAAAACTCAGAGTATAGGGACGAAGAACAGGTTGATAATAGTGAACGTCGATCTTTAAGACGTCGTTATCAAACAATAAGATCTCAGGAGCAAGGTCAGAATACTTTACGTAGGCAAAACCAAAGAGGTGTCCCGACAGTACAGGAAACTGAAAGGCTTGCAAATACTCGTGCTAGGAGGCAGGCTCGAACAAGGGATGTGGTTCGAGGACGAGAGAGAGTTTCCGATAGAGAAAACAGATCAAGCAATAGACGGCAGCCAATAGAGATGGGGTTCGAGAGCAGGAGAGAGTGTCCAATAGACAAAATAGAGCTACTGTACGTCAAAATCTTTTTTGTACAGGGCTAATGAACAACGACGGAATACAAAACTTCGAGCAGAAAGGCGGTCTGATGTTAGGCGAAAAGTTTTAGAAAAAGAAAGAGATAGGATGCAGAGATCGCAAGCTAGGAATAATCCTGTTCGGAGGATTATTGAACGATATGCTAACACTGTTCAAAGACAAAGTGCTCGATTGTTAGCGCGTCAAGCTACTCTTGACGCGTTACGACGGCTTTGTCAGCGTGTTAGCCAAAATAAAAGTAGTTTTAATAATAGAATATTAGAAAATAGTAGGAATGCCGACCGTATGAGAGTAAATCGTGCGGTTAGTTCTCACGACGAGATCGAACCCAGAGTAACCCCATTAGAAGCTCAAATTAGAGTTTTAATAGTTTTGTAAAGCTGGGTCAAAATCAGGTTTGCCTTTGTTGCAAAGGCCTGTGGTTTCCCCATCAACTCAGCAGAATTTCTCGTGGTTTTATTGAAAGTCACAACGAATTTAGCGCTGATATTTTAAGTCTTTCGAATGAGTTTTCATCTGAGGAAGACATTTATAAATTCTGCAATACTTGTAAAAATATAAAAGCTGGAAGGAAACCAAAATTTTGCATTACAAATGGCTTAGATTTTCCAGATCTTCCCGATTGCCTTAAAGGTTTAACTCCTTTAGAAGAGCGACTTATTTCTCCTCGACTACCATTTATGGTCATTAAGGCCTTAGGTGTCGGTCGCCAAAGTGCAATCAAAGGAGCTGTAGTAAATGTTCCAATTCCTTTCATGATGCAGAAGTAATACAGCTCCACCTTAGACGTAGGATGGAATATAACCATGATTTCATGGCTGAATCCATGACCTGCAATCCTTAAAGATTGCAGAAGCAATTTGGTTTTCAGTAACTACAGAGCTTTATGTATAGCACAATATAGTTTTAAATGATAAGTGGATTTCAAATTTTTCTTCCGATACTGTTCCATTCATAGCCTCTCAAGCAGATGCTGAGCTAGTTGAACAGCTCAATCGAGAGTTTCAACAACTTTTTCAACCTGAAAGGGATCTTGAAACAGAGTAGCTTAATCCTGGTGGTTACGAAACTCTGCTTGAAAATATTCAGATAGACAATGTTGACATGCAAAGAATAGTAATTGCTCCTGGCGAACGCCAAAGACCCCTAGACATGATTATGGATGCTGATTGTGAGGAATTAGCATTCCCTTCCTTATATGCTGGCAACAAAAGAAAGTCTTCAGAAAGTTTTACAACCATTGTTAGATCTGAGCTTCGAAATTTTGATAGGAGAGGTTGTAGAATTGATAAGCTGTTCTTCAATTATAAGAAGTATAGAAACAATACTTCCATTTGCTTGAGAAACCACACTGCCTCACGTCCCATAACAGTTTCTAACGCTCTTAATGAAGAACATATGGACCATCTTATTCGCCACGATGATGGCAATAGGGTCCTGAAAGGTATTCGCACGTCTCCTGCTCATTGGGAAGCAGAAAGATGACTTTCTTTATTACTTTGTCGGCTGCAGAAAGTAGGTGGTTAGAGCTGCTTGTCCTTTTTGAAAAGAATGTGGACAAGCAAGAAGTTACAGAGGAAGATGCATCAATGTTGCCTTCAAATGAGAAAATGCGATTGATCCGCACTGATCCTGTAACATGTTCTCGATATTTTGATTATCGGTTTAGGCAATTATTTAAATTAATGAAAAAGCAGGGTGGTATTTTTGGTCAACATAGGGTCGTCATGTTCTACTGGCGAGTAGAATTCCAACAGAGAGGCTCAACCCATATACATGGGATGTTTTGGCTGAAGTTGCCCCACAAATTAATTTGAACAATGTCGATTCTATTGCTCCAGTAATAGACTTCATTGGTCAATTTATTAGTACAGATGTAACAGATGTAAGCCTCTCTCAATATATCGAATACCAAAAGCACAAGCACGGGCATTCATGCACACGTGAAGTGAGAGGAAACTCTATTTGTCGCTTTGGTATTCCATATTTCCCAATGCCTCAAACTGAAGAAACTCATCAAATTGCTCAGCATCGTCAAAATTTAAAAAATTTTAAAAACTTTTTAAATTTGTGATTCGATGCTGACATTATCGATCAGCTAAGCGTTTTCGAAAATTTTCTAGCTCATGATCGAGTGAACCTATCTTACGAAGACTATATTAGATCAGGTTTGAAGAAACCACAAATTCTCCTCAAAAGAACATTTGCTGCAATAAACGTTAATGCGTACAATAAACATATTCTTTCTATTCAAAGAGCCAATATTGATATTCAGTTAATATTGAACCCTTATGCATGCTGTAGTTATATTATTAATTATATTAATAAATCTCAGAGAGGCATATCACAACTGATGCTCGAAGCTATCGTTGAGATTAACAGAGGCAATTTATCTATAAAACAGAGGCTGCAGTATATTGGACACAAGTTCATTACTGGCACTGAGATTTCTGCTCAAGAAGCAGCATATTGTTGTTTAGGAATGCGTTTATCCAAGACTAGGGGAAGAATTAGTTCAGAAAAACTGTGAGGAGATTTATAATCAGAATGAGGAGGCCATTAGGGCAAAATTTAAAAAATATGTCTTAGAAGACTTGGAAGACGCGCTTAGGAGGGCCATGGAAGACGAGGGCCAGTTAGAAGAAGCCCAATTAGACGGTCAGGTAGATGATGAGTTTAGAGTTTTAGCATTTCCGGAAATAAGCTGTCAAATGAATGTTGTGAATGTTAACGTTGAGAATCAAAATGACCCCAATGAAAATTCGGACACTATCCGAATAATAAAGCTTCCCCCATTGATTTCAGGTCAGAATTTATCCGACCTCGTAGGTTCTTTAGACATTAAGCAAATAACTTACTTTGCTCATGTGCTACACAACGCCCACCACAACAAAGTTTTTTTTTTGTAGGTGGTGGAGCAGGTGTTGGCAAAAGTAGGCTGATTTCAGCAATTTTTCAGTCCCTTTCACATTTATATAAACGTAGACCAGGGTGTGACCCAAACACTGTCAAAATTTTGCTTTGTGCTCCTACGGGTAAAGCAGCTTTCGGAATTGGAGGATCCACTCTTCATTCCATGTTTTCATTGCCAGTAAATCAATCTGGGTCATCTTTAAAAAATCTAGGAGATGATTTACTTAATACCCTGCGTTCAAGATTTATTGATCTTAAAGTCCTTATTATTGACGAAATTTCTATGGTCGGTGCCGAAATGTTTTCTTATTTGGACTCTCGCCTCAAACAAATTTTAGATAACAGAGATTTAGCCTTTTTTATACTCTCTGCAAGAGTATATTGGGTTTGTGCAAAAGTATGTAACAGGCAGAAGGAGGCGTGGCAGACCCCATAAAGTATATATATTCTTGATCAGCATCACAAGCCGAGTCGATCACATATTTAGTCAGTCAATACAAGAATCTTTTTTTTTTTCGATGCCACGCCCCATTTGCCCACAATAAGCAAAAAACGGGACACATCTCGGAAAAAATTGGTGTTTTCGGCAAATATCTCAGTAACTATGGCACCTAGGATCACCAATTCTGGTACCGGAGTTCCTAGCAACAGCATAGTTGCGTTGCCATTTAAAATTTTGGACTGCCACGCCCACTTTTCCCACATTTGATAAAAAAGTCTGGAACCTTCAATGCCGTTTTTGGCGAACTTGTTCGTATCGTACAGTATTGTAATTATATAATTCGTGTGGAGACTAACTATATTAAACTATACTTAAAGGCGCATTAAAATCGGACTATAAACAAGAATACTGGAATACAAGTGTATAATTGCATATGTGTGATGATTTTTGCATTCGATTTACCCCCCGCGACGCGTCACTTTTCCGATTTTGTTCTGCTGTGTGGACGTGATTTTTGAGGAAAGTATTTCGCAGTGAGTAAATTGTATCATTATTCGCAGTGAATATACATATGTGAAATTGGCTTGTTACATAAAATTAATTAAAGTAATTGTAGTGTATATATTATATTTATTAAGTGTATATGTGCAAGCAAATATTTTACGCTCAAACGTAAAACGTTTATGATCACGTGCAATATACACTTACACATATATAAATAAATACATGCGCAGAAATATTAATTAAAGTTATTGCAATAAAGCCAGTTTTTACAGTCATTTAATAATAAATAACGATCAAAAAAATAAATAATATATTAATATATATAAATAAATATAAAAGCAGCTATAGCGTCAGTTTGCAAATTAGTGTTTTTTAAGAAGGCTCATTTTAAAGTGTTAGTGTCGGTTAGTGTTATTTATGCAACATGCCTACGAAAAGAGGATTTAGCAATCGCAACATACGCAGACTTATTGCCTGGGGAAGAAACGAAAATGTTAATGTGTTAGTCGATGAGGTTAGTAGTGTTAATTGTTCTAGCAATATCGATGTATATGACATTTTGGAAGATATTGACATGCCCATGCCTGAACATAATAGCCAGCAAGACGCTAGTGAAAGTACAGGGTTAAGCTTAACAGAACAACTTCGCGATTGGTATGTTAAGTTCAGCCCAGCTAGAAGCTGTGTTCGTGCATTATTGACGATTTTGGTTGGTTCAGGAATCGATGTTCCTGGCTCTGTGGAATGCTTAGTTAACCGTCGAGTGAAAACTGTTTTAAGGACAGTAGCTCCGGGAAGCTACCTACATCTAGGCATCGAGAACTATGTTCAAAATAATAAACACATTTTTGAACAACACAAAAATTTCGATATGGATGTTGGCATTGACGGCCTACCTCTTTTTAAAAGTTCACGCATGGGTCTTTGGCCAATATTAGGGCACTTCTCAAATGTTCCACATAGTGAGGTCTTCATGATTGGAACATTTGTAGGAATTCAAAAACCCGTTAATCCAAATGTATTTTTAAACGATTTTGTTCATTAGCTGCAACGCATAGAGTTAGACGGTATAAAGGTAAGAACTAGTGAACTGAAAATCATTTATATGCGATGCCCCCGCTAAAGCGTTTATATGTGGCTTAAAAGGTCATTCATCTTTCAACTGATGTATGAAATGCACCCAAGTAGGCACTCGAATAGGAAATTTTACAGCATATTCTACAAGCAGAGGCGTTCAAATAACAGATAGTGACTACACGTCAAGGAAATATGTGGATCATCACCAAAACTATTTTCTTTCAAACGAAATGGTTTTAGAGAAACTAGGTATTGGTATGATTACACAGTTTCCTTTAGATGCAATGCATCTAATAGATTTAGGAGTGACCAAGAAAATTTTAAAATTAATTTACAGTAATTCAGTCAAAGACTGCAAATTTTCCAATGAGCATAAAGTAGAAATTAATAGACACAGCCTTTCTATAGCAGCTTTTGTTCCGTCTGAGTTCCACAGAAAAATAGAAGAATTAAGTATGTGGAAAGCCACAGACTTTAGATTGTTTATTTTATACACTTCAATAGTGCTCCTTAAAGATTTTGTACCAGAAGATTTTTATTATAATTTACTCCTGTTGCACACTGGTTATAGGCTGTTATTAACAAAATCCGATTATAACAAGAAAGGAAAATACAGTCGAGCGCGCCCGACCGTATAATACTTTCTGCATTTGTCCCGATTAAATTATTAAAATCGGTATCGAGATATTACAATGTGAATTACTTGCATTAAAACACATTGAAACAAAAACAATGTAAGCATAATCAAACACACATCTGTTTGTATTCGAATACACACATGATGCAAATATGTATGTATGTATGCGTGTATTCGGCGCAGCCAGCGACCGCGGGCAGCGCTGCCGACACACAGGCAGCGAAAACGTTCGAACATGTGCTTGTGTGTTTCTATCTCGCTTGCACCAATGGGTTGATATTGCGTTCAATTATCAATATTGTAACGCTTCTAGTTTTCTTGTTTATAGTCCGATTTTAATGCGCCTTTCAGTATAGTTTAATATAGTTAGTCTCCACACGAGTTATATAATTACAATACTGTACGATACGAACAAGTTCGCAAAAACGGCATTGAAGGTTCCAGACTTTTTTATCAAATGTGGGAAAAGTGGGCGTGGCAGTCCAAAATTTTAAATGGCAATGCAACTATGCTGTCGCTAGGAACCTCCGCACCCAAATTGGTGATCCTAGGTGCCATAGTTACTGAGATATTTGCCGAAAACATCGATTTTTCCCGAGGTGTGTCTAGTTTTTTGCTCATTGTGGGCGAATGGGGCGTGGCATCGAAAAAAAAAAGATTCTTGTATTGACTGACTAAATATCTGATCGTTCGAACTTGTAGCTCTTACCATCTCTGAAATCTGTTTGTTCATACGGACAGACAGACAGACGGACAGACGGACATGGCTATATCGACTCGGCTTGTGATGCTGATCAGAATATATATACTTTATGGGGTCTGCCACGCCTCCTTCTGCCTGTTACATACTTTTTGCACAAACTCAATATACTCTTGCAGAGAGCATAATAAAACTAATATAGAAATAATTCAACAAATTTTTGAATACTTTGTGAGCACGTTTGCTCTTAAATATGGCAATCATAATGTTTCTTTCAAGGTACATAATATATTGCATATTTGTGAGTCTGTCCAAGCAATGGGATATGTTCAGGACTTAACCGCATATAAATTTGAAAATTTTATGCAAGAAGTCAAAAAATCAATCAAGTGTCCGATTAACATTCCGCAGAAAATTAATAATAAATATTCCTTTAAAGAAACTAAAAATGCCAAATGCAGTACTACATTCCATAGAAACAAAGCGGGGCAAATAACGAAGTTGGTTTCTCTAAAATTCACACTTTCAACTAAAAGTCCCAATAATTATTGCTGCATCCCACCTTGTTGTCCGTCCGCTATAGTGCAATTCGTTGAAATTTGAGGATCCTCAGCCCTTTTACACTGAGCCAATTACCTCTAAAACAATAGGTCTTGTTCAAACAACAACAAAACTTCTAGACGAAGAACTTGTTCCTCTTAGCAAAATAAAATATAAATACATGTTCTTGAAAAAAAGATTCTTGTATTGACTGACTAAATATCTGATCGTTTGACACCAAGCTCGAACTTGTAGCTCTTACCAGCTCTGAAATCTGTTTGTTCATACGGACAGACAGACAGACGGACAGACGGACATGGCTATATCGACTCGGCTTGTGATGCTGATCAAGAATATATATACTTTATGGGGTCTGCCACGCCTCCTTCTGCCTGTTACATACTTTTGCACAAACCCAATATACTCTTGCAGAGAGTATAATAATACTAATATAGAAATAATTCAACAAATTTTTGAATACTTTGTGAGCACGTTTGCTCTTAAATATGGCAATCATAATGTTTCTTTCAAGGTACATAATATATTGCATATTTGTGAGTCTGTCCAAGCAATGGGATATGTTCAGGACTTAACCGCATATAAATTTGAAAATTTTATGCAAGAAGTCAAAAAATCAATCAAGTGTCCGATTAACATTCCGCAGAAAATTAATAATAAATATTCCTTTAAAGAAACTAAAAATGCCAAATGCAGTACTACATTCCATAGAAACAAAGCGGGGCAAATAACGAAGTTGGTTTCTCTAAAATTCACACTTTCAACTAAAAGTCCCAATAATTATTGCTGCATCCCACCTTGTTGTCCGTCCGCTATAGTGCAATTCGTTGAAATTTGAGGATCCTCAGCCCTTTTACACTGAGCCAATTACCTCTAAAACAATAGGTCTTGTTCAAACAACAACAAAACTTCTAGACGAAGAACTTGTTCCTCTTAGCAAAATAAAATATAAATACATGTTCTTGCCATATAAAGAACATTTAGTTTTTATTCCAATTTTACACTCGCAGACATAATTATTATTAACTAATTAATTTTTTTTTTTAAGATATGTTCAAGAAACAATTTTCAGTTGGATCTTCGGATTTTAATATGGATGACACCAAAGGCGACCGTTTGGGGAGGCTTGAAGAAGACGTGAAAGATATTAAGAATCCGCTGTCTCACATCGAAAATCGACAGTTAGACATTTTAACAATTTTAAAAAAACTAACTGTCGATGACACGCCATCGTCATCAAACGTCTTCCCAATCCAAACAATGGATGACCTTCCGAAAGTGGATCATCTTCATGTAAAATAATTGAACTTAACGATTTCTTCTTTAAATTGTATATACAGGTGCGAATTATTCAAAAAATTTCCAAAGGCAATATAGTGAAAAACTTCGACTCGGTTATTGGAAGCAATATAATTCCAAAGCTGAATTATGACGGAATTAACGGAAAAGAGCCGTTCAAGCAGTTCAAATATTTGAACGATGCTCTATCTGGTATGTATAAATTATCTTAATTTTAATGACAAAAAGTTAATAATGTTTAATTAACAGATGCTATAAAAACCGAAGGCTGGACCCACAAAAGCTATGTCACCACCATTAGGAACTGCTTTCGGGTGCAAAAAGGTCGGCTGGCGAAGCAAAAAAATTTAATACTAAAAATAAAATTAAGAATGTAGCAATAGATATAAATATGTAAATATAGATTAAGTAAACATAGATTTTAAGCATGTTACATACTTTTTTTTATTAGATAATGTAAATATTAAGTATAATTAAAGTTTAATTTAAAAAAATATACTACATTACTGAAGCGTTTATATATTTCCATTAGTAATCAATTATTTCAGCAATTACTTTACAAAGAAGTAAGCCATTTTATATAGTGAGAATATCGGTAGCAGGTATATTGTGTTATAATGTACGTACATTACTAACCCATAAGCGATTTTGAAATCGTATGCTACGTTTTCTTCAGGTTGCGGAATTTCTGCGTTACAGTAATTAAAAAGCATATGCTTAGGTAATGGAAAACCGAATGAATCTTCGTCACTTCATTACTTTCTGCATTACTAAATTCAATAATCGATGGTATAATGAGCATTTCCTACACTGGGGTCTTGTGTTGCTTACTTTGCTCTCCCCCTCTCGCCGTACACTGCCGGCTGGCAGCAATGGGACGGTGCCCGTAAATTTTCAAACGTATGTACTGGCAGTTTTCGGAAAGTACCATTTCAATTGTGCGCTTTATTTATGGGCCGTCACACAGTCTGGTAACTCTATTATATTGAAGAGTTGGTAAAGTGAACAAGTTCATATACATAAGTTTACACAAGAAGAAGAAGATTAATTGAAGTAACAAAGCGTGTTTAAAAGAGAAAAAAGAAATACAATACAATTGAAATACTTAAAAAGATAAAAAGGAGTTAGTGCTGTCTTATTGTTATTGTTACGAATGCATATGAGTGCAGACATTGAAAACGCTTCAGTCTGTGTGCGCTAAAGACGCCACTGCTTTTCTATAAAACATTTAAAAATTTCGTAATTTTATTTTTATTACTCTCTTTAATTCATTCATATACATTCTAGCAGTTATATTAATTGCATTAGAAATCTAGCTATTTTTGCTTCCGGGATTCTAGTCAGCACTGTTTCAGCGTGCGTTAAAAGTAACGACTTTTACTTTACTCCTTCTATCCTATCTCTCTCACTCCTAGGCTTGCACTCTACTTGTTTCATTTCTGAGCGAGAGAAATTCTATCCCATACTCCAATCTATGTAATTTTGGCGTTCGTTTTGCTTTACTTCGTTACGAACGTTTCGATTGACCAGTTGTTATCGTGCATCGATATATCAGATCATTAATTAAATATACAATAAGTGCGTTAGTTCGTGAGTGTGTGTGTCAATCGATTTACGTCTGTGAGTTAGACATCGCGAACATTCGATTTTCTTTGAGCTAGGCGCGTAGTTTGTGACGTAGTTAGTTCATTCGTATATTATTTAATTAATAATTTGTTCTATATTATAATTTTAAATGTTTAAATAAATTACATAAAAATATATCTTTTATATTTTTTATATATTTTATATAAATACAATTAATAATATTATACAAATAAAATATTTTATAAATTTTATTTAATTACCTATGTATATAATTATTATTTTCCCTGCAAGAGTATATTGGGTTTGTGCAAAAGTATGTAACAGGCAGAAGGAGGCGTGGCAGACCCCATAATGTATATATATTCTTGATCAGCATCACAAGCCGAGTCGATATAGCCATGTCCGTCTGTACGTATGAACAAACAGATTTCAGAGATGGTAAGAGCTACAAGTTCGAGCTTGGTATCAATCGATCACATATTTAGTCAGTCAATACAAGAATCTTTTTTCGATGCCACGCCCCATTCGCCCACAATAAGCAAAAAAACTGGACACACCTCGGAAAAAATTGGTGTTTTCGGCAAATATCTCAGTAAATATGGCACCTAGGATCACCATTTTGGGTACGGAGGTTCCTAGCGACAGCATAGTTGCATTGCCATTTAAAAATTTTGGACTGCCACTCCCCTTTTCCCCACACTGAAAAAAAAAACTTCAAATGGCGTTTTTGGCGAACTTGTTCGTATCATACTGTATTGTTATTTATAATTCGTGCATTAAAGGTGCATTAAAATCGGACTATAAACAAGAAAACTAGAAGCGTTACAATATTGATAATTGAACCCAATATCAACCCATAGGTGCAAGCGAGATAGAAACACACAAGCACATGTTTGATCGTTTTCGCTGCCTGTGTTCCGGCAGCGCTGCCCGCGGAAGCTGGCTGCGCCGAATACACACACACACATACATATTTGCACACAGACTCACTAGTGAGTGAGTTTCTTGCTAGTGCGGTTGTGTTTATCGGGGCTCCGGGTTAAATTCGTGTTTTCTCGTGCTTCGTGTTTTACAGCATATTCTACAAGCAGAGGTGTTCAAATAACAGATAGTGACTACACGTCAAGGAAATATGTGGATCATCACCAAAACTATTTTCTTTCAAACGAAATGGTTTTAGAGAAACTAGGTATTGGTATGATTACACAGTTTCCTTTAGATGCAATGCATCTAATAGATTTAGGAGTGACCAAGAAAATTTTTTAAAATTAATTTACAGTAATTCAGTCAAAGACTGCAAATTTTCCAATGAGCATAAAGTAGAAATTAATAGACACAGCCTTTCTATAGCAGCTTTTGTTCCGTCTGAGTTCCACAGAAAAATAGAAGAATTAAGTATGTGGAAAGCCACAGACTTTAGATTGTTTATTTTATACACTTCAATAGTGCTCCTTAAAGATTTTGTACCGGAAGATTTTTATTATAATTTACTCCTGTTGCACACTGGTTATAGGCAGTTATTAACAAAATCCGATTATGAAAGGAAAGGAAAATACAGTCGAGCGCGCCCGACCGTATAATACTCTCTGTATGTATGTATGTATGCGTGTATTCGGCGCAGCCAGCGACCGCGGGCAGTGCTGCCGACACACAGGCAGCGAAAACGTTCGAACATGTGCTTGTGTGTTTCTATCTCGCTTGCACCAATGGGTTGATATTGCGTTCAATTATCAATATTGTAACGCTTCTAGTTTTCTTGTTTATAGTCCGATTTTAATGCGCCTTTCAGTATAGTTTAATATAGTTAGTCTCCACACGAGTTATATAATTACAATACTGTACGATACGAACAAGTTCGCAAAAACGGCATTGAAGGTTCCAGACTTTTTTATCAAATGTGGGAAAAGTGGGCGTGGCAGTCCAAAATTTTAAACGGCAATGCAACTATGCTGTCGCTAGGAACCTCCGCACCCAAATTGGTGATCCTAGGTGCCATAGTTACTGAGATATTTGCCGAAAACATCGATTTTTCCCGAGGTGTGTCTAGTTTTTTGCTCATTGTGGGCGAATGGGGCGTGGCATCGAAAAAAAAAAAGATTCTTGTATTGACTGACTAAATATCTGATCGTTCGAACTTGTAGCTCTTACCATCTCTGAAATCTGTTTGTTCATACGGACAGACAGACAGACGGACAGACGGACATGGCTATATCGACTCGGCTTGTGATGCTGATCAGGAATATATATACTTTATGGGGTCTGCCACGCCTCCTTCTGCCTGTTACATACTTTTGCACAAACCCAATATACTCTTGCAGAGAGCATAATAAAACTAATATAGAAATAATTCAACAAATTTTTGAATACTTTGTGAGCACGTTTGCTCTTAAATATGGCAATCATAATGTTTCTTTCAAGGTACATAATATATTGCATATTTGTGAGTCTGTCCAAGCAATGGGATATGTTCAGGACTTAACCGCATATAAATTTGAAAATTTTATGCAAGAAGTCAAAAAAATCAATCAAGTGTCCGATTAACATTCCGCAGAAAATTAATAATAAATATTCCTTTAAAGAAACTAAAAATGCCAAATGCAGTACTACATTCCATAGAAACAAAGCAGGGGGCAAATAACGAAGTTGGTTTCTCTAAAATTCACACTTTCAACTAAAAGTCCCAATAATTATTGCTGCATCCCACCTTGTTGTCCGTCCGCTATAGTGCAATTCGTTGAAATTTGAGGATCCTCAGCCCTTTTACACTGAGCCAATTACCTCTAAAACAATAGGTCTTGTTCAAACAACAACAAAACTTCTAGACGAAGAACTTGTTCCTCTTAGCAAAATAAAATATAAATACATGTTCTTGCCATATAAAGAACATTTAGTTTTTATTCCAATTTTACACTCGCAGACATAATTATTATTAACTAATTAATTTTTTTTTTAAGATATGTTCAAGAAACAATTTTCAGTTGGATCTTCGGATTTTAATATGGATGACACCAAAGGCGACCGTTTGGGGAGGCTTGAAGAAGACGTGAAAGATATTAAGAATCCGCTGTCTCACATCGAAAATCGACAGTTAGACATTTTAACAATTTTAAAAAACTAACTGTCGATGACACGCCATCGTCATCAAACGTCTTCCCAATCCAAACAATGGATGACCTTCCGAAAGTGGATCATCTTCATGTAAAATAATTGAACTTAACGATTTCTTCTTTAAATTGTATATACAGGTGCGAATTATTCAAAAAAATTTCCAAAGGCAATATAGTGAAAAACTTCGACTCGGTTATTGGAAGCAATATAATTCCAAAGCTGAATTATGACGGAATTAACGGAAAGAGCCGTTCAAGCAGTTCAAATATTTGAACGATGCTCTATCTGGTATGTATAAATTATCTTAATTTTAATGACAAAAAGTTAATAATGTTTAATTAACAGATGCTATAAAAACCGAAGGCTGGACCCACAAAAGCTATGTCACCACCATTAGGAACTGCTTTCGGGTGCAAAAAGGTCGGCTGGCGAAGCAAAAAAAATTTAATACTAAAAATAAAATTAAGAATGTAGCAATAGATATAAATATGTAAATATAGATTAAGTAAACATAGATTTTAAGCATGTTACATACTTTTTTTTTTATTAGATAATGTAAATATTAAGTATAATTAAAGTTTAATTTAAAAAATATACTACATTACTGAAGCGTTTATATATTTCCATTAGTAATCAATTATTTCAGCAATTACTTTACAAAGAAGTAAGCCATTTTATATAGTGAGAATATCGGTAGCAGGTATATTGTGTTATAATGTACGTACATTACTAACCCATAAGCGATTTTGAAATCGTATGCTACGTTTTCTTCAGGTTGCGGAATTTCTGCGTTACAGTAATTAAAAAAGCATATGCTTAGGTAATGGAAAACCGAATGAATCTTCGTCACTTCATTACTTTCTGCATTACTAAATTCAATAATCGATGGTATAATGAGCATTTCCTACACTGGGGTCTTGTGTTGCTTACTTTGCTCTCCCCTCTCGCCGTACACTGCCGGCTGGCAGCAATGGGACGGTGCCCGTAAATTTTCAAACGTATGTACTGGCAGTTTTCGGAAAGTACCATTTCAATTGTGCGCTTTATTTATGGGCCGTCACACAGTCTGGTAACTCTATTATATTGAAGAGTTGGTAAAGTGAACAAGTTCATATACATAAGTTTACACAAGAAGAAGAAGATTAATTGAAGTAACAAAGCGTGTTTAAATGAGAAAAGAAAGAAATACAATACAATTGAAATACTTAAAAAGATAAAAAGGAGTTAGTGCTGTCTTATTGTTAGGGTGTGAGATTGGAAGGCTGGAGCGACGAATGCATATGAGTGCAGACATTGAAAACGCTTCAGTCTGTGTGCGCTAAAGACGCCACTGCTTTTCTATAAAACTTTTAAAAATTTCGTAATTTTATTTTTATTACTCTCTTTAATTCATTCATATACATTCTAGCAGTTATATTAATTGCATTAGAAATCTAGCTATTTTTGCTTCCGGGATTCTAGTCAGCACTGTTTCAGCGTGCGTTAAAAGTAACGACTTTTACTTTACTCCTTCTATCCTATCTCTCTCACTCCCTAGGCTTGCACTCTACTTGTTTCAT
Organism: Drosophila nigrodunni; assembly: GCA_020829145.1. Lineage (NCBI taxonomy): Eukaryota > Metazoa > Arthropoda > Insecta > Diptera > Drosophilidae > Drosophila > Drosophila nigrodunni. The sequence goes on from JACVCZ010000030.1 coordinate 132,542, forward strand.
TTCTGAGCGAGAGAAATTCTATCCCATACTCCAATCTATGTAATTTTGGCGTTCGTTTTTGTTTTACTTCGTTACGAACGTTTCGATTGACCAGTTGTTATCGTGCATCGATATATCAGATCATTAATTAAATATACAATAAGTGCGTTAGTTCGTGAGTGTGTGTGTCAATCGATTTACGTCTGTGAGTTAGACATCGCGAACATTCGATTTTCTTTGAGCTAGGCGCGTAGTTTGTGACGTAGTTAGTTCATTCGTATATTATTTAATTAATAATTTGTTCTATATTATAATTTTAAATGTTTAAATAAATTACATAAAAATATATCTTTTATATTTTTATATATTTTATATAAATACAATTAATAATATTATACAAATAAAATATTTTATAAATTTTATTTAATTACCTATGTATATAATTATTATTTTCCCTGCAAGAGTATATTGGGTTTGTGCAAAGTATGTAACAGGCAGAAGGAGGCGTGGCAGACCCCATAATGTATATATATTCTTGATCAGCATCACAAGCCGAGTCGATATAGCCATGTCCGTCTGTACGTATGAACAAACAGATTTCAGAGATGGTAAGAGCTACAAGTTCGAGCTTGGTATCAATCGATCACATATTTAGTCAGTCAATACAAGAATCTTTTTTTCGATGCCACGCCCCATTCGCCCACAATAAGCAAAAAACTGGACACACCTCGGAAAAAATTGGTGTTTTCGGCAAATATCTCAGTAAATATGGCACCTAGGATCACCATTTTGGGTACGGAGGTTCCTAGCGACAGCATAGTTGCATTGCCATTTAAAATTTTGGACTGCCACTCCCCCTTTTCCCACACTTGAAAAAACTTCAAATGGCGTTTTTGGCGAACTTGTTCGTATCATACTGTATTGTTATTTATAATTCGTGCATTAAAGGTGCATTAAAATCGGACTATAAACAAGAAAAACTAGAAGCGTTACAATATTGATAATTGAACCCAATATCAACCCATAGGTGCAAGCGAGATAGAAACACACAAGCACATGTTTGATCGTTTTCGCTGCCTGTGTTCCGGCAGCGCTGCCCGCGGAAGCTGGCTGCGCCGAATACACACACACATACATATTTGCACACAGACTCACTAGTGAGTGAGTTTTTTGCTAGTGCGGTTGTGTTTATCGGGGCTCCGGGTTAAATTCGAGTTTTCTCGTGCCACAACTGAAATCCAGGTGATATCTTTCATTATTGGGTTTTTCTACCACGAGGGTACTTGCCTGTTTCCTGAAGCCTGGTCTGGCAGACGCCTTTCGTGCAGGTACAAGGCGGTGTCGTCCTCTCATACTGGAGGGCGAAGGGAGGTGAGGCAGTTTTTTGTTTGCGTTGGCGCACTTTTGCTTTCCTCGAGTATAAAGTGTCAACAAAAACAACTATCTTTTGTTTCGAGTGGAACAGCTGTCTTCCCAGAGTTGCATATATAGAGCTTTGAGAGTTGCCAGACATTTGGTGATCTCAACAGGGCTACCGGACTTCTCCTGATCGACATAGAGTTGACAGAAAGTCGAACCGGTGTTGCGCGCCAAATCAAAATTGAGCGCCAACTTTAAAATAGCTGAAATTTTTAGTGTTTCAGTAAACTTGGGCCCCCAAACATACTGGATTTTGCGCATCTCTCTTTCCAAGGCTTCTGTTCTCGCTTACTAGTGGATAAGGTGCCTATGTCACGGACTTGACCAACTGTCAACCCCGCAGCCTTGCTGTGCACCAAAGAAGTGTGGCTCTGGCGACCGAGGCGGAGCGGTATAAATATCTCCTGGTAGCAAAAGCTCCATAGTAGCAAAGAACCTAGAGCCTTGGTTATGAATGCTGACATGGACGCAGAGCAAAAGGAGGCTGAGAAGCGTATAGCGTTTGGACAGCGTTCCAAATTGGGTCGCTCGCCCCCCCAAGAGTGGAAAACAGGCACCGGGGTGGACGGAGGTAAAGGGAAGAGCAAAAGCGCGCCAGCCGAGGCAACGCCCTGATGCTATTATAATTGAGCCGAAGGGTAAAATGACATACTCCGAGATTCTGAACTTGGTTACTCGCAACCAGGACGGAAGACTCAAGGGTGTAGGCGAGAGCGTACGTATTGGTGCTGCTCTAGAGGATAAAGTGGAAGCACGAGCTCTGACCCGTCTCGAAGTCCTCGATCTAGACGAGATGTCTACCGAAGAAGATCTGCAAAAGGCATGTCAGGAAAAGCTGGGAATTTCTATTGAGAGGTCCTCAATAAGAAGCTTGCGTCCCTCGTTTGGAAGCACTCAACGTGCCACCGCTAAGCGTCTCCTGGAGGCTGGCAAAGTCAGAGTAGCCTGGTCGGTTTACAGGATTAAGGAGCTAACACAACCTCCAAGGTGTTACAAATGCCAAGAAGTCGGACACTTAGCAAGCAGATGCACCAGTGACATCGACAGAAACAACTTAAGTTTCCGATGCGGATTTAGTTGTCATAAAATGCGTGACTGCAGCAATGAAGCTAAATGTTTCCGCTGCGCTCAGTGTGAAAGGCCATCCAACCACATTGCAGGAAGTGCCAGGTGCCCGATCTCCTCAAAGGGCTCAGAGAAGATCAAACCACTCCCTCTATGACCCCCTTTTTTTCAAATAAACTTGAACCACTGCGCGGGCGCATGGGACCTGCTGACACAGTCAGTGCGTGAGCAAAAATCGGATGTTGCTATCATCAGCGAACCATATAGCACACCAGATACGGGCTGTTGGATCCAAAGTCTGTCAACAAAAGCTGCGATTTGGACTTGTGGGAGACCATGTCTTCGGCCATCGTCTGCGGCCTCATCAAGGTATTTTGTAAGGGGTAAACTGGGATACCTCTGGGTCTACAGCTGCTATCTCCCCAAGCTTAAGTCGGTATGGATTTGCCGCAGCAATGGACGAGTTGGCTGTCGATGCGAGAAACCATAAACCGACCATTATAGCAGGAGACTTCAACGCTTGGGCTCAGGAGTGGGGTAGCGACATATCCACGAGTAGCAACTCTGATGCTATTGCTAAGGGTCGCATTCTTCTCAAAGCATTTGCCACGCTTGACGTAAGCCTCCTCAACCGTGGCTCAGTGAACACGTTCAATCGTGGAAAAGCCGGCTCGATCATTGACCTAACGTTCGTCTACAGCCATCTGTCTCCCCGATCAACCTGGTCCATAGGCAACTTCTACACTGCCAGCGACCATGAGGCACTGATTTTCACACTGGGTGTAAGGCAAGACCCGAGCACGAACCACCTCCCCCCCGTGCGACGGACTGCATTTCGAGAAGGATCGCTCTGTGTCCCGAACTTCCTACGGGTGATGGAAAACCTGAGCATTGCAGGATCGGCGCAGGAGATGGCCAATCAACTGTCGAGCCATGTTTTGAACGCCTGCGACTCTAGCATGGACCGAATGAGGCCATTCGCCGGACCACAGAAGGCAACATATTGGTGGAACGCAGATATCGCCAATGCCAGAAGCATCTGTCTTTCAGCCAGAAGGAAATACACGAGGGCTCGCAAAAGAAGCAGGAGCAACTGGCCTGAGCTGCATATAGCTTACTGGGCAGCCAGGCTATCTCTGAAGAAGGCAATAATGAGCAGCAAGCGAGAACGTTTTCTTCAACTGTGTGACTCAGCTGATAACGACCCATGGGGAAGGGCCTACAAGATGGTTGTGAAAGGACTCCACATCAAGAAGGAAAGGCAATCATAGAGACACTTTTTCCTGCGTGCAACTCCACTCTGCCGCTGGCATGCGAAGTACCTTATCTACCATCCTTGATCGAAACAGTCTCGGCTAATGAGATTCTGGCATTATCCAGGAAAATGAGTTCGAGCACGGCCCCTGGTCGGATGGAATCCCCAACCGTGCAGTCAAACTGGCTGTTGCCAGCGATGGCGTATACGCAATGCCTTCGTGAGGGACTTTTTCCTGCACAATGGAAGGCTCAACACCTTGTCCTAATACCAAAAACTGGAAGGGCCCCAGGTAGTCCTGGCTCGTATCGCCCGATATGTCTTATCGACGCAATGGGAAAAATGCTGGAGAGTCTAATCTGCACCCGGATAATGAGGGCTATCGATGCAGCTGGTGGGTTATCGCCCTACCAATTTGGCTTTCGTAAAAGCTTGTCTACAGTTGATGCCATTGAAAGAGTTTTGGGAATTGCGTGTGCTGCTACAGAGGGCACTAGGTGGAAGGGAGGCTCCAAGGAATACTGCCTGATTGTCACTCTTGACATCAAGAATGCCTTCAACACGGTGAAATGAGATAGAATCCTCAGCGCACTACGTAGGCTCGCAATCCCTCAATACCTACAGTCGATTGCGCGTAGCTACTTTGAAGGAAGAGTACTTAGGTACGACTCTGCAGTCGGAGTGCATGAGTACCACGCCTCTGCAGGCGTACCCCAAGGATCGGTGATGACTCCATTACTGTGGAATATCGTATATGACGATATTTTGAGGCTACCCTTGCCCTCCGGCTGCCAGCTAACATGCTATGCGGATGACGTCGCTCCGACAGTGGTTAGCAAACACCTGCTGGATGTAGAGACCACGTGCAACATGGCCATCTCTGATTTATCCAGCTGGCTAGACTCAGTGGGCCTTGAGCTAGCCGCACATAAAACGGAGGCTGTTCTGGTTAGTACTCGTTCGGTCGTGGAGACAGCGTACATATGTGTCGGTGCTCAAAATATAACATCAAGCCGGGCTATTCGCTACCTTGGGGTCATGATAGACACCAGGCTGTGTTTCCGTGAGCACCTGTCATATGTCCAGGAGAGAGCTGCAAACACAAGCCGCGCCTTGTTCCGGATTATGCCAAACGCACGTGGGCCGAGACAACAACGTAGGCTGCTTCTCACAAGCGTGATATGGTCAGTGATCACATACGCTGCACCTATCTGGGCGGACGGAATGCAGGTCCCAAGCTATGCCAGAGGAATAAAGTCCATACACCGACTCTGTGCCCTAAGGATCTGCTGTGGATTCCGCACAATCTCGGATGAAGCACCACTTGTTATCGCAGGACTGCTGCCAATAGATTTACTTGTCGCAGAAGAGCGAGCAGTTGCGCAAGCCATCCAAGCCGGTGTCAACAGATTGACTGCTCGGAGGGCAGCAAGAGAAGAAAGCCTAAAGCAATGGCAAAGTCGCTGGGATGCCTCTGCGAACGGGCGTTGGACACATCAGCTCATCCCTGATATTAGGCGGTGGTTGAACAGAGCGTATCGTTCGGTAAATTTCTATATCACCCAACTTCTCAGCGGGCATGGCTGCTTTGGTCAATCCGGTTCAGGTTTGGACATCAGGATTCCCCTTCCTGTAGATGGTGCGGCTTCCACATCGAAGATGCAGAGCATGTCATCTTTGTGTGTAGCCGTTTTGCGGCTCAAAAGAGCCAATTAAGAAGCGCCAGCGGTCGTGATCTGACCACGTCAAGTATTGTCGATGAGATGATCCGAGAACCATGTATATGGACTGCTTTTAGCAATTTTGCAGCTGGAGCAATGTTAGAGCTCCGCAGAACCGAGCGTCTGAGAAGACTCGTGGGATAGAGGGCAGTCATCCTAGTCCCTGTGAAGCATTGCTTTACGGCCGTACCGCAGGGATTGGAAACTGGCATTTTTTCTTTCCCTTCTTCCACTACTCCTAAGGTTTTTTAATATAATAATACTATAATAGGCTAATATTATATAAGATATTGTGTAAGCTTCAATGGAATAAAAAAAAAAAAAAAAACATATTTGCATCATATACATATTGCCGAACGTATGTGTTTTCGCATGCAAACAAACAGATTTATGTTTGATTATACTTAGATTGTTTTTGTTTCAACGTGTTTTAATGCAAGTACTAAAAATTTTATTATCTGGATACCGATTTTAATAATTTAATCGGAAAAAAATGCAGAGAGTATTATACGGTCGGGCGTGCTCTACTGTACTTTTCTTTCTTGTTTATCACCATCATGAGCCGAGTCGATATAGCCATGTCCGTCTGTCTGTCTGTCCGTATGAACAAACAGATTTCAGAGATGGTAAGAGCTACAAGATCGAGCTTGGTGTCAAACGATCATATATTTAGTCAGTCAATACAAGAATTTTTTTTTTCTACGCCACGCCCCATTCGCCCACAATGAGCAAAAAACTTGACACACGTTGGAAAAAGTAGATGTTTTCGGTGAATATCTCAGTAATTCTAACACTTAGGAATACCAGTTTTGGAATGCGCATTCCTCTAGACAGCGTTAATTCCTTTTCATTCAAAATTTTGCCATGCTTCCTTTTCTTATAAGAACTAAAAAACTTTAAAAAATTTAATGCCGTTTTTAAGGCATTTTTTAAATAATACAGTGTTGTAAATTAACATTCGTTTGGAGACATATCATATTAAACTATCCAGAAAGGTGCATTAGAATCGGCCTATAAACAAGAAAACTAGAAGCGGTACATAATTAATAATTAAACGCAATATCAATCAAGCGAGACAGAAACTTATAAGAATACTCGAATGTTTTCGCTGCCCGTGTGGCGGCAGAGCTGCCCGCGTCGAATACATACATACATATATGCATACATATAATGTCAAACGTATGTGTATTCGCATATAAACAAACAGATATATGTTTGATTATCGTGTTCTCATTGTGATCACATCTGAATTTTTGAGATCTGAATAAGTCGGTAGTTGACCCTAATCCTTGGACCTTTAAGCCTCCTCCAATCATAATTAATAAATATCAAACTTTGTGTTGCTTAAGAAGGAGATAATAAGGATCTGTGGCAAAATTTTCAAACATCAAAAACCTACCGAACAATTCTATTCGAGTTAATCTTTTTAATTCTGATTCTTATCGTGCCCTATCGAAGTGGCTTAATTCCAAGCGCGATTTATCCTGGCACTCTTGGCAACTGAAAGGACTATACCATGGAACAGACAAACAGGGGATTGTTCAAGCCTTTGCCCTTCTTGGGCATAAGGTGCATTCCTCCACCGTCGTCGTGGACAAGTTTACAAAAAAGCCGATGAATCTCTTCTTTGTAGAATTAAAGCAAAACAACAACAACAAAGCTGCCTTTGATATAAATCGTCTGTGTCATGAAATTGTTAAAATCGAACCTCCAAATTCTAAGCCTGTCCTACCTCAATGTCATAGATGCTTAAACATGGGACACACTCAAGCTTACTGCTTTAACCAGCCAAGGTGCGTAAAATGTAAGGACTTGCTATGTTGACTTGGCTCGAAACAGTATGTAACAAGGAGAACGAGGCGTGGCAGAACCCATAAAGTATATATATTCTTGATCAGCAACAAAAGCCGAGTCGATATAGCCATGTCCGTCTGTCCGTTCGTCCGTCTGCATGAACAAAAGGATCTCAGAGACTATAAGAGCTAGAAAGATGGTAGTAGTCGCAAATGAAAGGTACAATACCCAAGCAGTACAAGTTTGTTTTTGTTTTTTGACACGCCCACTTTAGGGCGTTTTATTTGCATATAAACGTAAATGTACAGGTAAAAGTAGAATGTTTTAGTATAGAAAACTTTTTTGTTGGCTATGCTATTTGAACCAAATTTACACGGAAAGTACATGTCTACGAAGTTTATATACTGAGTTTGATTCAAATCGGAAAACTATATCGTATAGCTCCCATAGGGCCGATCGGTCGAATATATGCTCAAAACATGAATTTGTATGAAAATGTTTTGTTTGCCAAGCTATCTGATTCATAACCATTGCTAATAACATATTGAAACTGAGTAACGGGTATCCTAGAGTAGCGAGGCGACTATAGCTTTCTTTCTTGTTATACTCTCTGCAAGAGTATATTGGGTTTGTGCAAAAGTATGTAACAGGCAGAAGGAGGCGTGGCAGACCCCATAAAGTATATATATTCTTGATCAGCATCACAAGCCGAGTCGATATAGCCATGTCCGTCTGTCCGTCTGTCTGTCTGTCTGTCTGTCTGTCTGTCCGTATGAACAAACAGATTTCAGAGATGGTAAGAGCTACAAGTTCGAGTTTGTCAAACGATCACATATTTAGTCAGTCAATACAAGAATCTTTTTTTTTTCGATGCCACGCCCCATTCGCCCACAATAAGCAAAAACTGGACACACCTCGGAAAAAATTGGTGTTTTCGGCAAATATCTCAGTAACTATGGCACCTAGGATCACCAATTCTGGAACGGGAGGTTCGTAGCGACGCCATAGTTGCATTGCCATTTAAAAATTTTGGACTGCCACGCCCACTTTTCCCACATTTGATAAAAAAGTCTGGAACCTTCAATGCCGGGTTTGGCGAACTTGTTCGTATCGTACAGTATTGTAATTATATAATTCGTGTGGAGACCTAACTATATTAAACTATACTGAAAGGCGCATTAAAATCGGACTATAAACAAAAAAACTAGAAGCGTTACAATATTGATAATTGAACGCAATACCAAGATGTGTGTCTGATTATGCTTAGATTGTTTTTGTTTCAACGTGTTTTAATGCAAGTAATTCACATTGTAATATCTCCATACCGATTTTAATAATTTAATCGGGACAAATGCAGAGAGTATTATACGGTCGGGCGCGCTCGACTGTACTTTTCTTTCTTGTTTTTTTTCAATGCACGCCCCATTCGCTCACAATGAGCAAAAAACTGGACACACCTCCGGAAAAATTGGTGTTTTCGGCAAATATCTCAGTAACTATGGCACCTAGGATCACCAATTTGGGTACGTAGGTTCCTAGTGGCAGCATAGTTGCATTGTTATTTAAAATTTTGGACTGCCACGCCTACTTTTCCCACAATTGATAAAATAGTTTTCAAACTTCAATGCCGTTTATAGCGTAGTATTGTAGTTTATAATTCGTGTGAAGACTATATTAAACTATCCTGAAAAGCGCATTAAAATCGGACTATTGACAAGAAAACTATTAACACAAATACATTTATAATTAAACGCATGAGTGCAAGCGAGACAGAAACATACAAACATGTGATCCAACGTTGCATGCGTGCCGTCAGCGCTGTCGTGTTTGCAATTCGCAGTACGCACATACATACATATGCATGTGTGTGCGTAATACGTACTACGTATGTAAAGCATATGTATGTATATATGTATAAATTTAGTATATACATACATATATTGTAAAATGATAAGCGCAATTAGTTGTCAGGCATATACATATGTCTGTACATATACATATGTATGTACACAGAGAAAACAAGTAAGAAAAGCTACAGTCGACGTGCCGACTGTATAAGCCCCGTACTCCTTTTAGTGCGCATACAAAAATACTTACAAACTTAAAAGAAGAAGCAGTAGACTGATTCATATTTTAAAATACAAATTTAACAAGTAAGAAAGGCTACAGTCGATCGAGCCGACTGTAAAAAGACCCCGTACTCCCATAGAAGTGCGCAATTGTATTCAATTTAAATTTAAATTTTTGAATGAAATTTAAAAATTTTAATTTTATACATATGTACATTTTGAATTGAAATTAAAACAAATTAAATTAACAATTCGCATTGCCGCAACTCTATCAGTTGCACCACGCGCCACTTTCAAGAATTCTCCGATAATCAGCATTTACATATTATTCATACAAACACACATTCGTTTGAAATTATATGTATGCATGTATGTATGTATGTGTGTATTCGGCGCGGCCAACGTCTGCCGGCAGCGCTGTCGCCACATCGTCTGCCGGCAGCGCTGTCGCCACACAAGCATCGAAAACGTTCGAACATGTGTTTGTATATTTCTGTCTCGCTCTCGCCCGTAAGTGATATTGCAGTTAAATAACAAACTTTGTAACGCTGTAGCTCTTTTGTTAAAGGTAGTATGTTGATGCCGCTTTCAGAATAGTTTGATTTTATATGTCTCTATACGAATGTTGAATTACAACACTCTACTATATGAATAAATGCCTTAAAAACGGCATTAAAGCGTAAACGTTTTTTAGCTGATGTGGGGAAAGGGGGCGTGGCAGCTCAAAATTTTTAATGGCATTGCATTAAGGATGTCTCTAGCAACCTGATTACTGAGTTACTGAGTCATTGGCCTAAAACTAAATTTTTTTCGAGGTGTGTCTGGTTTTTTTGCTCATTGCGGGGGGCGGTAAGGGGCGTGGCAAAAATTTGAAATAAACTTAACCTGCCTGGGTTAATAACGGACTTTCATTATAAATTTGGTGGCTCTAGCTTTTTTTGTAGTTTAAAAGATCCAGGTGTTCATACGGACGGACAGACAGACGGACAGACGGACATTGCTATATCGACTCGGCTGTTGATGCTGATCAAGAATATATATACTTTTATGGGGTCTGCCACGCCTCCTTCTGCCTGTTACGCACATTTCGCTTCTGACAAACCTAAAAGACCCCTATACTCTTTTTAGAGTACGGGGTCTAAAAAAAAATAATAGTTTAAATTAAAATTTAAAAAGTAAAAAAAGTTACGCGCTAGCTGCAATCGAACCCGCGGTATCAGACACAGGATTCTCACATGTCGCCACTCTACCATATGCACCACACCTCAATTTGCAGGTACTGCTGATTATCTGCATTTACATATAATAATGTTTTGTTATAGAAAAAGAAAACAAATGCCTGTCTGTGCTGGGGTTCGAACCGCAGACATCATGTTTCTCTAATGAATATCTTTCAGTTGGACCACAGCACTGTTGACAATCAGGACGGCCAAAGTAAATAAACATTGATTTACCACTTTTCTTTAAACACGTGTACATAAATTACATTTTTTAACATTTTTGACCAATTTGTTTCATATGTTGTAGTTGTCCGATTTTAACCAAATTTTGTGAGGTTTCTTTTTAATAGTTATGTACACATTCTGTATGAGTTTAGTTGCGATCACTTAGCAAATACTACATGTCTTCATACAAATTTTTTGTGTTTGACCGATTTGTCCTATGGGAGCTAAAAGCTATAGTTGTCCGATCTTGATGAACCTTAGTGAGGATAGTTATAGTTGTACCATACACCTACTGTGTAAATTAAATGGTTAAGATAGCTTTCATAGTTTCAAAGTTGTAGTGCAATGAAAACTGTTTTTTACAATCTGCGGGGGCGGTAGGGGGCGTGGCAAAAATTTGAAATAAATTTAACCTGCCTGGCATATGGACGGACTTTCATTCCAAATTTGGTGGCTCTAGCTCTTGTAGTTTAAAAGATCCAGGTGTTCATACGGACGGACGGACAGACGGACATTGCTATATCGACTCGGCTGTTGATGCTGATCAAGAATATATATACTTTATGGGGTCGGCCACGCTTCCTTCTGCCTGTTACGCACATTTCGCTTCTGACAAACCTAATAGACCCCTATACTCTTTTTTAGAGTACTAAAAACCACTACCGAACAACCGTAGATCAAAGCGAATAGCTGAACTAAGAGGACGGCACATATGTATATATGTATGTATGTGCATGCAGAACTCTACAATTGATTTAATGCTTTATTATTTTATTGTTTAATTTTTATTCATTCGTATGTGTGTATGTATGTGTGTGCGCAACACGTACTCGTATGTAAAGCATGTGTATGTATACATATATGTATATATTTAGTATATACATACATATGTATATTATAAAATGTTAAGCGCAATTACTTGTCATGCATATATGTACATATGTCTGTACACATATATATATATATTTATATATGTACACAGAGAAAACAAGTAAGAAAGGTTACAGTCGATCGAGCCGACTGTAAAAGACCCCGTACTCCCATAGTAGTGCGCAATTGTATTCAATTTGAATTCAAATTTTCGAATGAAATTTAAAAATTTCAATTTTAGATGTACATTTAGAATTTAAATTTAAACAAGAAAGAACAGTACAGTCGAGAGCGCCCGACCGTATAATACTCTCTGCATTTGTCCCGATTAAATTATTAAAATCGGTATCGAGATATTACAATGTGAATTACTTGCATTAAAACACGTTGAAACAAAAACAATCTAAGCATAATCAAACACACATCTGTTTGTTTGTATTCGAATACACACACGTTTGGCAATATGTATATGATGCAAATATATATGTATATATGTGTGTATTCAACGCAGCCAGCGACCGCGGGCAGCGCTGTCGACACACAGGCAGCGAAAACGTTCGAACATGTGCTTGTGTGTTTCTATCTCGCTTGCACCAATGGGTTGATAATGCGTTCAATTATCAATATTGTAACGCGTCTAGTTTCCTTGTTTATTGTCCTATTTTAATGCGCCTTTCAGGATAGTTTAATGTAGTTAGTCTCCACACGAATTATACACTACAATACTGTACGATAAGAACAAGTTCGCAAAAAACGGCATTTGAAGTTTTTTCAAGTGTGGGAAAAGGGGGCGTGGCAGTCCAAAATTTTAAATGGCAACGCAACTATGCTGTTGCTAGGAACTCCGGTACCAGAATTGGTGATCCTAGGTGCCATAGTTACTGAGATATTTGCCGAAAACACCAATTTTTTCCGAGGTGTGTCCCGTTTTTTGCTTATTGTGGGAAAATGGGGCGTGGCATCGAAAAAAAAAGATTCTTGTATTGACTGACTAAATATGTGATCGACTCGGCTTGTGATGCTGATCAAGAATATATATACTTTATGGGGTCTGCCACGCCTCCTTCTGCCTGTTACATACTTTTGCACAAACCCAATATACTCTTGCAGAGAGTATAAAAAGGCTAAATCTCTGTTATCTAAAATTTGTTTGAGGCGAGAGTCCAAATAAGAAAACATTTCGGCACCGACCATAGAAATTTCGTCAATAATAAGGACTTTAAGATCAATAAATCTTGAACGCAGGGTATTAAATAAATCATCTCCTAGATTTTTAAAAAGATGACCCAGATTGATTTACTGGCAATGAAAACATGGAATGAAGAGTGGATCCTCCAATTCCGAAAGCTGCTTTACCCGTAGGAGCACAAAGCAAAATTTTGACAGTGTTTGGGTCACATCCTGGTCTACGTTTATATAAATGTGAAAGGGACTGAAAAATTGCTGAAATCAGCCTACTTTTGCCAACACCTGCTCCACCACCTACAAACTCATAAAAAACTTTGTTGTGGTGGGCGTTGTGTAGCACATGAGCAAAGTAAGTTATTTACTTAATGTCTAAAGAACCTACGAGGTCGGATAAATTCTGACCTGAAATCAATGGGGGAAGCTTTATTATTCGGATAGTGTCCGAATTTTCATTGGGGTCATTTTGATTCTCAACGTTAACATTCACAACATTCATTTGACAGCTTATTTCCGGAAATGCTAAAACTCTAAACTCATCATCTACCTGACCGTCTAATTGGGCTTCTTCTAACTGGCCCTCGTCTTCCATGGCCCTCCTAAGCGCGTCTTCCAAGTCTTCTAAGACATTATATTTCTTAAATTTTGCCCTAATGGCCTCCTCATTCTGATTATAAATCTCCTCACAGTTTTTCTGAACTAATTCTTCCCCTAGTCTCGGATAAACGCATTCCTAAACAACAATATGCTGCTTCTTGAGCAGAAATCTCAGTGCCAGTAATGAACTTGTGTCCAATATACTGCAGCCTCTGTTTTATAGATAAATTGCCTCTGTTAATCTCAACGATAGCTTCGCGCATCAGTTGTGATATGCCTCTCTGAGATTTATTAATATAATTAATAATATAACTACAGCATGCATAAGGGTTCAATATTAACTGAATATCAATATTGGCTCTTTGCATAGAAAGAATATGTTTATTGTACGCATTAACGTTTATTGCAGCAAATGTTCTTTTGAGGAGAATTTGTGGTTTCTTCAAACCTGATCTAATATAGTCTTCGTAAGATAGGTTCACTCGATCATGAGCTAGAAAATTTTCGAAAACGCTTAGCTGATCAATAATGTCAGCATCGAATCACAAATTTAAAAAGTTTTTAATATTTTTTAAATTTTGACGATGCTGAGCAATTTGATGAGTTTCTTCAGGCAGAGGACTTAGAAATTGAGTTTGAGGCATTGGGAAATATGGAATACCAAAGCGACAAATAGAGTTTTCTCTCACTTCACGTGTGCATGAATGCCCGTGCTTGTGCTTTTGGTATTCTATATATGGAGAGAGGCTTACATCTGTTACATCTGTACTAATAAATTGACCAATGAAGTCTATTACTGGAGCAATAGAATCGACATTGTTCAAATTAATTTGTGGGGCAACTTCAGCCAAAACATCCCATGTATATGGGTTGAGCCTCTCTGTTGGAATTCTACTCGCCAGTAGAACATGACGACCCTATGTTGACCAAAAATACCACCCTGCTTTTTCATTAATTTAAATAATTGCCTAAACCGATAATCAAAATATCGAGAACATGTTACAGGATCAGTGCGGATCAATCGCATTTTCTCATTTGAAGGCAACATTGATGCATCTTCCTCTGTAACTTCTTGCTTGTCCACATTCTTTTTCAAAAGGACAAGCAGCTCTAACCACCTACTTTCTGCAGCCGACAAAGTAATAAAGAAAGTCATCTTTCTGCTTCCCAATGAGCAGGAGACGTGCGAATACCTTTCAGGACCCTATTGCCATCATCGTGGCGAATAAGATGGTCCATATGTTCTTCATTAAGAGCGTTAGAAACTGTTATGGGACGTGAGGCAGTGTGGTTTCTCAAGCAAATGGAAGTATTGTTTCTATACTTCTTATAATTGAAGAACAGTTTATCAGATCTACAACCTCTCCTATCTACATTTCGAAGCTCTGATCTAACAATGGTTGTAAAACTTTCTGAAGACTTTTTTTTGTTGCCAGCATATAAGGAAGGGAATGCTAATTCCTCACAATCAGCATCCATAATCATGTCTAGGGGTCTTTGGCGTTCGCCAGGAGCAATTACTATTCTTTGCATGTCAACATTGTCTATCTGAATATTTTCAAGCAGAGTTTCCTAACCACCAGGATTAAGCTACTCTGTTTCAAGATCCCTTTCAGGTTGAAAAAGTTGTTGAAACTCTCGATTGAGCTGTTCAACTAGCTCAGCATCTGCTTGAGAGGCTATGAATGGAACAGTATCGGAAGAAAAAAAATACATATACATAAAGCTCTGTAGTTACTGAAAACCAAATTGCTTCTGCAATCTTTAAGGATTGCAGGTCATGGATTCAGCCATGAAATCATGGTTATATTCCATCCTACGTCTAAGGTGGAGCTGTATTACTTCTGCATCATGAAAGGAATTGGAACATTTACTACAGCTCCTTTGATTGCACTTTGGCGGACCGACACCTAAGGCCTTAATGACCATAAATGGTAGTCGAAGAGAAATAAGTCGCTCTTCTAAAGGAGTTAAACCTTTAAGGCAATCGGGAAGATCTGGAAAATCTAAGCCATTTGTAATGCAAAATTTTGGTTTCCTTCCAGCTTTTATATTTTTACAAGTATTGCAGAATTTATAAATGTCTTCCTCAGATGAAAACTCATTCGAAAGACTTAAAATATCAGCGCTAAATTCGTTGTGACTTTCAATAAAACCACGAGAAATTCTGCTGAGTTGATGGGGAATCCACAGGCCTTTGCAACAAAGGCAAACCTGATTTTGACCCAGCTTTACAAAACTATTAAAACTCCTAATTTGAGCTTCTAATGGGGTTACTCTGGGTTCGATCTCGTCGTGAGAACTAACCGCACGATTTACTCTCATACGGTCGGCATTCCTACTATTTTCTAATATTCTATTATTAAAACTACTTTTATTTTGGCTAACACGCTGACTGAGCCGTCGTAACGCGTCAAGAGTAGCTTGACGCGCTAACAATCGAGCACTTCGTCTTTGAACAGTGTTAGCATATCGTTCAATAATCCTCCGAACAGGATTATTCCTAGCTTGCGATCTCTGCATCCTATCTCTTTCTTTTTCTAAAACTCTTCGCCTAACATCAGACCGCCTTTCTGCTCGAAGTTTTGTATTCCGTCGTTGTTCATTAGCCCTGTACAAAAGATTTTGACGTACAGTAGCTCTATTTTGTCTATTGGACACTCTCTCCTGCTCTCGAACCCCATGTCTTGTTCGAGCCTGCCTCCTAGCACGGGTGTTTTGGAGCCTTTCGTTTTCCTGAACGATAGACTGCCGTCTACTCCTTGATCTATTTTGTCTATCGCACACTCTCTCCTGCTCTCGAACTCCATCTCTTGTTCGAGCCTGCCTCCTAGCACGGGTGTTTTGGAGCCTTTCGTTTTCTTAAACGACAGGCTGACGTCTACTCCTTGATCTATTTTGTCTATCGGACAATCTCTCCTGCTCTCGAAGCCCATCTCTTGTTCGAGCCTGCCTCCTAGCACGGGTATCTTGCAGCCTTTCGTTTTCCCGAACTATTGGCTGCCGTCTATTGCTTGATCTGTTTTCTCTATCGGAAACTCTCTCTCGTCCTCGAACCCCATCTCTTGTTCGAGCCTGCCTCCTAGCACGGGTATCTTGCAGCCTTTCGTTTTCCCGAACTATTGGCTGCCGTCTATTGCTTGATCTGTTTTCTCTATCCGAAACTCTCTCTCGTCCTCGAACCACATCTCTTGTTCGAGCCTGCCTCCTAGCACGAGTATTTGCAAGCCTTTCAGTTTCCTGTACTGTCGGGACACCTCTTTGGTTTTGCCTACGTAAAGTATTCTGACCTTGCTCCTGAGATCTTATTGTTTGATAACGACGTCTTAAAGATCGACGTTCACTATTATCAACCTGTTCTTCGTCCCTATACTCTGAGTTTTCCCTAAGTTCTCTGAGAGAGCTTGCATTTCTCTCATTTTCTGCCTGGGAATATGAAATGTTGCTTCTATTTGTCCTATTTCTGGAGCGACGATTATTTGCACGAGCAGATGCGGTCTGCCTTTTCAAACGAGGCATATTAGAAAATTACAAAAAACAACAACTCAAATGAATCAGATTATTAACATAATTAATCAAATAGTTTGCAAAAAATACAGAGAAGTACAATGTAAGATTTAAAAGATTGAAAACATAAGATAAAATGTAAAATATAAAATATAAGAAGCCTTTAATAAAAAACCTTTTAAAATAATATTTATTAAAATTCTATAAGAATAAATAATTCAATAAGAGAAAAAAAGCCAATATGAATATGTCGAAATCAATATGAATATGCAAAATCCAATATGAATATACAAAAATACAATAGGAAAATAGAAAAATTAACAAAATTATTAACTATTTATAAATAATGAAATTATTTATTATTTAGTGCTAATTTGGCAAATATTCGACTACTATATTTGTTAATAAAAAATTTGATTCTATATTGTGATAATAAAATTTTTTAAGTGTATTAAAATGCATGCGACTTGCTTGCTGTTGATAACTAAGAATTTGCGCGAAAACCGCTACCGGACACACGAGCAAACTCACACGCACACACGCAATGCAATTTATATATTAAATATATTTTTTTGTACAACTCTATTTACTGCGTGGTAGTGCGTGATATAGTAACGCAAATACACACATACATATGTAAATAAAAAGATGCACACTCACACACACAGACTCAAGCGCCCAACTGAGACTGAGAAACACTGGTACTAAACACTTCTTTACACACACTATATACTTATAATCTAATACAAATTATAAGCCTAATTTTGTTTTTGATAAAAACCCTTTGCAATTAAGCTATTAATTATATAAAAGGCGTTTTTACAATTGCGCACATATAGTACTTACATACATATGTACATATGTAAGTATAACATCAAATGCGCGGCAAGTTTGTTTATATTTAAATCAAAATTAATTTGCTAAATAATATGTATTTAGTATATATTTTCACTGACTTTAACACCACAATTATGTTAATATTAACTATATGTTAGAAAATATCAATTAAATCGTTTTTAAATCGAATTTAGGCACGCAGTCAAATTAAACGAACGGGCGAAAAATGTGTTTTTAAAGTAACGGTGAAAAGCGAATCAAAACCATAGCTCGCAAATAACAATTGAGTGTTTTTTTCTTAACGCTCAATCTCTGAGCAGAAGCGAAAAAATGAAAAAATTTACTCCCACTCTGAGCAAGAGAGTTTTTTCTATTTTGCTTCGGTCTTCGCTTGAGCGTTGTTGTTGAGTTCTTCGTGTTGAACTCTTTTAACGATTCTCTTTTCGGGAGTAATATAATTGTCGCTCGCGTGTTGAGACTCAGTGAGTGAGTGAATGACTGAATAAGTCAATTGAAAAAGTCTTGCAAACACTCTTTAAGGATTTTTCTTAATAAATAATATTTACTTTATTATACTCTCTGCAAGAGTATATTGGGTTTGTGCAAAAGTATGTAACAGGCAGAAGGAGGCGTGGCAGACCCCATAAAGTATATATATTCTTGATCAGCATCACAAGCCGAGTCGATATAGCCATGTCCGTCTGTCCGTATGAACAAACAGATTTCGGAGATGGTAAGAGCTACAAGTTCGAGCTTGGTGTCAAACGATCAGATATTTAGTCAGTCAATACAAGAATGTTTTTTTTTCGATGCCACGCCCCATTCCCCCACAATAAGCAAAAACTGGACACACCTCGGAAAAAATTGGTGTTTTCGGCAAATATCTCAGTAACTATGGCACCTAGGATCACCAATTCTGGTACCGGAGTTCCTAGCGACAGCATAGTTGCGTTGCCATTTAAAATTTTGGACTGCCACGCCCACTTTTCCCACATTTGATAAAAAGTCTGGAACCTTCAATGCCGTTTTGGCGAACTTCTTCGTATCGTACAGTATTGTAATTATATAATTCGTGTGGTTATATAAATCGGACTATAAACAAGAAAACTAGAAGCGTTACAATATTGATAATTGAACGCAATATCAACCCATAGGGGCAAGCGAGATAGAAACACACAAGCACATGTTCGAACGTTCTCGCTGCCTGTGTGTCGGCAGCGCTGCCCGCGGTCGCTGGCTGCGCCGAATACACACATACATACATATATATTTGCATCATATACATACATATTGTCAAACGTATGTGTATTCGAATATAAACAAACAGATGAATGTTTGATTATGCTTAGATTGTTTTTGTTTCAACGTGTTTTAATGCAAGTAATTCACATTGTAATATCTCGATACCGATTTTAATAATTTAATCGGGACAAATGCAGAGAGTATTATACGGTCGGGCGCGCTCGACTGTACTTTTCTTTCTTGTTTTTTTTTGCTTTTCATACTGCGTTTTCTTTTGGTACCATGTTTTCTAAATAATTAAAACTAGAATACAATTATATTTATAATGCCTATGAGACGGCATAATAAAGACGATTTTGTATATTTAAAATACAATTAGATCATGTGGAATGCAACTGCCATCTTGCGTTCTTCACCTGAAACCCAATATCTCTATTGTTTTCCCGATTAAATTAATTAAATATTAAATAGTATTAGTAAAACAATAGTAATAGTAACAAGAAAGAAAAGTACAGTCAAGCGCGCCCGACCGTATAATACTCTCTGCATTTGTCCCGATTAAATTATTAAAATCGGTATCGAGATATTACAATCTGAATTACTTGCATTAAAACACGTTGAAACAAAAACAATCTAAGCATAATCAGACACACATCTGTTTGTTTGTATTCGAATACACATACGTTTGGCAATAAGTATATGATGCAAATATGTATGCATGTATGTGTGTATTCGGCGCAGCCAGCGACCGCGGGCAGCGCTGCCGTCACACACGCAGCGAAAACGTTCGAACATGTGCTTGTGTGTTTCTATCTCGCTTGCACCTATGGGTTGATATTGCGTTCAATTATCAATATTGTAACGCTTCTAGTTTTCTTGTTTATAACCCGATTTTAATGCGCCTTTCAGGATAGTTTAATATAGTTAGTCTCCACACGAATTATAAATAATAATACGAACAAAATCGCTAAAAACGGCATTGCAGTTTTAAAACTATTTTATCAAATGTGGGAAAAGGGGGCGTGGCAGTCCAAAATTTTAAATGGCAATGCAACTATGCTGTCGCTAGGAACTCCGGTACCAGAATTGGTGACCCTAGGTGCCATAGTTACTGAGATATTTGCCGAAAACACCAATTTTTCACGAGGTGTGTCCAGTTTTTTGCTTTTTGTGGGCGAATGGGGCGTGGCATCGAAAAAAAAAAAAAAGATCCTTGTATTGACTGACTAAATATCTGATCGTTTGACACCAAGCTCGAACTTGTAGCTCTTACCATCTCTGAAATCTGTTTGTTCATACGGACAGACAGACAGACAGACAGACGGACATGGCTATATCGACTCGGCTTGTGATGCTGATCAAGAATATATATACTTTATGGGGTCTGCCACGCCTCCTTCTGCCTGTTACATACTTTTGCACAAACCCAATATACTCTTGCAGAGAGTATAAAAAACGAATTATAATCGAGCAAATATGTGCTTGCTGTATGCAAGTACATAAACGTTCGCCACTTTATGTATGCACATATGTATAAATTACATAAACTTTGTTACGTGAGATCTCTTTTGTTAAAAGTAGTATTTTGATGCCACTTTCAGAATAGTTTGATTTGATATGTCTCTATACGAATGTTGAATTACAACACCCTACTATATGAATAAATGCCTTAAACATGGCATTAAATCGTAAACGTTTCGTTAACTCCCATGAGAAAAGGGGGCGTTTCAGCTGAAAATTTTTAATGGCATTGCATTAAGGCTGTCTCTAGCAACCTGCTTACCAGAAATGGTGTTCCTAAGTGCCATAGTTACTGAGTTATTAGCCTAAAAGTACATTTTTTTTCGAGGTGTATCTGGTTTTTGCTCATTGCGGGGGGCGGTGTGGCAACAATTTGAAATAAACTTGATCTGCTCGCGAAGATAACGGACTTTCATTCCAAATTTGGGGGCTCTAGCTATTGTAGTTTCAAAGATCCAGGTGTTCATACGGACGGACGGACGGACGGACAGACAGACAGACGGACATGGCTATATCGACTCGCCTGTTGATGCTGATCAAGAATATATATACTTTATGGGGTCGGCCACGCCTCCTTCTGCCTGTTACGCACATATCGCTTCTGACAAACCTAATAGAACCCTCTACACTTTTTTAGAGTACGGGGTCTAATAACGGCAAATGTCGGTCGCTGATCTTTAACATGCTTAAGAAACTTTCAAGTGGAAAGAAAAAAAGCTTTTTTTTTTATGTCTTGCGGCTAATTTCGCAATTCCCTCTTCATCACATCGTTGCGTATGAAATGGTTTTGCTTGCATTATTAAAATATCATGAGTTGGAGCGTCTGTTAAATGAATTTAATTTAATTTAATAATTAATTTGCAGCCTTTGCAAGGAAAGTAAAAATGCAAAAAAGTTAAAGCGAAAGTGAACAGTGGCTCTCAGCTGTTTAGACCCCGTACTCCAAGAGCGAAATGTGCGTAACAGGCAGAAGGAGGCGTGGCGACCCCATAAAGTATATATATTCTTGATCAGCATCAACAGCCGAGTCGATATAGCAATGTCCGTCTGTCGGTCTGTCCGTCCGTCCGTATGAACACCTGGATCTTTTAAACTACAAAAGCTAGAGCCACCAAATTTGGAATGAAAGTCCGTTATCTTCGCGAGCAGATCAAGTTTATTTCAAATTGTTGCCACGCCCCTTACCGCCACAGCAATAAGCAAAAAAACCAGACACACCTCGAAAAAATGTACTTTTAGGCCAATAACTCAGTAACTATGGCACTTAGGAACACCATTTCTGGTAAGCAGGTTGCTAGAGACAGCCTTAATGCAATGCCATTAAAAATTTTGAGCTGCAACGCCCCTTTTGTCATGAGAGTTAACGAAACGTTTGCGCTTTAATGCCATGTTTAAGGCATTTATTCATATAGTAGGGTGTTGTAATTCAACATTCGTATAGAGACATATCAAATCAAACTATTCTGAAAGTGGCATCAAAATCCTACCTTTAACAAAAAGAGCTACTGCGTTAGAAAGTTTGTTATTTAACTGCAATTTCACTTGCGCGCGAGAGCGAGACAGAAACATACAAACACATGTTCGAACGTTCTCGATGCTTGTGTGGCGACAGCGCTGTGTGTTTGTATGAATAATATGTAAATGCTGATAATCGGAGAATTTTTGAAAGTGGCGCGTGATGCAACTGATAGAGTTGCGGCAATGCGAATTGTTAATTCAAATTCAAAATGTACATATAAAATTAAAATTTTTAAATTTCATTCGAAAATTTGAATTCAAATTGAATACAATTGCGCACTACTAAGGGAGTACGGGGTCTTTTCCAGTCGGCTCGATCGACTGCACATAACAAGTTGAAGTTCAATTATATATATCAATATACATATAATCATCCTTACAAATACAAACATACATAAAATACATACCACATACACGTTTTTATACCCGTTACTCGTAAAGTAAAAGGGTATATTGTAATCGTTGGAATGTATGTAACAGGCAGAAGGAGGAGTGGTAGACCCCATAAAGTATATATATTCTTGATCAGCATCAATAGCCGAGTCGATATAGCCATGTCCGTCCGTCCGTCTGTATGAACAAAAGGATCTCAGAGACTATAAGAGCTAGAAAGATAATAGGGGTCGCAAATGAAAGATGCAATACCCAAGCGGTACAAATTTGTTTATGTTTTTTGACAAGTCCACTTTAGGGCGATTTATTTGCATATCAAGGTAAATGTACAGGTAAAACGAGAATATTTTTTTTAAAGTCGCGAGGCGACTACAGCATTCTTTCTTGTTATATATGTGTATTTTAACAATTATTTAATGTGCATAGCTTCCAAAGTGCCCTATGAGAGCCTTCGGTATTTGGATAAATCAGATTTAGAGGAAGTAATTCCTCCTTTAGTTTTGAGAGTAAAATTTCGATTAAAGGTATGTATGAATTTCCGGTAAAATATCAAACAAATAATTATATTTTTTGTTCACAGTTTGGAATTGATGATTTTTGTATTCTGCCACTGATGAGAAAATTTCTGAAATAGACGGTTCCTTGGCCATAGCTATGGAAAGAGCTTTTTGAACAGGGACTGCTCTTATTGGGAAGAAGTATGCGACAAGTGGAAATCAACCTTTCATATTCGTCAAAAATATTTAATTGAATTGGATGCTGCCAAATGCACGTTTCAGGACGACTCCGGTAAGAAATATAGAAAGGCTACAATAACGCATGCTCAGGTGTGCTTAGTTATACACATTTCGAGCATCAATGACTATCAACGCAAAATCAATGAAATAGTAAATAAGTTCTACTCATCTGGGATGACCATCCAACCATTTATAATTTTCGTGGTTATTTCTGA
The DNA here is from genome assembly GCA_020829145.1 of Drosophila nigrodunni. Lineage (NCBI taxonomy): Eukaryota > Metazoa > Arthropoda > Insecta > Diptera > Drosophilidae > Drosophila > Drosophila nigrodunni. The sequence continues at coordinate 155,911 of JACVCZ010000030.1, forward strand.
CATTGACTTAAATGGCTTTTATATTTATATCGATGGAAATTTAGTAAAATTCAGTTCATTTATTGAAAGTCTAGATATTTGTTTTAAAATTTTTTCAAGTTTTGGCACTAAAGTACCCAATAGCCTGTCAAGAACCGTGGGTTCTTATCCAAAAATATTATTGATACCAACTTTGACATAAAGACATCGAATATTTCATCACTTTTAGAGTATTTGCAAAATTTAAAAAATTCTCAAAATGTTTATTTGCTTCAAATGTGACAAGGTGTTTGATACGCCAAGAAACTTAACTCATTTTAAAGTTGATCATTTAATGAATGCAACATTTTTTTTATTAATTAAATGTGCCCAAACTAATTGTAGTCAAACGTTTTATTTGGCAGCCCATTTACATATTATTCAAGTCTCTAAAATTAAGTCATTCGTAATACAAAATAAAAACATGTAAGTAATTGTTAAAAAATATTTGTAAAATGGTTCGAACGTCATTTGCATGCATATGAAATAGGACATCTGATAAAAGAAATGGAAATTATTCAAATTGAAAATTTTGTACTCCTCCCCTTCATTTGTATCCCCTAAGCAACAGTAAAACATATGTACGAATAAAATATACTTAAAAACAAATGTAATAAAAAAAACATCTCGTAATGTAAATATTAAATTGTCTTTAATTATTTTTGGAAGATATTGTTTAAGTATTGATATACGTCAATCAAGACTGCGCTTACTTATATACAGAATATTATGTACTTACTTATTAAGTATATAACATCTTGAATCAAGTATAAAATCCGTGTTTCAAGAATGTTATGTACTTTATTTTTGAGTATGTGTGATATTGGACCAAGTTTCCGTAAACTTAAATCAATATGGATAAAACTTATTTTAAGAACACTGTGCACGTACTTTTCAAGTATGTGAGATCTTGAATCAAGTTTCAAGTAAACTCAAATCAAGATGGTTTACTCTTTAAATAAGAATTTTATACACTTAGTTTTTAAGTTCGTGCATTCTTGAATTGAGTTCTCAAAAACTTTAATCAAACTCTGACGTACTTATTTTAAGAGTTAAAAATACTTATATTTTAAGTACACATGATCTCAAATCGGAACTTGTTTCAAGAGTTTTAAGAACTTGATTTAAGTCTGACGTATTCTTAAATCAAGAATTCAGAATTAAAACAAGTAAGAAAGGCTACAGTCGATCGAGACGACTGTAAAAGACCCCGTACTCCCATAGTAGTGCACATTTGTATTCAAATTTTCAAATGAAATTTTAAAATTTTAATTTTATATGTACATTTTGAATTGAAATTTAAAAAATATTAAATTAACAATTCACATTGCCAGCATTCGAACCAACAACCTCAGACCAGCGCGCCGCAACCCTATCAGTTGCACCACGCACCACTTTCAAGAATTCTCCGATTATCAGCATTTACCTGAGTGAAAGAAGTATATGTGCATTGATATTATTTAAAATATAACTTATAAGATAACAATAAAGAAAAGTACAGTCGAGCGCGCCCGACCGTATAATACTCTCTGCATTTGTCCCGATTAAATTATTAAAATCGGTATCGAGATATTACAATGTGAATTACTTGCATTAAAACACGTTGAAACAAAAAACAATCTAAGCATAATCAAAAACATCTGTTTGTTTGTATTCGAATACACATACGTTTGACAATATACGATGCATGCATGTATGTATGTGTATATTCGGCGCTGCCAGCAACCGCGGGCAGCGCTGCCGACACACAGGCAGCGAAAACGTTCGAACATGTGCTTGTGTGTTTCTATCTCGCTTGCACCTATGGGTTGATATTGCGTTCAATTATCAATATTGTAACTCTTCTAGTTTTCTTGTTTATAGTCCGATTTTAATGCAACTTTCAGTATAGTTTAATATAGTTAGTCTCCACACGAATTATATAATTACAATACTGTACGATAAGAACAAGTTCGCCAAACCCGGCATTGAAGGTTGCAGACTTTTTTATCAAATGTGGGAAAAGTGGGCGTGGCAGTCCAAAATTTTAGATGGCAATGCAACTATGCTGTCGCTAGGAACCTCCCGTACCAATTGGTGAGCCTAGGTGCCATAGTTACTGAGATATTTGCCGAAAACACCAATTTTTTCCGAGGTGTGTCCAGTTTTTTGCTTATTGTGGGCGAATGGGGTGTGGCGTCGAAAAAAAAACAAGATTCTTGTATTGACTGACTAAATATGTGATCGTTTGACACCAATCTCGAACTTGTAGCTCTTACCATCTCTGAAATCTGTTTGTTCATACGGCCAGACAGACAGACGGACAGACGGACATGGCTATATCGACTCGGCTTGTGATGCTGATCAAAAATATATATACTTTATGGGGTCTGCCACGCCTCCTTCTGCCTGTTACATACTTTTGCACAAACCCAATATACTCTTGCAGAGAGTATAAAAAACGAATTATAATCGAGCAAATATGTGCTTGCTGTATGCAAGTACATAAACGTTCGCCACTTTATGTATGCACATATGTATAAATTACATAAACTTTGTTACGTGAGATCTCTTTTGTTAAAAGTAGTATTTTGATGCCACTTTCAGAATAGTTTGATTTGATATGTCTCTATACGAATGTTGAATTACAACACCCTACTATATGAATAAATGCCTTAAACATGGCATTAAATCGTAAACGTTTCGTTAACTCCCCATGAGAAAAGGGGGCGTTTCAGCTGAAAATTTTTAATGGCATTGCATTAAGGCTGTCTCTAGCAACCTGCTTACCAGAAATGGTGTTCCTAAGTGCCATAGTTACTGAGTTATTAGCCTAAAAGTACATTTTTTTTTCGAGGTGTATCTGGTTTTTTGCTCATTGCGGGGGCGGTGTGGCAACAATTTGAAATAAACTTGATCTGCTCGCGAAGATAACGGATTTTCATTCCAAATTTGGGGGCTCTAGCTATTGTAGTTTCAAAGATCCAGGTGTTCATACGGACGGACGGACGGACGGACAGACAGACAGACGGACATGGCTATATCGACTCGCCTGTTGATGCTGATCAAGAATATATATACTTTATGGGGTCGGCCACGCCTCCTTCTGCCTGTTACGCACATATCGCTTCTGACAAACCTAATAGAACCCTCTACACTTTTTAGAGTACGGGGTCTAATAACGGCAAATGTCGGTCGCTGATCTTTAACATGCTTAAGAAACTTTCAAGTGGGAAAAAAAAAAAAGCTTTTTTTTATGTCTTGCGGCTAATTTCGCAATTCCCTCTTCATCACATCGTTGCGTATGAAATGGTTTTGCTTGCATTATTAAAATATCATGAGTTGGAGTGTCTGTTAAATGAATTTAATTTAATTTAATAATTAATTTGCAGCCTTTGCAAGGAAAGTAAAAATGCAAAAAAGTTAAAGCGAAAGTGAACAGTGGCTCTCAGCTGTTTAGACCCCGTACCCAAGAGCGAAATGTGCGTAACAGGCAGAAGGAGGCGTGGCCGACCCCATAAAGTATATATATTCTTGATCAGCATCAACAGCCGAGTCGATATAGCAATGTCCGTCTGTCGGTCTGTCCGTCCGTCCGTATGAACACCTGGATCTTTTAAACTACAAAAGCTAGAGCCACCAAATTTGGAATGAAAGTCCGTTATCTTCGCGAGCAGATCAAGTTTATTTCAAATTGTTGCCACGCCCTTACCGCCACAGCAATAAGCAAAAACCAGACACACCTCGAAAAAAATGTACTTTAGGCCAATAACTCAGTAACTATGGCACTTAAGAACACCATTTCTGGTAAGCAGGTTGCTAGAGACAGCCTTAATGCAATGCCATTAAAAATTTTGAGCTGCAACGCCCCCCCTTTTGTCATGAGAGTTAACGAAACGTTTACGCTTTAATGCCATGTTTAAGGCATTTATTCATATAGTAGGGTGTTGTAATTCAACATTCGTATAGAGACATATCAAATCAAACTATTCTGAAAGTGGCATCAAAATCCTACCTTTAACAAAAGAGCTACTGCGTTAGAAAGTTTGTTATTTAACTGCAATTTCACTTGCGCGCGAGAGCGAGACAGAAACATACAAACACATGTTCGAACGTTCTCGATGCTTGTGTGGCGACAGCGCTGTGTGTTTGTATGAATAATATGTAAATGCTGATAATCGGAGAATTTTTGAAAGTGGCGCGTGATGCAACTGATAGAGTTGCGGCAATGCGAATTAATTCAAATTCAAAATGTACATATAAAATTAAAATTTTTAAATTTCATTCGAAAATTTGAATTCAAATTGAATACAATTGCGCACTACTAAGGGAGTACGGGGTCTTTTTCCAGTCGGCTCGATCGACTGCACATAACAAGTTGAAGTTCAATTATATATATCAATATACATATAATCATCCTTACAAATACAAACATACATAAAATACATACCACATACACGTTTTTATACCCGTTACTCGTAAAGTAAAAGGGTATATTGTAATCGTTGGAATGTATGTAACAGGCAGAAGGAGGAGTGGTAGACCCCATAAAGTATATATATTCTTGATCAGCATCAATAGCCGAGTCGATATAGCCATGTCCGTCCGTCCGTCTGTATGAACAAAAGGATCTCAGAGACTATAAGAGCTAGAAAGATAATAGGGGTCGCAAATGAAAGATGCAATACCCAAGCGGTACAAATTTGTTTATGTTTTTTGACAAGTCCACTTTAGGGCGATTTATTTGCATATCAAGGTAAATGTACAGGTAAAACGAGAATATTTTTTTTTAAAGTCGCGAGGCGACTACAGCATTCTTTCTTGTTATATATGTGTATTTTAACAATTATTTAATGTGCATAGCTTCCAAAGTGCCCTATGAGAGCCTTCGGTATTTGGATAAATCAGATTTAGAGGAAGTAATTCCTCCTTTAGTTTTGAGAGTAAAATTTCGATTAAAGGTATGTATGAATTTCCGGTAAAATATCAAACAAATAATTATATTTTTTTTGTTCACAGTTTGGAATTGATGATTTTTGTATTTTGCCACTGATGAGAAAATTTCTGAAATAGACGGTTCCTTGGCCATAGCTATGAAAAGAGCTTTGAACAGGGACTGCTCTTATTGGGAAGAAGTATGCGACAAGTGGAAATCAACCTTTCATATTCGTCAAAAATATTTAATTGAATTGGATGCTGCCAAATGCACGTTTCAGGACGACTCCGGTAAGAAATATAGAAAGGCTACAATAACGCATGCTCAGGTGTGCTTAGTTATACACATTTCGAGCATCAATGACTATCAACGCAAAATCAATGAAATAGTAAATAAGTTCTACTCATCTGGGATGACCATCCAACCATTTATAATTTTCGTGGTTATTTCTGACATTGACTTAAATGGCTTTTATATTTATATCGATGGAAATTTAGTAAAATTCAGTTCATTTATTGAAAGTCTAGATATTTGTTTTAAAATTTTTCAAGTTTTGGCACTAAAGTACCCAATAGCCTGTCAAGAACCGTGGGTTCTTATCCAAAAAAATATTATTGATACCAACTTTGACATAAAGACATCGAATATTTCATCACTTTTAGAGTATTTGCAAAATTTAAAAAATTCTCAAAATGTTTATTTGCTTCAAATGTGACAAGGTGTTTGATACGCCAAGAAACTTAACTCATTTTAAAGTTGATCATTTAATGAATGCAACATTTTTTATTAATTAAATGTGCCCAAACTAATTGTAGTCAAACGTTTTATTTGGCAGCCCATTTACATATTATTCAAGTCTCTAAAATTAAGTCATTCGTAATACAAAATAAAAACATGTAAGTAATTGTTAAAAAAATATTTGTAAAATGGTTCGAACGTCATTTGCATGCATATGAAATAGGACATCTGATAAAAGAAATGGAAATTATTCAAATTGAAAATTTTTGTACTCCTCCCCTTCATTTGTATCCCCTAAGCAACAGTAAAACATATGTACGAATAAAATATACTTAAAAAACAAATGTAATAAAAAACATCTCGTAATGTAAATATTAAATTGTCTTTAATTATTTTTGGAAGATATTGTTTAAGTATTGATATACGTCAATCAAGACTGCGCTTACTTATATACAGAATATTATGTACTTACTTATTAAGTATATAACATCTTGAATCAAGTATAAAATCCGTGTTTCAAGAATGTTATGTACTTACTTTTTGAGTATGTGTGATATTGGACCAAGTTTCCGTAAACTTAAATCAATATGGATAAAACTTATTTTAAGAACACTGTGCACGTACTTTTCAAGTATGTGAGATCTTGAATCAAGTTTCAAGTAAACTCAAATCAAGATGGTTTACTCTTTAAATAAGAATTTTATACACTTAGTTTTTAAGTTCGTGCATTCTTGAATTGAGTTCTCAAAAACTTTAATCAAACTCTGACGTACTTATTTTAAGAGTTAAAAATACTTATATTTTAAGTACACATGATCTCAAATCGGAACTTGTTTCAAGAGTTTTAAGAACTTGATTTAAGTCTGACGTATTCTTAAATCAAGAATCCAGAATTAAAACAAGTAAGAAAGGCTACAGTCGATCGAGACGACTGTAAAAAGACCCCGTACTCCCATAGTAGTGCACATTTGTATTCAAATTTTCAAATGAAATTTTAAAATTTTAATTTTATATGTACATTTTGAATTGAAATTTAAAAAATATTAAATTAACAATTCACATTGCCAGCATTCGAACCAACAACCTCAGACCAACTGTGATGGTCAGTTTTAAAGAGCGACATAAATACATATTCTAACTCTCTTAAATTACATTGGAAGTTCTGAGCTTGTAATTCTCTTATCTTACATCGCAAGCTCTAAGCATAAAAACGTTTGTAAGTTACATGTTAGACTCAAAGTTTCGCATGCATGCATAAAGCTTTTACACTATGCTTGAGTTCGTTTCGAATAAAGCTCACTCAGCGCATAGGTATCGCGAGCTTTCACTCAATTACATGTGGCAAAAGATCGTACGACAATGCAGTTATTTAAGAGGTCGCTATGTCTGCAAGGGAGAGTGAATGAGTGGAATATTTTGGATAGGTGTTTTGTCTTGTTCTATTTTTTTCAAAAAGCAAGCAATTGAGTGGTCATCAGCTTTGGACATTGGTACCTTTTGATCATTTAAGAAAAGAGATCGGCTCAAACCAGAAGTGTGCAAAGTGGTGTATATATAATTATTAAAAGTGCAGAAACGTGGTGTATTCAATAAATTGTTTTATACATGTATGTATATATATATATATTTAAATACATATGTATATAATAAAATAAAATAATTTAATTTTATAGTTCCGCTCGTTTGGTTTGCTTTCAACGCATCAAGTTGATTGCGAGAAAAGTTGCAAATATATATATACATATATATTTGTACTGTCTTTGAGGTATGAATACATAATATATATTGTTCTGATTGGTGATAATAACAGCCACATTATTTAGTGCAGTGTTCTCTTCACCCGCCGCCTGTAGTGGTCAAAAATATATATATATATATAAAATATATATATATTGCGGCATATCACTAGGCAGCTTGGATATTTTTCAAGTCGACCTTCTAAACCCGCTGTCACTTCGGAGCCGTATTTGTCCAATACATCTGTGGAAAAGGCACTCGGACCTTTTCCAAGAGAAAGTGTTCATCTTCGACGGAGACTACAGAGAAGTAAATTCCCTCTCGTAGTTGGTGGTTCATCCTAACCGAAGAATGAACAGGGCTACTTAGGCTTGAAAAGCCGTCTTGTCGCCTAGTCCCCAAGAGACACCTCAAGGAGAAAGATAAGTCGCCAGCTGAATCAGCATTAAGCTAGGATTCAAAGTGTTGTTCATGCTGACCCTTTTATAGTGGTTTTTGTTACTGCCACCCTCGCTATTTTGGATTGATATGTACTGCTGTTTGTTCAACATCGACGGACTCTGCTAATTTTCTATTCTTTCATTTATTTTAATACTAAATGATGAACGAACATCGGATTCATTGAGTTTTTACACGTTTAATATTTTCTATATATTTATAATATGTGTATATGGATACATATATATATACAATTCCAACACAGAAATTAGTTTTCCTAACAGGTATTCATTTAACCGTCATCATTGAGCTCAAGGATATCGGAGTGAGTACGTATTGTAATGTTTAATCATGAAAGAGAATTAAACTTATCGAATTATTAAATCGGGAATTGTATGTATATTTTCTATACTTATTGTCAACGTGAAGAAAAAAAAACCCGATTTTCGATAAATCATTTATTTCACAATTAAATTACATTTCTTCTGTAATTTGTATATTTTTTTTAAATTAATAAGTCGTATATTCAGTTGTAAATCTCAACGAAATTTAATATGAATATGAATTGTTTAAATTTTATAAGAATCATCCCCGTCCATAATGAAAAATTGTTTAAATACATTTAGAACGTAAAATGAATTTCTAATCTTTTTCTTATTCGTCCCGAGTAAATGGTGAATTGTTCCAATAAGATGACAGCGTAGTTTCTAAAAAGGGTCCACCGAGACATATAGGCAGGGAGGGTAGAGAAGGAGTCAATATCAACTGATCTCCATATTTCCGCAAAGATGTAACTGATCTCCTGTCGGTATTAATATTATTTTATTCATTTCCATTTCTTTTAAATACCGCAAAGTGTACCTAAAAAAATTATGTTAATGTGTGTTTTCATGGAATCAACGAGAGAGTAGAGAAGAACCCCGACAATCCGACGAGCTAGATAGAGCATAGCTAGAGGTACACATTTAATCGAAATCTCGCCATGCTTATGAGGTTGGACATTTGTACCACCCCCCCACCAATACCACACTTACGCCATTACACAACGCGCCGCAACCCTATCAGTTGCACCACGCACCACTTTCAAGAATTCTCCGATTATCAGCATTTACCTGAGTGAAAGAAGTATATGTGCATTGATATTATTTAAAATATAACTTATAAGATAACAATAAAGAAAAGTACAGTCGAGCGCGCCCGACCGTATAATACTCTCTGCATTTGTCCCGATTAAATTATTAAAATCGGTATCGAGATATTACAATGTGAATTACTTGCATTAAAACACGTTGAAACAAAAACAATCTAAGCATAATCAAAAACATCTGTTTGTTTGTATTCGAATACACATACGTTTGACAATATACGATGCATGCATGTATGTATGTGTGTATTCGGCGCTGCCAGCAACCGCGGGCAGCGCTGCCGACACACAGGCAGCGAAAACGTTCGAACATGTGCTTGTGTGTTTCTATCTCGCTTGCACCTATGGGTTGATATTGCGTTCAATTATCAATATTGTAACTCTTCTAGTTTTCTTGTTTATAGTCCGATTTTAATGCAACTTTCAGTATAGTTTAATATAGTTAGTCTCCACACGAATTATATAATTACAATACTGTACGATAAGAACAAGTTCGCCAAACCCGGCATTGAAGGTTGCAGACTTTTTTTATCAAATGTGGGAAAAGTGGGCGTGGCAGTCCAAAATTTTAGATGGCAATGCAACTATGCTGTCGCTAGGAACCTCCCGTACCAATTGGTGAGCCTAGGTGCCATAGTTACTAAGATATTTGCCGAAAACACCAATTTTTTCCGAGGTGTGTCCAGTTTTTTGCTTATTGTGGGCGAATGGGGTGTGGCGTCGAAAAAAAAAAAACAAGATTCTTGTATTGACTGACTAAATATGTGATCGTTTGACACCAATCTCGAACTTGTAGCTCTTACCATCTCTGAAATCTGTTTGTTCATACGGCCAGACAGACAGACGGACAGACGGACATGGCTATATCGACTCGGCTTGTGATGCTGATCAAGAATATATATACTTTATGGGGTCTGCCACGCCTCCTTCTGCCTGTTACATACTTTTTGCACAAACCCAATATACTCTTGCAGAGAGTATAAAAAACGAATTATAATCGAGCAAATATGTGCTTGCTGTATGCAAGTACATAAACGTTCGCCACTTTATGTATGCACATATGTATAAATTACATAAACTTTGTTACGTGAGATCTCTTTTGTTAAAAGTAGTATTTTGATGCCACTTTCAGAATAGTTTGATTTGATATGTCTCTATACGAATGTTGAATTACAACACCCTACTATATGAATAAATGCCTTAAACATGGCATTAAATCGTAAACGTTTCGTTAACTCCCATGAGAAAAGGGGGCGTTGCAGCTGAAAATTTTTAATGGCATTGCATTAAGGCTGTCTCTAGCAACCTGCTTACCAGAAATGGTGTTCCTAAGTGCCATAGTTACTGAGTTATTAGCCTAAAAGTACATTTTTTTTTCGAGGTGGATCTGGTTTTTTGCTCATTGCGGGGGCGGTGTGGCAACAATTTGAAATAAACTTGATCTGCTCGCGAAGATAACGGACTTTCATTCCAAATTTGGGGGCTCTAGCTATTGTAGTTTCAAAGATCCAGGTGTTCATACGGACGGACGGACGGACGGACGGACAGACAGACAGACGGACATGGCTATATCGACTCGCCTGTTGATGCTGATCAAGAATATATATACTTTATGGGGTCGGCCACGCCTCCTTCTGCCTGTTACGCACATATCGCTTCTGACAAACCTAATAGAACCCTCTACACTTTTATAGAGTACGGGGTCTAATAACGGCAAATGTCGGTCGCTGATCTTTAACATGCTTAAGAAACTTTCAAGTGGGAAAGAAAAAGAAAGCTTTTTTTTTATGTCTTGCGGCTAATTTCGCAATTCCCTCTTCATCACATCGTTGCGTATGAAATGGTTTTGCTTGCATTATTAAAATATCATGAGTTGGAGTGTCTGTTAAATGAATTTAATTTAATTTAATAATTAATTTGCAGCCTTTGCAAGGAAAGTAAAAATGCAAAAAAAGTTAAAGCGAAAGTGAACAGTGGCTCTCAGCTGTTTAGACCCCGTACTCCAAGAGCGAAATGTGCGTAACAGGCAGAAGGAGGCGTGGCCGACCCCATAAAGTATATATATTCTTGATCAGCATCAACAGCCGAGTCGATATAGCAATGTCCGTCTGTCGGTCTGTCCGTCCGTCCGTATGAACACCTGGATCTTTTAAACTACAAAAGCTAGAGCCACCAAATTTGGAATGAAAGTCCGTTATCTTCGCGAGCAGATCAAGTTTATTTCAAATTGTTGCCACGCCCCTTACCGCCACAGCAATAAGCAAAAAACCAGACACACCTCGAAAAAAATGTACTTTTAGGCCAATAACTCAGTAACTATGGCACTTAAGAACACCATTTCTGGTAAGCAGGTTGCTAGAGACAGCCTTAATGCAATGCCATTAAAAATTTTGAGCTGCAACGCCCCCTTTTGTCATGAGAGTTAACGAAACGTTTACGCTTTAATGCCATGTTTAAGGCATTTATTCATATAGTAGGGTGTTGTAATTCAACATTCGTATAGAGACATATCAAATCAAACTATTCTGAAAGTGGCATCAAAATCCTACCTTTAACAAAAAGAGCTACTGCGTTAGAAAGTTTGTTATTTAACTGCAATTTCACTTGCGCGCGAGAGCGAGACAGAAACATACAAACACATGTTCGAACGTTCTCGATGCTTGTGTGGCGACAGCGCTGTGTGTTTGTATGAATAATATGTAAATGCTGATAATCGGAGAATTTTTGAAAGTGGCGCGTGATGCAACTGATAGAGTTGCGGCAATGCGAATTGTTAATTCAAATTCAAAATGTACATATAAAATTAAAATTTTTAAATTTCATTCGAAAATTTGAATTCAAATTGAATACAATTGCGCACTACTAAGGGAGTACGGGGTCTTTTCCAGTCGGCTCGATCGACTGCACATAACAAGTTGAAGTTCAATTATATATATCAATATACATATAATCATCCTTACAAATACAAACATACATAAAAATACATACCACATACACGTTTTTATACCCGTTACTCGTAAAGTAAAAGGGTATATTGTAATCGTTGGAATGTATGTAACAGGCAGAAGGAGGAGTGGTAGACCCCATAAAGTATATATATTCTTGATCAGCATCAATAGCCGAGTCGATATAGCTATGTCCGTCTGTCCGTCCGTCCGTCTGTATGAACAAAAGGATCTCAGAGACTATAAGAGCTAGAAAGATAATAGGGGTCGCAAATGAAAGATGCAATACCCAAGCGGTACAAATTTGTTTATGTTTTTTGACAAGTCCACTTTAGGGCGATTTATTTGCATATCAAGGTAAATGTACAGGTAAAACGAGAATATTTTTTTTTAAAGTCGCGAGGCGACTACAGCATTCTTTCTTGTTATATATGTGTATTTTAACAATTATTTAATGTGCATAGCTTCCAAAGTGCCCTATGAGAGCCTTCGGTATTTGGATAAATCAGATTTAGAGGAAGTAATTCCTCCTTTAGTTTTGAGAGTAAAATTTCGATTAAAGGTATGTATGAATTTCCGGTAAAATATCAAACAAATAATTATATTTTTGTTCACAGTTTGGAATTGATGATTTTTGTATTCTGCCACTGATGAGAAAATTTCTGAAATAGACGGTTCCTTGGCCATAGCTATGAAAAGAGCTTTGAACAGGGACTGCTCTTATTGGGAAGAAGTATGCGACAAGTGGAAATCAACCTTTCATATTCGTCAAAAATATTTAATTGAATTGATGCTGCCAAATGCACGTTTCAGGACGACTCCGGTAAGAAATATAGAAAGGCTACAATAACGCATGCTCAGGTGTGCTTAGTTATACACATTTCGAGCATCAATGACTATCAACGCAAAATCAATGAAATAGTAAATAAGTTCTACTCATCTGGGATGACCATCCAACCATTTATAATTTTCGTGGTTATTTCTGACATTGACTTAAATGGCTTTTATATTTATATCGATGGAAATTTAGTAAAATTCAGTTCATTTATTGAAAGTCTAGATATTTGTTTTAAAAATTTTTCAAGTTTTGGCACTAAAGTACCCAATAGCCTGTCAAGAACCGTGGGTTCTTATCCAAAAAATATTATTGATACCAACTTTGACATAAAGACATCGAATATTTCATCACTTTTAGAGTATTTGCAAAATTTAAAAATTCTCAAAATGTTTATTTGCTTCAAATGTGACAAGGTGTTTGATACGCCAAGAAACTTAACTCATTTTAAAGTTGATCATTTAATGAATGCAACATTTTTTTATTAATTAAATGTGCCCAAACTAATTGTAGTCAAACGTTTTATTTGGCAGCCCATTTACATACATATTATTCAAGTCTCTAAAATTAAGTCATTCGTAATACAAAATAAAAACATGTAAGTAATTGTTAAAAAAAAATGTTTGTAAAATGGTTCGAACGTCATTTGCATGCATATGAAATAGGACATCTGATACAAGAAATGGAAATTATTCAAATTGAAAATTTTTGTACTCCTCCCCTTCATTTGTATCCCCTAAGCAACAGTAAAACATATGTACGAATAAAATATACTTAAAAACAAATGTAATAAAAAACATCTCGTAATGTAAATATTAAATTGTCTTTAATTATTTTTGGAAGATATTGTTTAAGTATTGATATACGTCAATCAAGACTGCGCTTACTTATATACAGAATATTATGTACTTACTTATTAAGTATATAACATCTTGAATCAAGTATAAAATCCGTGTTTCAAGAATGTTATGTACTTACTTTTTGAGTATGTGTGATATTGGACCAAGTTTCCGTAAACTTAAATCAATATGGATAAAACTTATTTTAAGAACACTGTGCACGTACTTTTCAAGTATGTGAGATCTTGAATCAAGTTTCAAGTAAACTCAAATCAAGATGGTTTACTCTTTAAATAAGAATTTTATACACTTAGTTTTTAAGTTCGTGCATTCTTGAATTGAGTTCTCAAAAACTTTAATCAAACTCTGACGTACTTATTTTAAGAGTTAAAAAATACTTATATTTTAAGTACACATGATCTCAAATCGGAACTTGTTTCAAGAGTTTTAAGAACTTGATTTAAGTCTGACGTATTCTTAAATCAAGAATCCAGAATTAAAACAAGTAAGAAAGGCTACAGTCGATCGAGACGACTGTAAAAGACCCCTGTACTCCCTTAGTAGTGCACATTTGTATTCAAATTTTCAAATGAAATTTTAAAATTTTAATTTTATATGTACATTTTGAATTGAAATTTAAAAAATATTAAATTAACAATTCACATTGCCAGCATTCGAACCAACAACCTCAGACCAACGCGCCGCAACCCTATCAGTTGCACCACGCACCACTTTCAAGAATTCTCCGATTATCAGCATTTACCTGAGTGAAAGAAGTATATGTGCATTGATATTATTTAAAATATAACTTATAAGATAACAATAAAGAAAAGTACAGTCGAGCGCGCCCGACCGTATAATACTCTCTGCATTTGTCCCGATTAAATTATTAAAATCGGTATCGAGATATTACAATGTGAATTACTTGCATTAAAACACGTTGAAACAAAAACAATCTAAGCATAATCAAAAACATCTGTTTGTTTGTATTCGAATACACATACGTTTGACAATATACGATGCATGCATGTATGTATGTGTGTATTCGGCGCTGCCAGCAACCGCGGGCAGCGCTGCCGACACACAGGCAGCGAAAACGTTCGAACATGTGCTTGTGTGTTTCTATCTCGCTTGCACCTATGGGTTGATATTGCGTTCAATTATCAATATTGTAACTCTTCTAGTTTTCTTGTTTATAGTCCGATTTTAATGCAACTTTCAGTATAGTTTAATATAGTTAGTCTCCACACGAATTATATAATTACAATACTGTACGATAAGAACAAGTTCCCCAAACCCGGCATTGAAGGTTGCAGACTTTTTTATCAAATGTGGGAAAAGTGGGCGTGGCAGTCCAAAATTTTAGATGGCAATGCAACTATGCTGTCGCTAGGAACCTCCCGTACCAATTGGTGAGCCTAGGTGCCATAGTTACTGAGATATTTGCCGAAAACACCAATTTTTTCCGAGGTGTGTCCAGTTTTTTGCTTATTGTGGGCGAATGGGGTGTGGCATCGAAAAAAAAAACAAGATTCTTGTATTGACTGACTAAATATGTGATCGTTTGACACCAATCTCGAACTTGTAGCTCTTACCATCTCTGAAATCTGTTTGTTCATACGGCCAGACAGACAGACGGACAGACGGACATGGCTATATCGACTCGGCTTGTGATGCTGATCAAGAATATATATACTTTATGGGGTCTGCCACGCCTCCTTCTGCCTGTTACATACTTTTGCACAAACCCAATATACTCTTGCAGAGAGTATAATAACAAATTGTAACTGAGTAACGGGTATCCTAAAGTCGCGAGGCGTACTCTAAAAAAGAGTAGAGGGGTCTTTTAGGTTTGTCAGAAGCGATATGTGCGTAACAGGCAGAAGGAGGCGTGGCCGACCCCATAAAGTATATATATTCTAGATCAGCATCAACAGCCGAGTCGATATAGCAATGTCCGTCTGTCTGTCTGTCTGTCCGTCCGTCCGTATGAACACCTGGATCTTTTAAACTACAAAAGCTAGAGACACCAAATTTGGAATGAAAGTCCGTTATCTTCGCGAGCAGATAAAGTTTATTTCAAATTGTTGCCACGCCCCTTACCGCCCCCCGCAATGAGCAAAAAACCAGACACACCTCGAAAAAAATTTAGTTTTAGGCCAATAACTCAGTAACTATGGCACTTAGGAACACCATTTCTGGTAAACAGGTTGCTAGAGACATCCTTAATGCAATGCCATTAAAATTTTGAGCTGCCACACCCCTTTCCCCACATCAGCTAAAAAACTTTTTACGCTTTAATGCCGTTTTTAAGGCATTTATTCATATAGTAGAGTGTTGTAATTCAACATTCGTATAGAGACATATAAAATCAAACTATTCAGAAAGGGGCATCAACATACTACCTTTAACAAAAGAGCTACTGCGTTACAAAGTTTGTTATTTAACTGCAATATCACTTACGCGCGAGAGCGAGACAGAAACATACAAACACATGTTCGAACGTTTTCGATGCTTGTGTGGCGACAGCGCTGCCGGCAGACGCTGGCCGCGCCGAATACACACATACATACATACATGCATACATATAATTTCAAACGAATGTGTGTTTGTATGAATAATATGTAAATGCTGATATTCGGAGAATTCTTGAAAGTGGCGCGTGGTGCAACTGATAGAGTTTGTCTGAGGTTATAGGTTCGAAAAGCTGGCAATGCGAATTGTTAAATTATTTTTTTTAATTTCAATTGAAATTGAATACAAACTACTATGAGAGTACGGGGTCTTTTATAGTCGGCTCGGTCGACTGTAGCCTTTCTTACTTGTTTTTTTTTTCGTTTAATAAAAACATATTACATATCAATGAATTTACTTAAGCCGCTTAAACTAAAGAGTGTGCTATTATTAGTAAGGCTGAAGTCTATTTCCTTGAAAATCCGCGAGGGTCGAAATTTCGAGTCCAGTAAATTTTATTATTTGTCATCTACTATTTTAATTACGAGTTGTTTTTATACTCTCTGCAAGAGTATATTGGGCTTGTGCAAAAGTATGTAACAGGCAGAAGGAGGCGTGGCAGACCCCATAAAGTATATATATTCTTGATCAGCATCACAAGCCGAGTCGATATAGCCATGTCCGTCTGTCTGTCTGTCCGTCTGTCTGTCTGTCTGTCTGTCTGTCCGTATGAACAAACAGATTTCAGAGATGGTAAGAGCTACAAGTTGGAGCTTGGTGTCAAACGATCACATATTTAGTCAGTCAATACAAGAATATTTTTTTTTTCGATGCCACGCCCCATTCGCCCACAATAAGCAAAAAACTGGACACACCTAAGAAAAAATTTGTGTTTTCGGCAAATATCTCAGTAACTATGGCACCTAGGATCACCAATTCAGGAACGGGAGGTTCCTAGCGACGGCATAGTTGCATTGCCATTTAAAATTTTGGACTGCCACGCCCACTTTTCCCACATTTGATAAAAAAGTCTGGAACCTTCAATGCCGGGTTTGGCGAACTTGTTCGTATCGTACAGTATTGTAATTATATAATTCGTGTGGAGACTAACTATATTAAACTATACTGAAAGGCGCATTAAAATCGGATTATAAACAAGAAAACTAGAAGCGTTACAATATTGATAATTGAACGCAATATCAACCCATAGGTGCAAGCGAGATAGAAATACACAAGCACATGTTCGAACGTTTTCGCTGCCTGTGTGTCGGCATAACCCTTGAGTTTTGGAAGCCGGAAAACTTTTGACTGCCTCAAGATGACGGTTTTTCACTTCTGTGCTCAGATGTGAGGCCTTTATTAAATCTAGAGCACTTGAAATATGCTCTGCAGTTAAAATTGAGTTTAGCTTTGTCGTATTAAATACTGGCATCGTCATTTCTATAAAACAAATGGATAGCGTCGTTTGGCAACTGACTTTGAACGGAAATTCGGGAACTAATTAAACTAATATCACTTGACGTCATTTGACCGGATGCCATGTTATTGAGTGCAATTGCAAAAGCTTGGTCATCTCGCTGTCGCATTATCTCTGTGAGTTCAAAGAACTTGAAAGAGTCCCACAGAGACGACCCATAAATGGCACTGTTTGGGTCATGCGAAGGTGAATTGGATTTGAAAATCCATCGATCTCCAACAGGGCTTAGCTGTCTAAGATCGCCGAAAACGATAACAGAAATCCCTCCAAATGCTAAATCTCTGTTATCTAATATTTGTTTGAGGCGAGAGTCCAAATAGGAAAACATTTTGGCACCGACCATCGAAATTTCGTCAATAATAAGAACTTTAAGATCAATAAATCTTGAACGGAGGGTATTAAATTACAATAATTTCCTCAACCGATAATCAAAATATCGAGAACATGTTACAGAATCAGTGCGGATCAATCGCACTTTCTCATTTGAAGGCAACATTGATGCATCGTCCTCTGTAACTTCTTGCTTGTCCACATTCTTTTTCAAAAGGAAAAGCAGCTCTAACCACCTACTTTCTGCAGCCGACAAAGTAATAAAGAAAGTCATCTTTCTGCTTCCCAATGAGCAGGAGACGTGCGAATACCTTTCAGGACCCTATAGCCATCATCGTGGCGCATAAGATGGTCCATATGTTCTTCATTAAGAGTGTTAGAAACAGTTATGGGACGTGAGGCAGTCCCGTCAAGCAAATGGAAGTATTGTTTCTAATAGTAATGAGCTCTAACTTTTTATAATTGAAGAACAACTTATCAATTCTACAACCTCTCCTACCAAAATTTCGAAGCTCAGATCTAACAATGGTTGTAAAACTTTCTGAAGACTTTCTTTTGTTGCCAGCATATAAGGAAGGGAATGCTAATTCCTCACAATCAGCATCCATAATCATTTCTAGGGGTCTTTGGCCTTCGCCAGGAACAATCACTATTCTTTGCATAGCAACATTGCCAAGCAGAGTTTCTTGACCACCAGGATTAAGCTACTCTGTTTCAAGATCCCTTTCAGGTTGAAAAGTTGTTGAAACTCTCGATTGAGCTGTTCAACTAGCTCAGCATCTGCTTGAGAGGCTATGAATGGAACAGTATCGGAAGTAAAATTTGAAATCCACTGTTCATTTAAAACTATATTGTGCTATATATAAAGCTCTGTTGTAACTAAAAACCTAATTGCTTCTGCAATCTTTAAGGGCCTAATGGTTTCAACCATGGTTATATTCCATCCTACGTCTAAGGTGGAGCTGTATTACTTCTGCTTCATGAAAGGCTCGTGGAAGGGAAGTCACGATACTGCTAACTGGAATTGGAACATTCACTACAGCTCCTTTGATTGCACTTTGGCGACCGACACCTAAGACCTTAATGACCATGAATGGTAGTCGAGGAGAAATAAGTCGCTCTTCTAAAGGAGTTAAACCTTTAAGGCAATCGGGAAGATCTGGAAAATCTAACCCATTTGTAATGGAAAATTTTGGTTTCCTTCCAGCTTTTATATTTCTGCAACAAGTGTTGCAGAATTTATAAATGTCTTCCTCAGATGAAAACTCCTTCGAAAGACTTAAAATATCAGCGCTAAATTCGTTGTGACTTTCAATAAAACCACGAGAAATTCTGCTGAGTTGATGGGGAAACCACAGGCCTTTGCAACAAAGTCAAACCTGATTTGGACCCAGCTTTACTAAACTATTAAAACTTCTAATTTGAGCTTCTAATGGTAGGTAGGTTCAATATCGTCCTGAGAAATATTCGCACGATTCGTTCTCATACGATCTGCATTTCGGCTATTTTCTAAGACCCTATTTTCAAAACTACTTCTGTTTTGGCTAACTCTCTGACTAAGACGTCTTAACGCGTCCAAAGTTGCTTGCCGCTGCAACAATCGAGCACTTTGTCTTCGAGTAGTGTTCGCATATCTTTCAATAATCCTCAGAACAGGATTATTCCTAGCTTGCGATCTCTGCATCCTATCTCTTTCTCTCTCTAAAATTCTTCGCCTAACATCTGTCCGACTAACTGCGCGAACTTTCGTGTTACGCTGTTGTTCGGTGTCCCTTAGAGTGAGGTTTTGTCGTCGTGAAGCTCTATTTGCTCTATCAGACACTCTTTCCCGCTCTCGAACCCAATTTCTTGTTCGAGCCTGCCTCCTAGCCCGAGTATTTTCCTCTCTCTCGACTGCTCTAGCACGCGCAGATGCAGTTTGTCTCGATAAACGAGGCATTTTTAAAACTTTATAAAATTAACAAAAAGCAACAGAAAATTAATAATAAATAAAGGAGTTTATAAAAAATGAACCTGTAATAATAAAGTAAAATATGAAAATAAAATTTAATAAATGATTGGAAACAATATAATTATTTATACACAAGATAATTATTTGCAATGAAAATAATTGAAATCGTATATTAAATAATTAAATTATTGGAAAACAAAAATTTATTAATGTATATTGTATAAATAAAGAAATATATATTAAATGTTAATATTAAAAACGTTATTTAAAAAAAAATACAAAAAATATACTATAAAATGAATATTTTGAATTATTCAAAATTTTATAGTTATTAATCAATAAATAATAAATTTAAATTAGCAACAATCGTGCAACTTGCTTGTATCCGTCGATGAAAACTAGCCGCAATCTTACACACACGCACCGATAATGTAATGAGATCAATTAATATAGTGTTTTATCCCACTGGGTGTTAATTGAGGAAAGCATGCAACTATCAGTAATGTGAGGTAAGAAAACAGAATTAGAGGATGGGAGATTATAGGGGTAAGAGAAGTTAGTAGGCAAACTAGAGGTGTAAGTTGATTGAAAAAAGGTAGCAAAGAGATCGGAAGCAGCCGAGTCATTGATTACTTTACAGGAATTGAAAAAGAAGGAATTGGGTAAGGTACTAGATTTACGTTTAGAATTAAAAATATAGAATTGTTTCTTGCAGCGAACGAGATAACTTTCATAGCATTGAGAATTGAGAAGGGTAAAGCCAGCTTTAATTTAGAATAACTTAAAAAGTCTAAGATAGAACCTGTCTGCTTAAACTTTTAAAAATTTTTAGGTTTTTGTTTTTTAAGTTGATAGTCTTGGTAAACCAAGGTGGTTTACGTGAAACGGAATTTAAAACACAAAATGTAATGCAGACATCAAAGATTGAGTTTAAAATGTTGTAAAAATACTCGACAGCTATGTTAATATCATTCGTGCTGATAAGATGAGCCTATTGCCAAGGTCGATCAACTAACGTTTCTTCATAATAATAGGATTGAGTAAGTTTTAATCATATTTTTCTAATTTCAACTTATTTATTATTAAATAATATTTTCTCTTTTGGTCAAATATTTTGGTATATTTTGATAATATAATATTAATTTTATATAAATAATTATAATATGGGTAGCGGAAAGACTTGCACCATAGAGGAAATGCGATTGATTCACCGGCTAAGTCAATCCGGCAAAAAGCCAGCAGAAATAGCTCGGCTTATGAATTGTTCGAGGAAGATGGTCTATAATGCACTTGAATTAGTGAAAAAAAGTGCAATATACCTAAATGAAAGCAAAACCAGGAAATCAAAGCCTAGAAAGACTGACCCGTTCATTATTAAGGCCATAGCACGCAAGAGCAAGGTTGATCCTTTTAAGTCTGCTCGTGAGATTATGGTGGAAATAAATGATGATTATCACTTAACCGTATCCCGAAAACTTATATCGAGACGGTTGAATGAAAATTTGCTATTTGGACGATTGGTATTCAATACCCAAGGTCAAATGTCAGAAGCTAGTGAAGAGTATGAGCAGAAGATGTCAGGCTGTCATCGAAAATAATGGTTACAGTACTAAATACTAAATTTAAGATCCGTTTTTAGTTAGTTAGATCGGTTTAATATAGTTAGTTTTTGAAAAAAAAAAAGAATTAGTTTAAAAGTGTGTCAATTATGTGACCAGGCAATTTTGTTTTTTTTTATTTAATTTTTAAATTTTTTTTAGTTGATTATATTAAAGTTAATTTTTTTTTTTTGTGTTTTTCATTAGGTAAATAAGTGGGCTTGAAAATGCCACTCAATATATTTTCCTTATTACTATTATTTAATAAAAATTGACATTTAAAAATATAAAATTTTTTTTTTTTTGTGCCAATTATGTGACCATAGCTGTACTTCCTTCAATTGAACTACGATGTACTGACTGACAGCTGACTATCGTGATACTACACCATTTGATATCGTGCTTGTCAGATGAGGCGTTAGGCACCATCAGAGCCTTCCAGGCATCTGACGCAAATTACCCAAAGGCATTGGAGAGTTTAAGTCGGGTATACGACAACAAGATCCTGATCTTCTTTGATACTCTCGCCCAATTTTTCGACATTGAGCCGATGTCCAAGCCATCGGCAATGGGAATTCGAGCGACAGTTGACTCAGTATCGGCTATTTTGGACTCGCTAATGTCGGTTGGGAATGAGGAAGACTTTGCTAACTCAATTCTAATATACACAGTTATGTCAAAGGGTGATCCTCATGCGAAATCGAAGTATGAGGAGCAACTGGACCATAACCAGTTGCCGAAATGGCTTTGAACAAGCGATATCAGCACATATCCGCTGAAGAAAGTTCAAAGTCTAGGATGAAGCAGAAATCCGACATCAAACATGCAAAGAAATCGTCATTTGCATGCACGAGTGTCGAGAAAGATGTGGAACCCAAATGCAATTTTTGCAGTGCCAAACACATACAGACACAAGCCCACGCCTGAGACTCGTAAGGCAAAAAACACCAACACTAAATGACCTCTTTACACAAACCTGCATACAATAATATTATTAATTTTAGATTAAGCTGTATAACTTATCGAATAATTATACTAAAGATATTATACACAATTTTCTGCACATATGTATGTATCAGAGACCTGCAACGAGTACACTCGAGTACGTTCGAACTTTTCATCAAACGATCGGGTAACGAGTAATTCAACGGGCTGTCCGAAAATGGTTCGAATCACAACGATCAGTTGTCCGTTTTCAAACCTTCGAACGATCAGCCCCATAGATCGTCTGCTGATCGTTGGCTGATCGTTGGCTGATCGTTCGATTGGCAAACGAGTATTCCAACGAGTATACGAACGCAACCTGTCCTGATCGTTTTTTCAGTACAAACGTTTGAGTAACAAGCAAGTTCGTTGGTTCGCTTGCGTTGCGTGACGTTCGCAGTGTTGTCATTTATAAAATGAAAATATGCTAGTTCTAGCGGAAAAAAAGCAAAATGGCTAAATTTCAATGAAAAATAATAAGAAAAATGTTTAAACATTTATTTTTCTTCTTTTTTATTATTAATAAAATCAAAACCCACAGTGCATAATATAAAAAAAGAAATAATTGTAATATATGTGCATTGATTTTCCCATGTACACATAAGTAAAAGCTAGATCTGGCGGAAAACAATTTAGAGAGCAACACTGATGGCACTCGCAACAATCTCGAGACTTGCCTTTGTTTGTGTGTATTAGTGCGAGCAAGTATTGATATGTTTGACATACCACGCATTTCGCTTATATTTTTTAAGACACAAAAACCCAAAAGGAAGAGTTTCTACCTGCTGCAAATATTGCGCTAAATGCAAAACAACCCCTTTTACAAAACTCAGAGAGTCATACTCTGGGCAAACAAGGGAATTTCAAAAGGTCAGCCCATCTATGTTTATCTGTTGAGCGTTACAAAGGGTTTCCAAATTACCATTGTAATGCTGATTTCTATAAATTGTCACATTTAAATTCTATAAAAAACTTATGATCAAAATACTAAAAACAGAATTTCATTTATTATTAAATGTCAATGTATTTAAATTACATTCTTTAAAGCCGTCAAATCATTTAGTCTAGTACCACCGCTGAGAATATTTCATGCAAAATATTATAAGTTTCTGTTTGGCCTGCTTAAAACATGTTGTATAACGGCAAAATACTGAGTATATACTCGAGTAAAACGAGTATAAGCATGCCCGCGGCACGCACACCAAACGATCGGGTATCAAATTTGTTCGAACAAAACGATCACGAGTAAGCGTTCGAGTATACTCGAAATTTTTATACTCGTTGCAGGTCTCTGGTATGTATGTACATACGTACATGCAAAAGCGCGGCAAGTTGTGTGTCGTATAATCTAAAATTAATATTCACTAAATTCACTATCACTAAACTTATTTTAACGGTCACAATTATTACTATATAAATTATATATTTTATTGGGTAAATAATCGTATGAAATAACTCCATTGGTTTTTTTTTTTCGAGCGAACGAATAATGTGCTTTAAAATCATCTGCAGCGAAGTAACGGTGAAAATCATACCAAAACAGAGCGAAAAACTTCGGAACAAGTACCAAAGAACGATTAAATGCCGAACAAATGAACAACATACTTCAATTGAACTGCTATAAGCAGTTCAAATGTACAAACGCCCTTAAGCAAGTGCAAATCATAAGCAAAAACAAGAAAGAAAAGTGCAGTCGAGCGCGCCCGACCGTATAATACTCTCTGCATTTGTCCCGATTAAATTATTAAAATCGGTATCGAGATATTACAATGTGAATTACTTGCATTAAAAGACGTTGAAACAAAAACAATCTAAGCATAATCAAACACACATTTGTTTGTTTGTATTCGAATACACATACGTTTGGCAATATGTATATGATGCAAATATGTATGCATGTATGTGTGTATTCGGCGCAGCCAGCGACCGCGGGCAGCGCTGCCGACACACAGTCAGCGAAAACGTTCGAACATGTGCTTGTGTGTTTCTATCTCGCTTGCACCTATGGGTTGGTATTGCGTTCAATTATCAATATTGTAACGCTTCAAGTTTTCTTGTTTATAGTCCGATTTTAATGCGCCTTTCAGTATAGTTTAATATAGCTAGGTCTCCACACGAATTATATAATTACAATACTGTACGAAACGAACAAGTTCGCCAAACCCGGCATTGAAGGTTCCAGACTTTTTTATCAAATGTGGGAAAAGTGGGCGTGGCAGTCCAAAATTTTAAATGGCAATGCAACTATGCCGTCGCTAGGAACCTCCCGTTCCAGAATTGGTGATCCTAGGTGCCATAGTTACTGAGATATTTGCCGAAAACACCAATTTTTTCCGAGGTGTGTCCAGTTTTTTTGCTTATTGTGGGCGAATGGGGGTGGCATCGAAAAAAAAAATTCTTGTATTGACTGACTAAATATCTGATCGTTTGACACCAAGCTCGAACTTGTAGCTCTTACCATCTCTGAAATCTGTTTGTTCATACGGACAGACAGACAGACAGACAGACGGACAGGCGGACATGGCTATATCGACTCGGCTTGTGATGCTGATCAAGAATATATATACTTTATGGGGTCTGCCACGCCTCCTTCTGCCTGTTACATACTTTTGCACAAACCCAATATACTCTTGCAGAGAGTATAAAAATATGCATACATAATATGTATTACATATGTATACATGCATGTATATATGTACATATTATTAAATGTTTGTACACATAAATAAGTTTACAGAAATGTTTTATATTACGTATTTCCTCTTATTTCAGGTGGATATAACTTAAAAATTCACAAAAATTCAAATAAACAATATTATAATTTAAAATAGTGTTTGCCGCATGAAATTGCTTAAAATGTAATATATGTATGTAAATATTAGATATTTTATGACTAGACTTGATCCTACGATCCATGCGGAGTTGCAAAACAATGAACAACAACTCTAGCAATAAGAACACGATCAAGTTGATCGGATCTACTGCTCAGTATTGTCAATTATTTTCATTGATATGCCATAATTATAAATTCAACAAAAATTAATAAAAATGTGTTGTCTGAGACGGCAATCGAACCGTCAGCCTCTAGTTAAATCTCAACTGCAGGTTTCTTAACCGATTAGACCACACTCTTTGAGATACCATTAGTAGTTAATGCAGGTAAACATAATTGATAATCTGCGAGTTTGGTTGCGATAGCTTAACCACAACTATATGTCTTCATAGAAATTTTTTATTTTTTGACCGATTTGTCCTATGGGCGCTATAGGCTATAGTTGTCCAATCTGGATCAAACTTGGTAAGGGTACACATAATAATCATGTACACATAATCTGTGAGTTTGGTTGCGATAGCTCAACCACAACTATATGTCTTCATACAAATTTTTTATTTTTTACCGATTTGTCCTATGGGAGCTATAGGCTACAGTTGTCCGATCTGGATGAAATTTGGTGGGCATACTTAGAATAATTATGTACACAGAATCTGTGAGTTTGGTTGCGATAGCTCAACAACAACTGAATGTCTTCATACAATTTTTTTAGACCCCGTACTCTAAAAAAGAGTATAGGGGTCTATTAGGTTTGTCAGAAGCGAAATGTGCGTAACAGGCAGAAGGAGGCGTGGCAGACCCCATAAAGTATATATATTCTAGATCAGCATCAACAGCCGAGTCGATATAGCAATGCCCGTCTGTCTGTCTGTCCGTCCGTCCGTCCGTATGAACACCTAGATCTTTTAAACTACAAGAGCTAGAGCCACCAAATTTGGAATGAAAGTCCGTCTATATTGCAGGCAGGTTAAGTTTATTTCAAATTTTTGCCACGCCCCCTACCGCCCCGCAAATTGTAAAAAACAGTTTTCATTGCACTACAACTTTGAAACTATGAAAGCTATCGTAACCAAATTTACACAGTAGGTGTATGGTACAACTATAAGTATTTTTGTATGCGCCCTACAAGGAGTACGGGGTCTTATACAGTCGGCACGTCGACTGTAGCCGTTCTTACTTGTTTTTGCTCTGTTTTGAACATGAGTTTTCACCGTTACTTTGCTGCAAAAGATTTTAAAGCATAATCATTCGTTCGCTCGAAAACTCAAATTGCGTTATTTCCTACATTTATTAACGAGATAAATTAAACAAGCTGTATAGAAATAATTGTGATAGTCCTAATAAGTTAAATGACATTGAATTTAGTGTATGTTAATTTTTATACTCTCTGCAAGAGTATATTGGGTTTGTGCAAAAGTATGTAACAGGCAGAAGGAGGCGTGGCAGACCCCATAAAGTATATATATTCTTGATCAGCATCACAAGCCGAGTCGATATAGCCATGTCCGTCTGTCCGTCTGTCCGTCTGTCTGTCTGTCCGTCCGTATGAACAAACAGATTTCAGAGATGGTAAGAGCTACAAGTTTGAGCTTGGTGTCAAACAATCAGATATTTAGTCAGTTAATACAAGAATCTTTTTTTCGATGCCACGCCCTATTCGCCCACAATAAGCAAAAAACTGGACACACCTCGTGAAAAATTGGTGTTTTCGGCAAATATCTCAGTAACTATGGCACCTAGGATCACCAATTCTGGTACGGATGTTCCTAGCGAGAGCATAGTTACATTGCCATTTAAAATTTTTGACTGCCACGCCCACTTTTCCCACAATTTATAAAATAGTTTTCAAGCTTCAATGCCGTTTTTTCCGTATCGTACAGTATTGTAGTTTATAACTGGTGTGGAGACTAACTATATTAAACTATCCTGAAAGGCGCATTAAAATCGGACTATAAACATGAAAACTAGAAGCATTACAATATTGATAATTGAAAGCAATATCAACCCATAGGTGCAAGCGAGATAGAAACACACAAGCACATGTTCGAACGTTTTCGCTGACTGTGTGTCGGCAGCGCTGCCCGCGGTCGCTGGCTGCGCCGAATACACACATACATACATACATATTTGCATCATATACATATTGCCAAACGTATGTGTATTCGAATACAAGCAAACAGATGTGTGTTTGATTATGCTTAGATTGTTTTTGTTTTAACGTGTTTTAATGCAAGTAATTCACATTGTAATATCTCGATACCGATTTTAATAATTTAATCGGGACAAATGCAGAGAGTATTATACGGTCGGGCGCGCTCGACTGTACTTTTCTTTCTTGTTTTAGATTGGGCGACACAACTTGCCGCGCATTTGCATGTATGTATGTACAGACATATGTGCTGCAAATTGTGTGAAAAATCTTTAACATAATTATTAAATTAATTATACAGTTAAAGTGTGTAATCTAAAATTAATTATACTATTTTAAGTTTGTGTAAAGAGAACAGTTAGTGTTAGTGTTTAGTGCCTTACAAATCTCAGGCGTGCGCTTGAGTCTGTATGTGTGTATTTGCATACGTATGTACTTGCGTTTATCAAACAGTGCAAGCAGTGCAAGCAGTTTACACAGTGGGATAAAACACAATATTAATTGATCTTTTTATACTCTCTGCAAGAGTATATTGGGTTTGTGCAAAAGTATGTAACAGGCAGAAGGAGGCGTGGCAGACCCCATAAAGTATATATATTATTGATCAGCATCACAAGCCGAGTCGATATAGCCATGTCCGTCTGTCCGTCTGTCCGTCTGTCTGTCTGTCTGTCTGTCTGTCTGTCTGTCTGTCTGTCTGTCTGTCTGTCCGTCTGTCCGTATGAACAAACAGATTTCAGAGATGGTAAGAGCTACAAGTTCGAGCTTGGTGTCAAACGATCAGATATTTAGTCAGTCAATACAAGAATCTTTTTTTTTCGATGCCACGCCCCATTCGCCCACAAAAGCAAAAAAACTGGACACACCTCGTGAAAAATTGGTGTTTTCGGCAAATATCTCAGTAACTATGGCACCTAGGATCACCAATTCTTGTACGGGAGTTCCTAGCGACAGCATAGTTGCATTGCCATCTATAAATTTGGACTGCCACGCCCACTTTTCCCACAATTTATAAAATAGTTTTCAAGCTTCAATGCCGTTTTTTCCGTATCGTACAGTATTGTAGTTTATAACTGGTGTGGAGACTAACTATATTAAACTATCCTGAAAGGCGCATTAAAATCGGACTATAAACAAGAAAACTAGAAGCGTTACAATATTGTTAATTGAACGCAATATCAACCCATTGGTGCAAGCGAGACAGAAACACACAAGCACATGCTCGAACGTTTTTGCTGCCTGTGTGGCGGCAGCGCTGCCCGCGGTCGCTGGCTGCGCCGAATACACACATACATACATGCATGCATCATATATTGTCAAACGTATGTGTATTCGCAACAAACAAACAGATGTGTGTTTGATTATGCTTAGATTGTTTTTGTTTCAACGTGTTTTTTAATGCAAGTACTATTCATTGTAATATCTGGATACCGATTTTAATAATTTAATCGGGAAAATGCAGAGAGTATTATACGGTCGGGCGCGCTCGACTGTACTTTTCTTTCTTGTTACTTAATTCGTGCGTGTGTTTCGGTTTGCGGTTTTCGCGCAAGTTTTCATCGGACGGACGGAAACAAGCAAGTTGCATGATTGCAATTAAATATACTATTTATTAATAATAACAATAAAGTATTTTCCTATTATTAACACTTAATAATTTCTACTTTATTATTTAGAACTTATCAAACTAATAAATATTTCTTTATTAAGTGCCTTACCATTACACTAACTAAATTTAAACAATTAAATATTAATTTTATAATTTTATTACAATTATATTATTTTACATTTAATGTATAATTAAAAAAATTAATTTTTGGCTTGTGTATATTAAATTATATAATATACATTTTCAATTATTTACATCGCACATTATTATTTTAATATAATTAATTTTATTGTTTTAAATAAAAAATTTTAAATTTATTTTAATTTATTACATATTATATTTTTTTTTCAGATTAATTTTAATATACATTTTTTATATTATTTTTTAATTTGGTTGATTCTTCTCATTTAATTTTGTTTATTTTTCTCAGTTCAGAAAGTTTCGAAAAGGTCTCGTTTACCTAGCCAAACGGCATCTGCGCGTGCTAGAACTCGTCGTCTAAGGAATAGGTTAAACATAGGAAATGCAAACTCTCTCAGAGAACGTAGGGAAAATTCTTTGTATAGGGACGAAGAACAAGCTAATAATAGTGAGCGTCGTTCATCAAGAAGACTCTCCCATACCATAAGATCTCAGGAGCAAGTACAGAATTCTTTGCAAAGGCTGAATAGCAGGCAGAATCCGATAGTACAGGATACAGAGAGAGTGCAAAGCACTCGAGCTAGGAGGCAGGCTCGGACAAGTGACGGGGCTCACGGTGCTGAAAGACTCCGACTCAGGATAGGCGACAGGCACGGACAAGGAATGGGGTCCGGCAAAGGGAGAGATTGTACGATCGACAGAATAGATCCGTCCGTAGAAGTAATCCGGCCGTTCAAGCAGTTGAGAGAGATGAAAATTCTCAGGCTAGGCGACAAGCACGGACAAGAAATGGGGTCCGGCAAAGCGAAAGATTGTCGGATAGACAGAATAGAACAGGAGACGGCAGAGCTCTACAGAGAGGACAAACGAACAGAGACGTAACACCGAGCTTCGAGCAGCTAGTAGGACAAATGTTGGGCGACGAGTATTAGAAAGAGAAAGGGGTAGGATGCAGAGATCACAAGCTAGGAATAATCCCTAGACATGATTATGGATGTTGATTATGAGCAATTAGCATTCCCTTCCTTATATGCTGGCAACAAAAGAAAGTCTTCAGAAAGTTTTACAACCATTGTTATATCTGAGTTTCGAAATTTTTATAGGAGTGGTTGTAGAATTGATAAGTTGTTCTTCAATTATAAGAAGTTAGAGCTCATTACTTTTAGAAACAATACTTCCATTTGCTTGAGAAAGCACACTGCCAAACGTTCCATAACAGATTCTAACGCTCTTAATGAAGAACATATGGACCATCTTACTCGCAACGATGATGGCTATAGGGTCCTGAAAGGTATTCGCACGTCTCCTGCTCATTGGGAAGCAGAAAAAAGAAAGGTGATGGCCATGATTCGTCAGTTTGGGCTACCAACTTTCTTTATTACTTTGTCGGCTGCAGAAAGTAGATGGTTAGAGCTGCTTGTCCTTTTTGAAAAAGAATGTGGACAAGCAAGAAGTTTCAGAGGAAGATGCATCAATGTTGCCTTCAAATGAGAAAGTGCGATTGATCCGCACTGATCCTGTAACATGTTCTCGATATTTTGATTATCGGTTTAGGAAATTATTGTAATTTAAATTAATGAAAAAGCAGGGTGGTATATTTGGTCGTCATGTTCTACTGACGAGTAGAATTCCAACAGAGAGGCTCACCCCATATACATGGGATTTTTTGCCTGAAAGATGCCCCATAAATTGATTTGAACAATGTCGATTCTATTCCTCCAGTAATGGACTTCATTGACCAATTTATTAGTACAGATGTAACAGATGTAAGCCTCTCTCCATATATAGAATACCAAAAGCACAAGCATGGGCATTCATGCACACGTGAAGTGAGAGGAAACTCTATTTGTCGCTTTGGTATTCCATATTTCCCAATGCCTCAAACTCAATTTCAATTTCAATTTAAAATATATTAAAAACTTTTTAAATTTGTCATTCGATGCCGACATTATTGATCAGCTAAGCGTTTTTGAAAATTTTCTAGCTCATGATCGAGTGAACCTCTCTTACGAGGACTATGTATATGCCATTAGATCTGGTTTGAAGAAACCACAAATTCTCCTCAAAAGAACATTTGCTGCCATAAACGTTAATGCGTATAATAAACATATTCTTTCTATGCAAAGAGCCAATATTGATATTCAGTTTATATTGGACCCTTATGCATGCTGCATCTATATTATTAATTATATTAATAAATCTCAGAGAGAGGCATGTCACAACTGATGCGCGAAGCTATCGATAAGATTAACAGAGGCAATTTATCTATAAACAAGAAAGAATGCTATAGTCGCCTCGCGACTTTAGGATACCCGTTACTCAGTTTCAATTTTCGACCGATTGTTCCTATGTGAGCTATACGATATAGTAGTCCGATTTGGATTATTGTGGGCGAATGGGGCATGCCATCGAAAAAAAAAAGATTCCTGTATTGACTGACTAAATATGTGATCGTTTGACACCAAGCTCGAACTTGTAGCTCTTACCATCTCTGAAATCTGTTTGTTCATACGGACAGACAGACAGACGGTCAGACGGACAGACGGACATGGCTATATCGACTCGGCTGTTGATGCTGATCAAGAATATATATACTTTATGTGGTCGGAAACGCTTCCTTCAATGCGTTACAAACTTCGTGACAAAAACAATATACCCTCTGCAAGGGTATAATAATGTTTAACATAATTTTGGCAAATTTCACAAAATACTCAAAATTTTGCTGGCCAGAATAATAGGTGTGTTTCAGTAAACAAAAAAATATAAAAATATTTAAGAGTTTTTAAGTAAGCAAAAAGGTATTATTTTTTATTGAATATAATTAGATTGAAGCATAAAAATATTTATTTGCAACATTTAAATGAAACTAGATGGGTTGTGGAGTTCACTGCAGTGGTGAAGAGAGAAATCTCGTTCTTAAGCTTCGTGAAGAGGGTAAAACTTACAAATGCATTGCATCTATCAGAAAAAGAAATTAAATGAATAAATAATAACTCTCAATTTTTGATTTATGTTTTATATATAGATTGACTTTATATTTAAAGATTATTCTTTTTGTATGCAACATCGACACCACGTTACAGCTTAGGCTGTTTAAAAAAAGAAGAAGATGAACAGATTCAAGTGTGACCAGATTAACATAATCTAATAATTCATAACTTAGTGTTGTGTAATGTTATTGTTTAAATGTTGATGATATTCCAACACGCCCTCCTCAAACATAACATTACATTAATAATAAAGTAAATGATAATATTCAAAATTTAACTTATTCTTTCGTGGTTCGTGTCCATTCTGGGACTTATTCAGTGATCTAGCATTCGCTCTTTGGATTCAAGAAAAACCTAGAAAAACTTGAATCAGATAACTATTATAACTTAAAAATATTGTAACAATTCATTTGTTCAAATAAGACTACTTTAACAATTCAATTGTTCAAACAAAAAAATAAAAAATAGAATTAAGTCAATATTCATTTTAAAAATCCAATATGGATTCTCTCAGCATCGGTGTAGGTGTATCACTCTTCTTGCAGTAATCCCAATTTGTTTCGCAACTCCTTAAATCTTCCGGCTGGTAACGGCTTGGTGAAGATGTCAGCAAGTTGATTGTCTGTGGATATGTACTCGAGAGAAATCTCATTATTTTCTACTTGTTCTCTTGTAAAATGATATTTTATATCAATATGCTTTGCTCTTTTATGGCATGAGGGGTTATTTGCAATACTTATACAGCCTTGATTGTCTTCATAAATTTTAACTGATTTGTTGAGTTTAATATTAACACTACTTAAAAACGCTTTCAACCATAAAGCTTCTCTTACAGCTTCAAATAGAGCCATATACTCTGCTTCAGTTGATGAAGCTGCGACTGAATTCTGTCGTTTTGTATTCCAACAAATTAGGTTGGCATCGAACATTTTAAATAAGAAACCCGTTGTACTTTTTCTATCTACTTCATTACTACCCCAATCAGAATCTACATAACCCACTAATGTATTCTCAAAAATTGGATTCTTTTTAAAAACGAGTTTCATGTCAACAGTTCCTTTCAAATATCTAA
This sequence comes from Drosophila nigrodunni, assembly GCA_020829145.1. NCBI lineage: Eukaryota > Metazoa > Arthropoda > Insecta > Diptera > Drosophilidae > Drosophila > Drosophila nigrodunni. The sequence goes on from JACVCZ010000030.1 coordinate 189,108, forward strand.
CAACCCTTTTTTAGACATTTCCATAATTCTGCATTATTCTTGCTACTATATCTACTCAAAATATTTACAGCTGCAGTTAAATCTGGGCGTGTACATACCATAATATACATTAAACATCCAATAAGGTTACGACATGGAGCATTACATTCTTCATCTGAATTAAGTAACTCAAAATTCAATTTATTTGGTAGCGGAGTACTAACCGAGTTACAACTATCCATGTTATATTTATTTAAAATTCTTTTTTACATATGCAGCCTGGCTCAAATAAATTGTATCTTTATGCATTTCTATTCTGATACCAATAAAATGACGTATCGCATTTAAATCAGTCATTCTAAATTTTTTACTTAAATATAATTTGAAATTATTCATTCTTTCCATGTCTCCTGTTGCTATTACTACATCATCAACATATAACAGTACATATATGTTTTCTTTGATGTCACCTTTATCGAGAATATATATGCATCTATCTACTGTAGAGTTTACAAACTCACATTCTTTCAACGTTTGCTCAAATACTTGAAACCAGCATCTCGCTGCTTGCTTGAGTCCATATATTGCCTTATTCAATTTGCATATATGTCCAGTATTACATAATACACCTTGGGGAGGTTGCATATATATCTTCTCATTTAATGTTCCGTTCAGGAAAGCTGTTTTTACATCCATCTGATGTACTTTCAAATCATTCTGAACTGCTAATGACAATATACATCTGAAACTTGCAATTCTGGCAACGGGAGCAAATGTTTCCTCATAATCGACTTGGTATTTTTGAGTGAATCCTCTTGCAACCAATCTAGCTTTTGTGTTTTATTGGTATTCCTAGTTCATTATATTTAATAGAAAATACCCATCTACTATCTACAATATTTTTATCAACTGGCTTCTTTACAACTGTCCAGGTGTTATTAATTTCATGGGCATTCAACTCTGTCCTTATTGCTTCCTCCCAATCAGATCTATCGTTTCGATGTTTTATTTCTTCAAATGAAGTTGGGACTTCATCAAATATTCTATAAGCGTTTAAAACAAATTTGTTTAAACTATCATCGTCATCATCAAAATATGATACTTTAGGCTTAGTCTTTAGTCTTTCACTTTTTCTGCTTGGAACATTTGTATCCTCAGGATGATCAGCAGCTCTACAATCCTTACTCTCATTCGGGATATATATTTCCTTACTTTCATTCAGGAGATCGGTTTTTCTGTTTCTACTTTCTTTCGGAAAATTCAGTTTTTCACATTCCTTACTATCATTCAGGAATTTTTGTTTTATCATTTTCCGTACTATCATTCTGGAAATTAAACTGATCACATTCCTTACTATCATTCGTGAATTTTGTTTTATCACTTTCCGTACTATCATTCTGGAAATTAAACTGATCACATTCCTTACTATCATTCGTGAATTTTGTTTTATCACTTTCCGTACTATCATTCGGGAATTTTGTAACGCCAATAACTCACTCACTATTTTTTTGCGAGCGCCGAAACATCGCCTGCCGCATAGTTTAGGAATGAGTCACCTAAGTGCTTGATTAACACGCTCTTTGCACTTCGATCTGCCTGCTTCCAAGTACCGTCAACCTCCACAGGAAATTCCTCATCCACCACTTTAAGTATATTTAATTCACTTAACAAAGCCCTGACTCGAAATTTCCATACGGAATATTTCTCGCCATTAAAAGGTTTAATATTATTCTCCATTGTGTTTATGTGTATATATACACACACTGCTATATATACAACAAGAAAGAAAAGTAGTCGAGCGCGCCCGACCGTATAATACTCTCTGCATTTGTCCCGATTAAATTATTAAAATCGGTATCGAGATATTACAATGTGAATTACTAGCATTAAAACACGTTGAAACAAAAACAATCTAAGCATAATCGAACACTCATCTGTTTGTTTGCATGCGAATACACATACATATGTACGTTTGACAATATGTGCTGCATATATGTATGTATGTGTGTATTCGGCGCAGCCAGCTTCCGCGGACACCGCGTGTTTCTATCTCGCTTGATATTGCGTTCAATTATCAATATTGTAACGCTTCTAGTTTTCTTGTTTAAAACCCGATTTTAATGCGCCTTTCAGGATAGTTTAATATATTTAGTCTCCACACGAATTATAAATAACAATACGAACAAAATCGCTAAAAACGGCATTGAAGTTTGAAAACTATTTTATCAAATGTGGGAAAAGGGGGCGTGGCAGTTTAAATTTATAAATGGCAATGCAACTATGCTGTCGCTAGGAACTCCCTTACCAGAATTGGTGATCCTAGGTGCCATAGTTACTGAGATATTTGCCGAAAACACAATTTTTTACCGAGGTGTGTCCAGCTTTTTTTGCTTTTTGTGGGCGAATGGGGCGTGGAATCAAGCTCGAACTTGTAGCTCTTACCATCTCTGAAATCTGTTTGTTCATACGGACAGACAGACGGACAGACGGACAAACGAACATGGCTATATCGACTCGGCTTGTGATGCTGATCAAGAATATATATACTTTATGGGGTCTGCCACGCCTCCTTCTGCCTGTTACATACTTTTGCACAAACCCAATATACTTTTGCAGAGAGTATAAAAACAAGAAAGAAAAGTACAGTCGAGCGCGCCCGACCGTGGCATCGAAAAAAAAAAGATTCTTGTATTGACTGACTAAATATCTGATCGTTTGACACCAAGCTCGAACTTGTAGCTCTTACCATCTCTGAAATCTGTTTGTTCATACGGACAGACAGACAGACGGACGGACGGACAGACGGACATGGCTATATCTAAGCATAATCAAATATACAGGGTGGGCCATTTAAAGTGGAAGGATTTGTTTTTGCAATAGCAAAGTTAAAAGTGGAATTTTTAAAATTTTTTTTGAAATTCATTTATTTAGGACCAAGGAGATTTGTTTTAACTACTTTTTTGAATATGACATCTCGTGTCGTGGTCATAAAAAAAATGTCAGGAGGCGTTAAATCAGGTGATCTCGGTGGCCAGTCATAATCGCCGTTTTTCGACATTAATCTTCCGGGGAACATTTCGCGCAATAAATTGGTCGTGGCACGCGCTGTATGGCATGTAGCGCCGTCCTCTTGGAACCAGTAATTATCCAATTCATTTTCACGAACAAATGGCAACAAAAAATCGGTTATCATTGTCCGATAACGCTCCCCATTCATGGTTACCGTTGCTCCATTTTCGCTTTCAAGGAAGTACGGGCCGATGACTTTATCGTCATAAATGCCACACCACACAGTAACTTTTTGGTCGTAAAGAGGTTGCGTTTCGATGAATTGACAATTTTGAATATTCACTCCTCTATTCAAGTTGAAATGAAAATTGATTGAAATCAGACATTATGATTTTTTTGCCAAAAGCCACGTTCATTTTTGGCCATTTCGATGGTCCATTTCGCAAAATCAAGTCGACGTGGTAAGTCAGATGGGTTAAGTTGTTAAGCCACTTGAATTTTATACGGAAACATTTTTAAATCAACACGAATTATGCGACGGAGAGAGGTACGAGCGATGCCTAACTCTTGCGAACGATGGCGACCTGATGTCGATGGAGTTTCTGCAACACTGGCTCGAACGGCATCAATATTCTCGTCGGAACGTCTTTGTCGTTGTCTGGACAGATGACTGGCATTACCAACACTCCCCCCAGACGATATAAATTTGGCATATAATCGACGTACAGTGTTGTCTCCAGGCGATGTTTTAACTTTATCTTTATTTTTCCACGCACGTTTAGTTAACACAATTGAGAAGTTATTTTGAATGTACAGCTGAACAATTTCAGCGCGTTGTTTAGGTGTGATTACGTTATAAAGTTTGTTATTTAACTGCAATGTCACTTACGCGCGAGAGCGAGACAGAAACATACAAACACATGTTCGAACGTTCTTGATGCTTGTGTGGCGTCAGCGCTGCCGGCAGACGCTGGCCGCGCCGCATACACACATTCATACATACATGCATACATATAATTTCAAACGAATGTGTTTGTATGAATAATATGTAAATGCTGATATTCGAGAATTTTTGAAAGTGGCGCGTGGTGCAACTGATAGAGTTTGTCTGAGCTTGTACGTTCGAATGCTGGCAATGCGAATTGTTAAATTATTTTTTTAAATTTCAATTCAAAATGTACATATAAAATTAAAGTTTTTAAATTCCATTTGAAAATTTGAATTCAAATTGAATACAAATGCGCACTACTATGAGAGTACGGGGTCTTTTACAGTCGGCTCGATCGACTGTAGTCTTTCTTACTTATTTAATACTGTTTCTCGCCTAATATGCTCTTTAAAACATGTATTTATAACGTCGATTCGTTCTTCTGGTGGTATGATTTTAATTTTCAATACGTTTATTGCAAATACATGGTCAGCCAAGAGCTTACTTGCATTTGAGTCATTAGCTTGAAAAAAATTCTTGTTTATTGTTGCATTTCGGAAATGATTGGCTTTAAAAATGTTAAATACAGAAGATTTACATCATGGCTGAACAATGAATACAATGTCTTCGCTGTGAAACATTTTTCTTGCGTTGCTGCAATCCTGAAATGAAGTTTTTAGCTCGATCCATTGGTCAACAATTCTGCTAACAGCACTTTCAATCGAAAGCCATCGGGTTTCACAAACTCTCGGTATTTTGAGAGGGGCCTTAAAAATTTTAAGAGGTTTAGATAACAAATGTACAATAGTAATAAACATAGACAAGACTACAAACAACAGTGGTTACAAATTGGTCAGATATAAAAAGAAATACAGAAGTATTAGGTAACACTTGCAGTTATTAAAGGCATTAAAGACAAAAGACAAAAGACATAAAATACATATTTTGATTTACCTTATTATTATTAATAAGCTCAACAATTTTGCGGTAATCAGATTGACGCTTACTGCTTCTCGAGAACCAATTAAAGGTCTCATACACTATAAGTTCCAATCATTCTGGTAAAAAGTTTTTACATGCCGAATTTACCGATAATTGTAATGAGTGGCAAACACATTTGATTAATATTAATGAAGGTGCAACCTTCTTTAATTCTGTGTATACACTCGGTTTCGAGCCAACCATTACACTAGCGTTGTCAGTTCCGATCCCAATCAGATTGGCAATATCCAATTGCAATCTCTTAAACTCCTGGCAAAGGGTGTTAGCTATGGTCACAGAATCTCCTGCTTCTAAGGGAACAAGAGACAAAAATGTCGATGCCATTGACTGACGTTGATGGCTAAAATAGTTTATAACAACACCTAAAATAAAGTCTTATAAAAACCAGGTCCCTATTTTCATTAATTATACTTTGATTTACCTTACCAAGAGTCTTGCAGACACTGACATCAGTGCTCTTGTCCAGCAACAAACTAAATTTTGCATCACCGATATCGGTTTTGAGTTCATTTAGAAAACATGGTCCCCAAAACATTTTTAACAATATTTGTCCACATTGTTCTGTGCATTTTTAGGTTGGAAGCGTCTGAGAACTTGGCCGTGCACAAAATGCCCAAATGGTCGACTGGGTTAATTGCCGAATGTCTTGCGATGTAGATGAAACTTTCGGAAACATTATTTTATTTGTTTGATTAAAGCACTTTGCTGCGACTGCGTGCTTTGTTTTTAAGTGTCCATACAAGTCGCAAAGTTTTGCAACTATACTGGACGTTGGGCTCAATGGTGTAAGGAAGTTTCTAAGGCCGGGGTATGTCTCAGTCCGGCCAGGGCTACTTACAAAAAAATTTATAGATTTTGACTGGGAACGCCTGGTGAAAAAGACGCAGCGACATGATGATGGGCTGGCCGCTACCTAGCGGGAAAGGGAGCAAGAGTTTTGGGGAACAGGACCCGTGACTAGCGCGTCCGGGCGACGAGGGTTTCATTGGGTTCTGCACACGATTTCTGTTCAATAGAGGAGTACAGGCTGCCACTATTGCATAGCGATCTGGACACCCCAACACCAGTATACCCCACCACGAGGAGCGGAGTTGCGTGTGTATGCACTGCACGGGGAATCGACCGAGATGACCAGCTGTGAGAGTGACCGCGATGTACGCAAAGGATCACGGCTCTCGCTCAATAGGAGAGTACTGGCTACCACTATTGAGTCGAAATCCGGATCACCAACACCAGCACACGCCACCGTGAGGGCTACCAAACGAGGCCTTGGTAGTCATCGGCGCGGAATGGCTTGTGTATGCACTGTGCAGGGAAACCAACAGAGATGAGCAACAGCTCGAGTGAACGTGATGCGTACGATGGATCACAGCTTTCATCCAATAGGAGAGTACAGGCTACTACTATTGGGGAAAATCCGGATCATCAACACCAGCACACACCACCACGAGGACTACCGGACGAGGACTTGGTAGTCGTCGGCGCGGAGTTGCTTGTGTATGCACTGCGCGGATCACTCGGCACACTAGGGAGGAATGCAAACTACCACTTAAGTCACGCCCCACCTTTTGTCTTATGTTTTCTTTGCGTTTTATTTGTTACTCTCTATGTGGGCATATTTATTGTATATATATATATATAAAAAAGTATATAACCGGCCGCCTATCCGCACGTGAGCTGTCACTATATTTTCAATTAAACTTAAAAAGCTCACCGCGTTGGCCCTAGTTTTGTTTGTGTTGTTCCGTTGCGTTGTTCCGTGTCTTCTTATTCCTGGTCGTGTGGGGGTATCCGTAATACTGCGTGTCGTTTTCTTTGGTCCTTGGTTCCGTCGCGAATAGTTACTGTGTCTTAGTGTTGTGCGTCCACTCGATCTCAATCCCGAACAATCACTGACTCCAGCGACACGTCGTGGCCATACACTTGTATGTGTGCGCTGTGTAGCCGCCGTTGTCTCTCGCTCTCTCTGCCTAGCCTCTGTCGATCCATGCATTGCACTGCGCATGTGTCGTCAATCTTTGCTTTAGTTTCTTTGTCTCCGATCTTGCTGTGCGTACGAGTGCGACAAGTGTGCATTGTTCTCTGCCTCGCTGCTTCCAGTGGGAACATTACTCGCCGTTTAGTTTTGCACACTGCCGCCTGGCAGTTATGGGACTGTGCCCGTTTAAATTCGAACCGTGCGTACTGGCAGTTTTCGGCCAGTACGCTAGAGCTGTGCGCTCATTTATGGGGCGTCAACATGGACAACCAATCTTTAAGTAAAGGATCTCGCATCCAAGCATCTCGGGGCTTTTGCTTATATCGATCTTTAGACATTTCCACTTGTTTTACTTTTCCCGCGCAAAGTGTTTCTCATGTTGTGAAATTCTTTGCTAGTGGTAGAGAAGTATATTTCAGGCTGACAAAGTTATGTCGATATTCTTTAACTATCGATTCAAAAAGTTTCCATGCTTTACAAATTGCAGAGAGTTGCCAGAAATTTGATAAATGCTAGAAAAAAGCCATTTCATATTTTTAAAAAGCCAGATTTCCAACCAGCAGCTAGATTAAAAATTTTCCCGCATTTGACATTGCAAAACAGCCAGATCTGGCAGGAAAACAGCTAAGTTGGCAGCACTGCCCCCGAGGGCCGATCGCGCCTCTCAGCAAATTTAACGCAAACGAAAATAAATTTAGCCTGCTTCAGTCAGCGAAACGATGACCACGGGAGTGCCGCTTGTGCTCTCGTTTTCTATTTATATGTTTGTCCCTTTCTAGCATGCCAGATTCACACATTTTGCGAAGTCTCGCAACTAAATCTGTGCTTTCGACAAACTAGCGATCGAGTATGAAAGAGATCTCACTTTTGTATTGCTTTTAGGCGGCAGGCACGGTTGCCACATAAGTTTTTTAAAAATTGACAAAAAATTTAAAAAGACCCAATTTCAATAAAAAAGGAGCCAAAAATACTGGTTAAGAAACCAATTCATATTTTAAATAAAAAAACAATTTTTTCATTTAGTAAAGACACTTCATTTGATTTCTCTCGTATAATTATGTATAAAAAACAAAATAAACGATTTCATTAAAGATTATTTAAACTGATTTTGTTTTCTTAAATTTCTACATTTTCTGCCTTAACTTATAAATATGGTTTTTTAATAACGTAACAAATAATCCAAAAATAATATAAAGAAATAATATTTGACATTATATGTCTTACTGACCACACATAGTGTGAATCATAGTGTGCTATGCAATTCCTTACATAACATAATGTTATTTATATTACTAAACTCTAGCTTATTTCTAAGTTTACTTTTATTCAAACTAATTTTAAAAATTTTCCGTTCGGCAGCCGCTGTGCTATAACAAATACTAGCAGGTGTTATTAATATCATAGACTTAATATCGCCCCGAGAAAAATCAAAGCGCTGCACTAATTGTGCAGCAAGCTCCAAATAAAACGTTTGAACAAATTTTTTTAATTTTCAAAATTATGAGCTTCTCGCAGCACATATCCTCTATACATTTTTGGCCTTTAATCCCAATAAATATATTTTCTGTCGGTAAAATTCTCTACATTGAGATCCCTGACATAAGTTTGATCTACAAAATTGTTCAGAGCTACCTTAAAGGTGGATTCAAATCACGTAAAAGATATGGTAGTCGAATGCTTTCTGACTGAAATTCAGTATTCAAGTCGTTTATAATTTTTAAAAGATAATTTAAAAAGTATAAATAAACTTTAATTTCGCAATCCATCATTAATTTTGCAATTTCTTTTTGGTTTTACATTGTTAACCTCTAAGGTTTGTGACAAAAAAAAATAGCTGTAGTGATTCCCATTGCTCAAGGATTCGCCCAATTACTTTTTTCCAATGACAGCCATCTAGTCATAGAAATTCCCAAAATTTTGTGGGGCTTCACATTGCAATATTTCTGAAACTCTTTTAATTCTTCGACCCTCTTTGGGCTCCACGCAAAATATGAATATATATTCCGGCAGAGCAACTCAGTACAAAAGGGGCCAATTCAAAAAAAGAGCCAGAGAGCCAAACGATAAAAAAGAGCCAGTTTTGGTTCCAAATCGCCAAGTGCACTGTGGGCCAGCAGAGCCGAAATTTTGCCCAAAAGTGTCAAATTCCATATTAAACGATCAAACATGTTACCGACTCGAAGTTACTCTAGGCACCTAAAACTGACATCACTTAAAATATTAAAGCAATATACCTTAAATTATATTAGATATGTGACGTCAAAGTTTATAAAAATGGAAAAATATGACTATAACTTAAAAATAATTTATGCAGTCTAGCATACTTAAGGTATACTATTTAATTTTTTTTATTTCTCCTTGAAAGTTGCACATATATCTCATACATTTATGCAGTATAATAAAATATATTCCTTATAAATAAAGTAAAGTGTAGTTGAATATACGTATGCGTACTGCGTTTTCGGTTAAGTTTCAACTTTCAAAGATTTGATCTTTTTGATCCCCTGAATTTTTATGCCAATAATGTCTAATTCTTTTTTGTGTGATATGTGTACTTAATTTTAGGCTTGCCCAAAGTTGCTCCTTTTAAAACTTTTAATTTTTGAGACTACAAAAAAAAAAAAAAATTTTACGAAATTATATTTTTATACTTTGTAATGTTTATTTTTAGAATTATTATAAGAATTTATTGACAGATTTAAGTGTATACACAATGAAACGCATATTTTTTTGAGAATAAGGTAGTAATAAATTTTAAAAATGAAAAAAAAATTAAAATTTAAATGAATCTTAAAAAATCTGTTACTTTTTGCTGTTCTCCATCTACAAAGCATGTAATAGGTTCATACGTCCTATACTTTTCTTGTGTACCCTGCGCCTACTCTAAAACTTTGCAACTACGTTTTTTAGAATTCCTTAGCATTAGTACCCTTGTTGTTTTGACAATCAAACAAATTTTGCATGCTTGGCGGGTCGCTTCCTCTTTCTTAACTCTTATGTGAAAAGTATTCCTTACAATATGGAATGAGCCCCGTTCACGCATGGATTCGAACATTTGAGTGCTGTTTACACATATCATATAGACTGAAATTAAAAACTTGGCAGGTGCGAGGACCTGTAAATAAAAAAATATACGCAGAAAGAAAAAGGCAAGTGCAAGAAAATCTTTGGAAAAAATTAGGTTTAAGGGTTGACAAACCTAAATCTGGTGGTAGCGGAACCACTAATGACGGGAATACTGCAAGAAGGGCCTTTGAAAACGTAGAAATACTCGGAATGTCTTGAATTAGACAGTACCTTACTGAGCAATTTCCGAAGTATTTTGATAGGCGTGTCGAGTCACTTTCCTTTGAATCCAGATAGCTTTGAAAAATTCTGTCACTCAACAACCGAGTTATTTGTAACGTTGTATCCGTGGTTTTATATGCCTTCTTCGGTACATAAACTTCTAGTTCACGGAGGACAAATAATTCGCAATAGCACCTTACCACTCGGTATGCTTGGAGAAGAGGGATCAGAAAGTCGCAATAAAGATTATAAAAGAATTAGGCTGCATCACACTAGAAAGTTCAACCGAAAAGTTACCATGGAAGATATGTTTTTCAGGCTAATTGATATGTCAGATCCTATTATAGTAAATCTTTATAGCGAAACGGCTCTAAAAAGGAAAGTACGAAAACCTCTTCCCAAAGATGTGTTAAACTTTTGTTCGCTCCGCAAACTAACACGAAAGACAGCACTACATTTGATGTTGATGATGAACAAATAGCGACATGGATGATGCAGAAATGGAGCTCGAATATTCCATGGAATTATCAGATGAGGAAGAACTCACTGACTAATATATAAATCAGAAAAATCCTTTCAGATTATTGTTCATTAAAGTTAATCATAATTATTATTTTTAAAAAATAAAAAATAATGCAAAAAAAAAAATGAAAAAATTAAAAAAAATTTTATAAAGTAAAAACAAAAAAAATACAAAAATACAAAAAAAAATAAAAAAAAAAAAATGGAGTCGTCGGCCGCCACGTCCCAGTTCGTGACTCCGGGTTCGGCAGAGAGTGGTCACTCTAACATAAATTATTATTTTTTTAACAAAGTTTTAATATAATCTCAACAAATTTGTGTTATTTTCACTTGTCATTATTTAATCCACTATTTTACTCTTTCAACTTTCAATTCGAGTTTGCAGTGGTAGCAGTCATATCAAATTATTCATTTTAAAATTAAGCGTTGGCATTAAGATTAATAATCTGCAGTTGAAAACAACCAAAGCGCATAAATTTTTTGGAACTCAGTTACATGCAAATTTTTAAGTCCATGTTATTAGATCAGCAGTTTCAGAATTTAAAAATCTGACGTCAGATTCGAATTCAGCGACCCCAAAACCCCCGAGTAACAAATTTCAAGCATATCTATCAACATTTTTAATTTGCTGTCCGCCATCTTGTATCCGCCATTTTGAATTTTAAAAATCTGACGTCAGATTCGAATTCAGCGACCCCAAAAACCCCCGAGTAACAAATTTCAAGCAAATTTACCCACTTTTCGACTTTTGGGAAAAATTTCGGCTTATCTGGCCCACTGTGAAGTGTGGCAACCGTGGCGGCAGGTACTGGAGAGTGGCTGTGGCTGCGCTGGTAGAGTGAACTTGAATTGAGCAGCGTGGCGCGGGTCCGAGGCTGGGAAAACAAGTAAGAAAGGCTACAGTCGACCGAGCCGACTATAAAAGACCCCGTACTCTCATAGTAGTGCACATTTGTATTCAATTTGAATTGAAATTAAAAAAAAATAATTTAACAATTCGCATTGCCACCATTCGAACCTACAACCTCAGACAAACTCTATCAGTTGCAACACGCGCCACTTTCAAGAATTCTCCGAATATCAGCATTTACATATTATTCATACAAACACATTCGTTTGAAATTATATGTATGCATGTATGTATGTATGTGTGTATTCGGCGCGGCCAGCGTCTGCCGGCAGCGCTGTCGCCACACAAGCATCGAAAACGTTCGAACATGTGTTTGTATGTTTCTGTCTCGCTCTCGCGCGTAAGTGATATTGCAGTTAAATAACAAACTTTGTAACGCAGTAGCTCTTTTGTTAAAAGGTAGTATGTTGATGCCACTTTCAGAATAGTTTGATTTTATATGTCTCTATACTTATGTTGAATTACAACACCCTACTATATGAATAAATGCCTTAAACATGGCATTAAAGAGTAAACGTTTGGTTAACTCTAATTAATATTGCATTAAGGCTGTTTCTAGCAACCTTCTTACCAGAAATGATGTTCCTAAGTGCCATAGTTACTGAGTTATTGGCCTAAAAGTACATTTTTTTTTCGAGGTGTGTCTGGTTTTTTGCTCATTGCGGGGGCGTTAAGGGGCGTGGCAACAATTTGAAATAAACTTGATCTGCTCGCGAAGATAACGGACTTTCATTCCAAATTTGGTGTCTCTAGCTTTTGTAGTTTAAAAGATCCAGGTGTTCATACGGACGGACAGACAGACGGACATGGCTATATCGACTCGGCTTGTGATGCTGATCAAGAATATATATACTTTATGGGGTCGGCCACGCCTCCTTCTGCCTGTTACATACTTTTGCACAAACCCAATATACTCTTGCAGAGAGTATAAAAACTTTGTTGTGGTGGGCGTTGTGTAGCACATGAGCAAAGTAAGTTCTTTGCATAATGTTTAAAGAACCTACGAGGTCGGATAAATTCTGACCTGAAATCAATGTGGGAAGCTTTAATATTCGGATAGTGTCCGAATTTTCATTGGGGTCATTTTCGTTCTCAACGTTAATATTCACAACATTTATTTGAGAGCTTATTTCCGGAAATGCTAACACCCTAAACTCATCATCTACCTGACCGTCTAATTGGGCTTCTTCTAACTGGCCCTCGTCTTCCATGGCCCTCCTAAGCGCGTTTTCCAAGTCTTCTAAGACATTATATTTCTTAAATTTTGCCCTAATGGCCTCCTCATTCTGATTAAAAATCTCCGCACAGTTTTTCTGAACTAATTCTTCCCCTTCATTTCTCCAGGGGAAGAATAGCATAACTAATTCCCTAAAGTAATTTTCCCTATCGGTATTTATATTAAAGCTCCTAAACCGAATTATTCTCGGTTGCGATCTTTCCCTAATATACCCACTTCCATCGAGTAGAGGAAGTTGTATATTTCCTAATTCTTCATTTTCGTCCACATGAATAACTATACACAATAACTATAGTCAGCAGCGAAATCGGTTAAACACAGGCCGTCGAGACTATGTGGTCCCTGTTCGTAATGATCCAGCAATCCCACTACAAATATATCACTGGAATCAGGTAACATATTTTGTAACTGTTGTCTAGGTTTAAGCATTCTTACTCTTTGCTCTGGCAATATAATTTCAAACGAATGTGTGCTAGTATGAATAACATGTAAATGCTGATAATCGGAGGATTTTTGAAAGTGGGGCTTGGTGCAACTGGTAGAGTTGCGCTGCGTTGATCTGATGTTGTAGGTTCGAATGCTGAAAATGATAATTGTTAATTGAATTTTATTTAGACCCCGTATTCTAAACAAGAAAGAAAAGTACAGTCGAGCACGCCCGACTATATAATACTCTCTGCACTTTTCCCGATTAAATTATTAAAATCGGTATCGAGATATTACAATGTGAATTACTTGCATTAAAACACGTTGAAACAAAAACAATCTAAGCATAATCAAACATACATCAGTTTGTTTGCCTGCGAATACACATACATATGTGCGTTTGACAATATATGCTGCATATATGCATGTACGTGTATATTCGGCGCAGCCAGCGACCGCGGGCAGCGCTGCCGACACACAGGCAGCGAAAACGTTCGAACATGGCTTGTGTGTTTCTATCTCGCTTGCACCTATGGGTTGATATTGCGTTCAAATATCAGTATTGTAACGCTTCTAGTTTTCTTGTTTATAGTCCGATTTTAAAGCGCCTTTCAGGATAGTTTAATATAGGTAGTCTCCACACGAATTATATAATTACAATACTGTACGATACGAACAAGTTCACCAAAAACGGCATTTGAAGTTTTTTCAAGTGTGGGAAAAGGGGGCGTGGCAGTCCAAAATTTTAAATGGCAATGCAACTATGCTGTCGAGAAGAACCTCCGTACCCAAATTGGTGATCGTAGGTGCCATAGTTACTGAGATATTTGCCGAAAACACCAATTTTTACCGAGGTGTGTCTAGTTTTTTGCTCATTGTGGGCGAATGGGGCGTGGCATCAAAAAAAAAAAAAAGATTCTTGTATTGACTGACTAAATATGTGATCGTTTGGCACCAAGCTCGAACTTGTAGCTCTTACCATCTCTGAAATCTGTTTGTTCATACGGACGGACAGACAGACAGACAGACATTTCGCTTCTGACAAACCTAATAGACCCCAATACTCTTTTTATACTCTCTGCAAGAGTATATTGGGTTTGTGCAAAAGTATGTAACAGGCAGAAGGAGGCGTGGCCGACCCCATAAAGTATATATATTCTAGATCAGCATCAACAGCCGAGTCGATATAGCAATGTCCGTCTGTCTGTCCGTCCGTCCGTCCGTATGAACACCTAGATCTTTTAAACTACATGAGCTAGAGCCACCAAATTTGGAATGAAAGTCAGTCTATATTGCAGGCAGGTTAAGTTTATTTCAAATTTTTGCCACGCTCCCTACCGCCACCGCAAATTGTAAAAAACAGTTTTCATTGCACTACAACTTTGAAACTATGAAAGCTATCGTAACCATTTACGAAGTAGGTGTATGGTACAACTATAACTATCCTCACAAAGTTTCATCAAGATCGGACAACTATAGCTTATAGCTCCCATAGGACAAATCGGTCAAAAACAAAAAATTTGTATGAAGACATGTAATATTTGCTAAGTAATCGCAACCAAAGTCACACAGAATGTGTACATAATTATTAAAAGTAACTTCACTAAATTTGGTCCAAATCGAACAACTACAACATATGAAACAAATTGGTCAAAAATGTTAAAAATTGTAATTTATGTACGTGTTTGAAGAAAAGTGGTAAATCAATGTTTATCTACTTTAGTCGTCCTGATTGTCAACAGTGCTGTGGTCCAAGTGATGTGACATGCATTAGAGAAACATGAGGTCTGCTGTTCGAACCCCAGCACAGACAGGCATTTGTTTTCTTTTTCTTTTTGTATAACAAAACATTATTATATGTAAATGCAGATAATCAGCAGTACCTGCAAATTGAGCTGTGGTGCATATGGTAGAGTGGCGTCATGTGAGAATCCTGTGTCTGATACCGCGGGTTCTATTGCAGCTAGAGCGTAGTTTTTTTACTTTTTTAAATTTTAATTTAAACTATTATCTCTTTTTATACTCTCTGCAAGAGTATATTGGGTTTGTGCAAAAGTATGTAACAGGCAGAAGGAGGCGTGGCAGACCCCATAAAGTATATATATTATTGATCAGCATCACAAGCCGAGTCGATATAGCCATGTCCGTCTGTCCGTCTGTCCGTCTGTCTGTCTGTCTGTCCGTATGAACAAACAGATTTCAGAGATGGTAAGAGCTACAAGTTCGAGCTTGGTGTCAAACGATCAGATATTTAGTCAGTCAATACAAGAATCTTTTTTTTTTTTCGATGCCACGCCCCATTCGCCCACAATAAGCAAAAAAACTGGACACACCTCGTAAAAAAATGGTGTTTTCGGCAAAATATCTCAGTAACTATGGCACCTACGATCACCAATTTGGGTACGGAGGTTCCTAGCGACAGCATAGTTGCATTGCCATTTAAAAGTTTGGACTGCCACGCCCCCTTTTCCCCACACTTGAAAAACTTCAAATGCCGTTTTTTGCGAACTTGTTCTTATCATACAGTATTGTTTAATTATAATTTGTGTGGAGATTAACTATATTAAACTATCCTGAAAGGCGCATTAAAATCGGACTATAAACAAGAAAACTAGAAGCGTTACAATATTGATATTTGAACGCAATATCAACCCATAGGTGCAAGCGAGATAGAAACACACAAGCACATGTTCGAACATTTTCGCTGCTTGTGTGGCGGCAGCGCTGCCCGCTGAATCTGGCTGCGCCGAATACACACATACATACATGCATGCATCAAATATTGTCAAACGTATGTGTATTCGAATACAAACAAACAGATGTATGTTTGATTATGCTTAGATTGTTTTTGTTTCAACCTTTTTTAATGCAAGTACTACGCATTGTAATATCTGGATACCGATTTTAATAATTTAATCGGGAACAAATGCAGAGAGTATTATACGGTCGGGCGTGCTCGACTGTACTTTTCTTTCTTGTTAAATTTGTATTTTTAAAATATTAATCAGTCTACTACTTCTTACATTAAATACATTAAATACAAATGTGCACTACAATGGGAGTACGGGGTATTCTAACAATGGTTGTAAAACTCTCTGAAGACCTTCTTTTGTTGCATATAAGCATATAAGGAAGGGAATGCTAATTCCTCACAATCATAGCCCATAATCATGTCTAGGGGTCTTTGGCCTTCGGAGCAATTACTATTCTTTGCATGGCAACATTGTCGATATGATTATTTTCAAGCAGAGTTTCTTGACCCCCAGGATTAAGCTCCTCTGTTTCAACATCCCCTTCAGGTTGAAAAGGTTGTTGAAATTCTCAATTGAGCTGTTCAACTAGCTCAGCATCTGCTTGAGAAGCTATGAATGGAACAGTATCGGAAGAAAAAATTTGAAATCCACTTATCATTTAAAACTACACTATGCTTTACATAAAGCTCTGTAGTTACTAAAAACCTAATTGCTTCTGCAATTTTTAAGGGCCTAATGGTTTCAGCCATGAAATCATGGTTATATTCCATCCTACGTCTAAAGTGGAGTTGTATTACTTCTGCTTTATGAAAGGCTCGTGGAAGGGAAGTTACGATACTGCTAACTGGAATTGGAACATTTACTACAGCTCCTTTGATTACACTTTGGCGACCGACACCTAAGGCCTTAATGACCATAAATGGTAGTCGAGGAGAAATAAGTCGCTCTTCTAAAGGAGTTAAACCTTTAAGTCAATCGGGAAGATCTGGAAAATCTAAGCCATTTGTAATGCAAAATTTTTGTTTCCTTCCAGCTTTTATATTTCTGCAACAAGTGTTGCAGAATTTATAAATGTCTTCCTCAGATGAAAACTCATTTGAAAGACTTAAAATTTCAGCGCTAAATTCGTTGTGACTTTCAATAAAACCACGAGAAATTCTGTTGAGTTAATGGGGAAACCACAGGCCTTTGCAACAAAGTCAAACCTGATTTGGACCCAGCTTTACTAAACTATTAAAACTTCTAATTTGAGCTTCTAATGAGGTTAAGCTGAGTTCAATATCGTCCTGAGAAATATTCGCAAGATTCTCTCTCATACGTTCTGCATTTCGGCTATTTTCTAAGGTCCTACTTTCCAAACAGCTTCTATTTTGGCTAACTCTCTGACAAAGGCGTCTTAACGAGTCCAGAGTTGCTTGCCGCTCTAACAATCGTGCACTTTGTCTTCGTGCAGTGTTAGCATATCTTTCAATAATCCTCCGAACAGGATTATTCCTAGCTTGCGATCTCTGCATCTTATCCCTTTCTCTTTCTAATACTCGTCGTCCTACTAGCTGCTCGAAGCTCGGTGTTACGTCTCTGTTCGTTTGTCCTTTCGGTAAAGTTTTGCCGTCTCCTTGTTCTATTCTGTCTATCCGACAATCTTTCCCTTAGCCGGATCCCATTCCCTGTCCGTGCCTGTCGCCTAGCCCGAGTATCTCGGAGCCTTTCAGCACCGTGAGCCCCGTCACTTGTCCGAGCCTGCCTCCTAGCTCGAGTGATTTGCACTCTCTCTGTATCCTGTACTATCGGATTCTGCCTTTTATTCAGCCTTTGCAAAGAATTCTGTACTTGCTCCTGAGATCTTATGGTATGGGAGAGTCTTCTTGATGAACGACGCTCACTATTATTAGCTTGTTCTTCGTCCCTATACAAAGAATTTTCCCTACGTTCTCTGAGAGAGTTTGCATTTCTCTCACTCTCTAATTGTGAATACTCTATATCACTTATGTTTAACCTATTCCTTAGACGACGAGTTCTAGCACGCGCAGATGCCGTTTGGCTAGGTAAACGAGACCTTTTCGAAACTTTCTGAACTGAGAAAAATGAACAAAATTAAATGAGAAGAATCAATCAAATTAAAAAATAATTTAAAAAATGTATATTAAAATTAATCAAAAAAAAAAAATATAATATGTAATAAATTAAAATAAATTTAAAATTTTTATTTAAAACAATAAAATTATTTATATTAAAATAATAATGTGCGATGTATATAATTGAAAATGTATATTATATAATTTAATATACACAAGCCAAAAAATTATTTTTTTTTTAATTATACATTAAATGTAAAATAATATAATTGTAATAAAATTACAAAATTAATATTTAATTATTTAAATTTAGTTAGTGTAATGGTAAGGCACTTAATAAAGAAATATTTATTAGTTCGATAAGTTCTAAATAATAAAGTAGAAATTATCAAGTGTTAATAATAGGAAAATACTTTATAGTTATTATTAATAAATAGTATATTTAATTGCAATCATGCAACTTGCTTGTTTCCGTCCGTCCGAACTTGCGCGAAAACCGCAAACCGAAGCACACACACGAATTAAGTAAAAAGATCAATTAATATTGTGTTTTATCCCACTGTGTAAACTGCTTGCACTGCTTGCACTGTTTGATAAACGCAAGTACATACGTATGCAAATACACACATACAGACTCAAGCGCACGCCTGAGATTTGTAAGGCACAAAACACTAACACTAACTGATCTCTTTACACAAACTTAAAATAGTATAATTAATTTTAGATTACACACTTTAACTGTATAATTAATTTAATAATTATGTTAAAGATTTTTCACACAATTTTCAGCACATATGTCTGTACATACATACATGCAAATGCGCGGCAAGTTGTGTCGCCCAATCTAAAAAAATTAACATACACTAAATTCAATGTCATTTAACTTATTAGGACTATCACAATTATTTCTATATAGCTTATTTAATTTATCTCGTTAATAAATGTGGAAAATAACGCAATTGGATCTGATGTATCCAAAGCTCGTTTAAACACATCGCCCAAAGCATGAAATCGGCTGTGCTTTCTGGAGTGATAAAGTCTATCCGATTTATAACTTTTGTTGCGTGACTCAGACGCTTCTTTACCAAAACAGCCGACTGGACGCACCGTACTTTACATGATTTGCCTTGAATGCAAAATAATCTTATGAAGAGTTGGCGCCATGGGCAGCAATGGATAACTGTTCACAATCATTGCGCCAGTTTAGTGGCAGTATGCCTCAAATGTTTTCAAATTTATAGGCAACTGACAGGACAAAATGATCCTCAAATTGTAGATGATTTGTTGATTAACGCCAGTTATTAGAGAAAATGTTTTGAAGTTGGCAAATGCGCGAGCGAGTTTTGCCCAAATCATTCCCTGTGTGCTTGATTTTAAATATTCAATTTGTAATTTTATGTCTTCGTTTTCTTTTTAAAATTACTTCTTTTGCTCCTTTGAGAAACTCCAATTTTGAGATTGAGGGGTGCGATTGCTCCACAACAAATTTCCGGATGAGTCTATCAGTCGAAAAAGGGCATTATGGTGGTGGCAAAAGGCCTGAGTCTTTGCCACACGATCCCTCATCTGAGTATGGCATGGTTTTAATTCCCCTGTCCAGTACTCCCATCGAAACCATAACTGACAATGAGCTCAGCAGATAAAAAACAAGAAAGAATGCTATAGTCGCCTCGGAACTTTAGGATACCCGTTACTCAGTTTTAATTTGTTATTAACAATGGTGATGGATATAATAGCTTGGCAAACACAGAACATTTTCATACAAATTCATGTTTAGAGCATATTTCCGACCGATCGTTCCTATGGAAGCTATACGATATAGTTGTCCGATTTGGATCAAACTTGGTCAGAATATATATATTACTGGAATATGTATTCTGTGTAAGTTTGATTAATATAGCTTAGTAAACCCAAAAGTTTTTCATACTAATTCATATTTGGAGCGTATTTTTGACCAATCGGGCCTATGGGAGCATACGATATAGTTGCCCGATTTGAATCAAACTTGGTCAGAACATGTACTTCCTAGACATGTATTTTCCGTGTAAATTTGGTTCAGATAGCATAGCTAACAAACAAGTTTTCTATACTAAAACATTCTACTTTTACCTGTACATTTACCTTTATATGCAAATAAAGCGCCCTAAAGTGGGCGTGTCAAAAAACAAACAAAAACTTGTACTGCCTGGATATTGTACCATTCATTTGCGACCCCTATCATCTTTCTAGCTCTTATAGTCTGTGAGATCCTTTTGTTCATTCAGACGGACAGACGGACATGGCTATATCGACTCGGCTATTGATGCTGATCAAGAATATATATACTTTATGTTACATACATTCCAACTAGAGGTGCAAAAACTATCGATAGCACTATCGTCACCATCGATGGTAGAGCATTATCGAGCTACTGAACTATCGATCGTTCAATGTTTCGATAGTAATCGATAGAATCGTCGATAGTGCCATTTACACATCACCAAGCAAATATTCGCGCTTTTATTAATTTGTGGCGTCGCTTGTCAACAAATATTTGTGATTAAATAAAGTGTTTCTTTTAAAATATATAAATATCATATAAATCATAAGAAGATATAAATGGATCGCTTCCTAAAAAAGAGGCAAAACATTTTTGAAATAATTAGTAAGAATGTTTACAACATTTTTGTCTTATTTAAGGTAAACGTAGCGGTTCTGCAGCAAGTTGCGATTGTAACAGCAGTGACAGCGACAAAAATTCTGTGTCGGCAAAGCCTGCAAGGAGTACAAAACCAGTGGCAACACATCGAACCTGCATGATCACCTTAAACGGTTTCACCCGAATTTAGACAGAAATGCTCCTGATACCAATGTGCAAGTTGCTGAAAATGATGTACAAGATGAGAACATTGCGTCTTCCAGCAGCAGTTGCCGGTTGAGTATGCGGTCAGTGGAGTCATATTTTAAACGGGCTGTGTTGTATGATGCAAACTCCAAGCGCAAAAAGGACATTGATAAAATCTTAACGGAGGTGGTAGCTAAGGATGTGCAGGCCTTTAGTGTAGTGGAGAACGAAGGATTTAAAAAAAAAAACTCAGGTCTTAGATCCACGATACAAGCTTCCCAGCCGGACTCATTTGCAAAAGGTTCTGATGGCCAATTTGTTTAAAGAAACTACGGAGAAATTGTCAACAATTTTGGAGCAGATTTCGGACATTGCCATAACATGCGATTTGTGGACATCTAGTGCTAACGTGAGCTTTTTAACAGTAACGAGCCATTTCGTGCATGAATACAGCATCAAAGCCGCATCGCTGGCAACCAAAAAACTGATAGATGTTACAAATCACTCGGCGCAAAACATAGCAGATACTTTAAAAGATATATTAATATCGTGGCATATCTTTGAAAAAACTGTCTGCATTGTGACTGACAATGCCAGCTCGATGCTGAAAGCATGCGAAATTTTGAAAATCCAAAATCTGCCATGCGTAGCCCATACAATTAATCTGGTAGTCCAAGATGGCTTGAATCTCCATCACAACGATGTCGCAAAAGCTTTGTTTGCAAAATGCAAAACTATTGTAAAATTTTTCAAAAAAATTTCTATTGCGAACGAAAAATTTAAACTAATTCAAGAAAATTTTGCATATACCTTGTTGCAAGAAACCCCAACAAGGTGGAACAGCTTCCACGACCTGATTAAAAGAATTTTATTAACTCATGAAGCCATTGCTAGTGTGCTATTATCGACAACAAATGCACCACTACCTTTTACTGCAGAGGAAATCAACGTTTTGAATGATATTGAGAAAATATTAGTATTATTTAAGAAGGTGTCCGAAAAAGTTTCTGGAGGCAAATACGTTACAGTGTCATTAATAATACCATCGGCATATGGACTCTATCGCCAAATTCAAAATCTTTCAATTGAGTTGGCAACTGCGGTAGGCCAATCTATGAAAGATGCTATGTTAGAGTCGATAAAAAAACGACTATCTATATATGAGCTACGTGCGGTAACGAGGATGGCTACAATTTTGGATCCACACTTCAAAAAAGATGGCTTTCAATCAAACGCAAATGCTGAACAAGCACCAAACTTCCTAGAGAATGATTTAGTCAATTTGGGCAATTTAACTCATATTGAAGACCCAGTCAACTTGAGTGTGGAAGCAAGCACGACCAGTTAGGAGCCACTCTTTGATTTTTTGGACAAACGATGCGCTACTAAAAAGAAGAATTTCCTATCTGATGCAATTATTATTAAAAGACAGTATCTGGAGAGAGACGTTGTCCCACAAGAAATGGACCCTCTATTATGGATAGATAAACATCTTGAAACGTAAAACTAAGTTTTAGTAATGAATTTAATTGCAGGTCAATCAGACAGATTTTCCTTTATTAAAATTACTGATGTTTAAATATTTATGCATCCCCGCAACGTCTGTGGAGTCGGAAAGAGTTTTCAGCAAGGCGGGTCAAATTATTTCTGATAGGCGAACAAGGCTCAAAGAAGAACATGTAAACGTTTTACTGTTTTTGAACAAAAATCTTTGGCTACAATAAAAACATAAAAAACAATCCTTACTAATTTTCAATGATAAGAAACACTGTTTTTTATTTCGACTATCGGCCACTATCGATGGTACTATCGACCACCATCGATGGTTTGGAAATTACTATCGTCCACAATCGATGGCGCCCACCATCGATAGTTTTGCACCTCTAATTCCAACGATTACAATATACCCTTTTACTCTACGAGTAACGGGTATAACAAGAAACAAGCAAGAAAAGTACAGTCGAGCATGCCCGACTGTATAATACTTTCTGCACTTTTACCGATTAAATTATTAAAATCGGTATCCAGATATTACAATGTGTAGCACTTGCATTAAAACAAGTTGAAATAAAAACTAGAAAAAACGGTTATCTTCGGCTCGCCGAAGATTAAATACCCTTGCAGTCATGAATATTGCATTAATTTGATTTTAATAACCGATTGTTCCTATGGGAGCTATATGATATAGTAGTCCGATTTGGATGAAATTTGGTCAACAGATGGGGGACAGTGAGAAATACATTCTGCGTGAATTTCGTTGAAATCGGTCATTAGACACCGAAAATGTTCATACTAAGCATTTTCAGCCGATTGTTCCTATGGGAGCGATATGATATAGTGGTCCGATCTGGCCGATTTTTACATATGAACTGCGTGCAGAGAATACAGGTCTGTACCAAATTTCATTAAGATAGCTTTAAAACTGAGAGACTAGTTCGCATAGAAACAGACGGACAGACGGACATGGCTATATCGACTCGGCTGTTGATGCTGATCAAGAATATATATACTTTATGTGATCGGAAACGCTTCCATCAATGCGTTACAAACTTCGTGACAAAAACAATATACCCTCTGCAAGGGTATAACAATCTAAGCATAATTAAACATACATCTGTTTGTTTGCATGCGAATAGACATACGTTTGACAATATGTATGTATATGTTGCAAATATGTCAAATGATCACATATTTAGTCAGTCAATACAAGAACTTTTTTTTTTGATGCCACGCCCCATTTCCCACAATAAGCAAAAAACTGGACACACCTCGCGAAAAATTTGTGTTTTCGGTAAATATTTCAGTAACATACGAACGGACGTTACGCTGCATTTGTGGCGGCTGCGCTGCACGCATGTGTGCATTCGCAAATGTACGTAAAATACGCTGCATTTGTGGCGGCTGCGCATGTGTGCATTCGCAAATGTGTAAATATGCGTCTTATGTATGTAATACATATTACATACATATTTATATACACATGCATGTAAATGTATTTACATATAATACTATACACATATGTATATATTTATAAATATATCAAGTTATTACGTTTATGACCTTCGCCTTTTAACTAAAGTTGAATAGTGAAATTACCAAATTTTGATTTATTCTGTTATTGCCCATTTGTTTTCTCTACTTCTAATTTCTATAATACGAACAAGTCAGCTGATTATTAAACATATGTATCATAACATTGGCGAAGAAGACAAAAACAGTTTATAAAGAAATATTCTCATTTCGCTCTTTCTCGTTTTTGTTTTTGTTCTATTTATTCGTTTCATTGCATTGTCACCTACACACATGCAAACGCATGCACGATTGAGAGAGACAAGTACTGAGAAGTAGCGAAAAAAGTCGTTACTTTTGGCGGCCGCTGAACAAAACAGACAGCGCTTAACATCAGTGCTGCCAGTTAAGCTCTTTATTTGCTAAATTTAGCAGTAAGCTAATATAAGTGAAGATCATATACTTAAAAGAATTATAATTATAATAATTAATTAATATAATAATTATAATTCATTAACAGTTTAAGATAATGAAAATAATGAAATAACATTCTTAATTTGATTATTAAATATCTCTTTGATTTCTCCTTTTAAATAAGTTATTTAAAATAAAATTTTTTTTCTTCAAATAAATTAATTTGTGACAAAAATTGTATACAAAACGTTAATTGACTTAACAATTTTTATTGACAATTTTACAGACATTTTAGCAGTTTTTATAAATTTCATGAAAAATCTGGCTATTTTTTCTTCGGAGATTTTGGCAGCACTGCTTTATAGCGCGCGCCAAAAGTAACGACTATTACCGTTACTCCTTCTAGCTTGTCTCTCTCTCCTCGCACTCTACTTATCTCCTTCATTGAGAGAAATCCTCCCATCTGTGTAGTTTTGTCAATCGTTTTATCTTAATTCGTTGCGAATCTTTCGATTGACCGGTTGTTATCGTCCATCGATTTATTTCGTCGATTGCGATTAAAAATTAAAGAAAACGTCATTTTAATTACGAATATTACAAGCAAAACGTGATTGTAATTACGATTAGTATAATAATATATATTAATATAGTTAATATTAATATATCAATTAAATAATAGAGTTTTCAGTGTGTTAGTTCATGAGTGTTCGTGTGTGTGTCATTCGATATTTATTGTGTGTTAGACTTCGAGAACGTTCGATAAAATTTGAACGACGCGTAATTTGTGACGTAGCAGTTCTTTCGTAGAAACCGCTCGCGGTTTTCGGTGCGCGATTGTTGTGTTAAAGAATCGCGTTCGGCTTATGTGAGCGCGATTTAATTTACTATTTTAAACCGCGCGCAACCTGTTCCGTTCGGTTTTCAGTTAACGCTTATTGACGCTTATTGTAGTAAGTTTTAAGTATAATCCGATTTTGTCCGATCTTAAATTTTATAAAATTATATAATTTTGCCTTATTTTATTATAAAATTTATTTTACACATTTTTAATAATTTGTATTTATTTTATTAAATAAATAATAAAATTGAATTTTTTCCAATTTTTATATTAATATTTAATATTTTTATATATTTTACATTTACATAATTATAATATTTTATATATTCAATTTTAATATTTTATTTTATAATTTTAAAATGCCCCTGAGAAGGCAGTGCTGCTGCACAATCTCAAATACGTAGGGATAGAAATAGGTTAAATAGAGAAGACGCACAATATGCAGAAAGAGAGCGAGAGTTAAATTCCCAATCTCAAAGAATCCATAGGGCAGTTAGCGAAAATAGAGTAGCAGAACAGATTGGGAATTCACAGCAGCGTTCACGGCGTAGGAGAAGTGCGCGTATAAGAGTAATAGAACAGGAAGTAGATAATCAACGTAGGTCTATTCAGAGACTGGATCCTCTCGAAAGGAATCGCGAGCAGGAGCATAATACGCTGAATAGGACAGTAAGGAGACGGGATCCACAGGTTAGGCAGGGCGAGCGAGCATCAGATGCCCTTAGTAGAAGAAGTCGTATGGAAAATTCGGTAGAAAGAAATCGCGAACAGGCAGCTAATACTTCGCGTAGGACGATTAGAAGACGGGATCCACAGGTTAGGCAGGGCGAGCGGGCATCAGATGCCCTTAGTAGAAGAAGTCGTAGGGAAAATTCGGTAGAAAGAAATCGCGAACAGGCAGCTAATACTTCGCGTAGGACGATTAGAAGACGGGATCCACAGGTTAGGCAGGGCGAGCGGGCATCAGATGCCCTTAGTAGAAGAAGTCGTAGGGAAAATTCGGTAGAAAGAAATCGCGAACAGGCAGCTAATACTTCGCGTAGGACGATTAGAAGACGGGATCCACAGGTTAGGCAGGGCGAGCGGGCATCAGATGCCCTTAGTAGAAGAAGTCGTAGGGAAAATTCGGTAGAAAGAAATCGCGAACAGGCAGCTAATACTTCGCGTAGGACGATTAGAAGACGGGATCCACAGGTTAGGCAGGGCGAGCGGGCATCAGATGCCCTTAGTAAAAGAAGTCGTAGGGAAAATTCGGTAGAAAGAAATCGCGAACAGGCAGCTAATACTTCGCGTAGGACGATTAGAAGACGGGATCCACAGGTTAGGCAGGGCGAGCGGGCATCAGATGCCCTTAGCAGACAAAATCGTAGGGAAAATTCGATGGAAAGAAATCGCGAACAAGAACACAATTCGTTACACAGGGCTATCAGAAGACGGGATCCACTGGTTAGGCAGAGTGAACGGGCATCTGATGACCGTCGCAGGCGGATAAATAGACAAAATCCACGGGTTAGAGAAAGAGAGCAATCTGAAGACACTTTCCGAAGATCGCAAAGAAGACGAAATGACCCTGTTCGTAGGTTAGTTGAAAGAGCTAGAAATACAGCTCAAAGAAGAAGTGCTCGTATAAGAGCACGGCAGATTGCAGTAGATTTAGCTAGAGGTGTTAGTCAGCGAGTTAGTGAGTATAGAAACGATTCTCAGAATAGAGCAGCAGAAAATGAGCGTAATGCTGCACGTAACGAGCAGGCACGAGCGAATGCCATTGAAAGACAGGCACGACCCATAAGGAATAGTTTAGAAAGTTTTATAGCCACCTACAACAAATTAATTAAACAAGGCCCTGACCATGTTTGCATTTGTTGTAAAGGCTTGTGGTTTTCCTCACCAGATAGATAGGATAAGTAGGGGAATTTATTTTAGAAAATAATGAGTTTACCGCAGACATTCTTTTTTTGTCCGATCAATTTCCTCCTGTGAACGGCATGCATTCATTTTGCAAATCTTGCAGCCGTTTAATCAAGGATGAAAAAAACCTAAAAATTCCATTACAAATGGCTTGGCAGAACTTCCAGAATGTCTGAAAGATTTACAGAGCTTAGAAAAAAGATTAGTTTCACCGAGGCTGCCGTTCATGATCATAAAATCTTTAGATTATGATCGGCAAAATAGCATAAAAGGAGCTGTAGTAAATGTGCCTATTCCAGTTGCGAATGTCGTAACTTCCCTTCCAAGGGCTTTCAGTGACGCAGAGGTAGTTCAGCTCCACCTCAAACGTAGATTAGAATATCGTCACAGTTTTATGGTGGAAACTATATCTCCATCTCGTGTTGTTGCTGCAATTAGGTATTTAGTAGGTACTCAGCTTTATAGAAAGCATGAAATTAGCATTAATGAGGAATGGTTGGCTTCTCACACATCTGAAGTCATTCCATTTATTGCATCAACAGAAGATATAGACTTAGTTAGAGAAATGGGTGATAGAGCTGCAAACCCAAATATAGACGAGAATGCTCCAGTAGAAGAGCAAGAACTAAATCCTGGAGGTGAGGAAACCCTCATGGAGAATATTCCAATAGAGAATTTAGATGGTAGTAAATTATTAGATCAGAGCTTAGGAATTTTGATAGAAGGGCTTGTAGGGTAGATAAGGTTTTCTACAATCTTAGGAAAATGCTGCTTATTAGTATGCGGAATAATTATTCCATTTGCTTGAGAAAGCACAGCGCTTCCCGCGGCGTAACTGCTAGGACAGCCCTTACTGAAGAAGAAATAGATAGGTTAATGCTGTAGAAAGTAGGTGGTTAGAACTTATAGTTATTTTGAAGAAAACAGTTAGGAAGGAAGTTCTAACCAAAGAAGAGGCAGCTAGCTTAGAAAGGCCTGAAGTTGCAGAACTAATTAGGTCAGACCCAGTTACGTGTGCTAGGTATTTTGATTATAGGTATAGGCAGCTTTTAAAAGTTTTGAAGAAGGATGGAGGCATTTTCGGCCAACATTCTGTGTATAAATATTATTGGCGAGTAAATTTCCAAGATCGGGGATCACCACACATTCATGGAATGTTCTGATTAAAAGATGCCTCTTTATTTGATTCTAGTAATCCTTCCTCTTGTCCGCCTGTAGTATAGTTTGTGGATCAGCTTATTATGACGGAAAAGAATCCAACAAACGATGAATTGAAACCCTTCATTTTATACCAAACGCTTAAGCACACTCCGTCATGCCAGCATAGCAACAGAAATAGACAAATCTGTCGTTTTGGTATACCATATCCTGCTATGCCTAGTACAGAAATTCTCTTTCCTCTTCCTGAAGATAGTAATTCAATTCATCAACAGAATTTTGAGAAAATAAACAGTTTCTTGAATTCTCCCGTAGATAGTGAAGTTAAGGAATCCCTTAATGATTTTAATAATTTTCTCTCGCAACCTCAAATTGGTCTTAGTTATGAGGGTTATATTCTAGCAATTAGATCTAGTTTAGGGATGTCGTTGTCAGAGAGCAGCAATGCAGAAGTCTTCATAATCACTGAATTGCCTGACAAACGAGTTCAAATGCTCAAGTCGAGGGCACAACTCAGAAGTTTACCCGATGACTTAGAGGATATTTTCGAAGTAGGTCTATTAGATCATTCGTTCACCGTCCAGATGATCTAAATAGTTTATGCTTAGCAGATTTTGCGGCATATTATACATTCTCCAAAACTGCAGGTAGGACTCGCCAAGAATCACAGAATGAGGAAGGAAATGAAGGATTCGGTACAACCCAAGTTTATCCTCTTCGCAATGGAATTAGGAAGAATTATTTTAGAGAACTAGTAATGCTGTATTATTCGTGGAGAAATGAACAAGAGGATCTAGTTAGTAAAAATTGCGAAGAGGTTGGTAATCTGAATAGACAGTTTATAGAGGCAAACCGTTCGAGATTTAATGTTTTAAATTATAGTAAGTTAGAAGATGCTCTCAGTAGAGTATTAAACGATAATCAGGAAGAAGAGTTAGGTAATGTAGATACCTGTCATCGTGTTCGGTGATCTCAGACAACTGAGGCCCGTGGGCGACAGGTGGATTTTTCAGCAATCCTCTAGGGAAGACTACAGTGAACTACATGGCACACTGTGGGACAATAATCTAATGAGATTTGAATTTTTCGAGTTGACGGAAATAATGCGTCAACGAGATGACCAGCAATTTGCTGTAGCCCTTAATAATATGGCATCCGCTCATATGACAGACATTGACATTGAGCTTCTTAGATCCAGAGTAGTAAGGGAAGATATGATACCAGATGATGCAATTCATCTCTTCCACTCCAACGCCGCAACAAATTCATACAACTCTTTAAAACTGAATCGAATTGCGACCACCCAATATTGTTCTAGTGCTGAGGATTTCATAAAGGGTAGTAATTTAGGTGAGGCAAACAAGGCCAGAATTCTTGAATCCGTTAAAGGATTCAAAACTTCAGAAACCCAGGGTTTGTGTAGTACTCTTATTTTGAAAACTACAGCAAAATATATGATGACTGTGAACATAGATACTTCAGATGGTTTAGTAAATGGAGCAACAGGAATACTTAGGCAAATAGATTTAGATTCAAACAGTCATCCAATTCTTTTATGGGTAGAGGAAAGAGTAGAAAAAATTACGATTAAAGTATAGAAATCTTTAAATAAATTATATAATTTCCCAACAAATCTTATCACAATTTTATTAATAAATTATTTATTAATTACCTTAATTGTTGTTGTAAAAATTACAAATATACAAAAAGGACCTCTTCGATTAATTGTAGACGATTATATGTAGGCGGTACTAGAGCGACAAGTGCAGCTGGACTGTTTCTAGTAGGCAACTTCAATTCTCCGAGGCCCATCCAAGGTCGAAGTGTAGTTCAGGAAAATTAGATAAATTAGTTAATAGTTCTAATTTCGAGACAATTTTCCATAATGTCCAAAGTCTGCACCGTCATATTAAAAGTGTTCAGTTAGATAAGCTGATGCTTCAGGCATCAATGTTTTGTTTTGTTAAAGGCTCGACCTTTCCAAACGAGACTTATGAAGTCCCAGGGTTTATAATTGCTGTAAGTTTAGATTGTTTAGGTGAAGGTACGATTCGATCATAAAGAGGCATTCTCGTTTTCATCAGGAACGAACTTTTTTGAGAATGTTAGTCTTTGTTCCACAGGTCGCAATATTGATGGTTCGCACGTATTCGAGTACTCAGTTTTAAAGTTTAAGTCTATAGGAATTTTAATAATTTATAAGAGCCCCCATTACTCGTTGCCTAAATTTAGAATTGAGTTTGAGGATTTATTTGAAAGGTTTAGTGAAATTTTGAGTAGGGAAGCAGTAATTTTAGGAGACTTTAATTAATGTTTAAGTGCTCTCACCCAGGCTAGGGAAACTTATGAAAGTTTGGTTAGGACGGGATTTATATCCCTTTTATACTCTCTGCAAGAGTATATTGGGTTTGTGCAAATGTATGTAACAGGCAGAAGGAGGCGTGGCAGACCCCATAAAGTATATATATTCTTGATCAGCATCACAAGCCGAGTCGATATAGCCATGTCCGTCTGTCCGTCTGTCTGTCTGTCCGTCTGTCCGTATGAACAAACAGATTTCAGAGATGGTAAGAGCTACAAGTTCGAGCTTGGTGTCAAACGATCAGATATTTAGTCAGTCAATACAAGAATCTTTTTTTTTTTCGATGCCACGCCCCATTCGCCCACAATAAGCAAAAAACTGGACACACCTCGGAAAAAATTGGTGTTTTCGGCAAATATCTCAGTAACTATGGCACCTAGGATCACCAATTCTGGAACGGGAGGTTCGTAGCGACGGCATAGTTGCATTTCCATTTAAAATTTTGGACTGCCACGCCCACTTTTCCCACATTTGATAAAAAAGTCTGGAACCTTCAATGCCGGGTTTGGTGAACTTGTTCGTATCGTACAGTATTGTAATTATATAATTCGTGTGGAGACTAACTATATTAAACTATACTGAAAGGCGCATTAAAATCGGACTATAAACAATAAAACTAGAAGCGTTACAATATTGATAATTGAACGCAATACCAACCCAGAATACGAGATAGAAACACACAAGCACATGTTCGAACGTTTTCGCTGACTGTGTGTCGGCAGCGCTGCCCGCGGTCGCTGGCTGCGCCGAATACACACACACATGCATACATATTTGCATCATATACATATTGCCAAACGTATGTGTATTCGAATACAAACAAACAGATGTGTGTTTGATTATGCTTAGATTGTTTTTGTTTCAACGTGTTTTAATGCAAGTAATTCACATTGTAATATCTCGATACCGATTTTAATAATTTATTCGGGACAAATGCAGAGAGTATTATACGGTCGGGCACGCTCGACTGTACTTTTCTTTCTTGTTAAAATAAGAGACGTACATAACCTTTGAGTTTGGGACGTCGGAAAACTTTTGACTGCCTCAAGATGACGGTTTTTGCTCAATGTGAGGCCTTTATTAAATCTAGAGCACTTGAAATATGCTCTGCAGTTAGAATTGAGTTAAGTTTGGTCGTGTTAGATACAGACGCATCGTCATTCCTATAAAACAAATGGATAGCATCGTTTGGCAACCGACTTTGATCGGAAATTCTGGATCTAATCAAACTAATATCTGTTGACGTCATGAGGCCGGATGCCATGTTATTTAGTGCAATTGCAAAAGCTTGGTCATCTCGCTGTCGCATTATCTCTGTGAGTTCAAAGAACTTGAAAGAGTCCCACAGAGACGACCCATATATGGCGATGTATGGATCATGCGAAGGTGAATTGGATTTGAAACTCCATCGATCTCCAACAGGGCTTAGCTGTCTAAGATCACCGAAAACAATAACAGAAATCCCGCCAAATGCTAAATCTCTGTTATCTAACATTTGTTTGAGGCGAGAGTCCAAATAAGAAAACATTTTGGCACCGACCATAGAAATTTCATCAATAATAAGGACTTTAAGATCAATAAATCTTGAACGGAGGGTATTAAGTAAATCATCTCCTAGATTTTTAAAAGATGACCCAGATTGATTTACTGGCAATGAAAACATGGAATGAAGAGTGGATCCTCCAATTCCGAAAGCTGCTTTACCCGTAGAATCACAAAGCAAAATTTAGACAGGGTTTGGGTCACATCCTGGTCTACGTTTATATAAATGTGAAAGGGACTGAAAAATTGCTGAAATCAACCTACTTTTTGCCAACACCTGCTCCACCACCTACAAACTCATAAAAAACTTTGTTGTGGTGGGCGTTGTGTAAGCACATGAGCAAAGTAAGTTCTTTGCTTAATGTTTAACGAACCTACGAGGTCGGATAAATTCTGACCTGAAATCAATGTGGGAAGCTTTAATATTCGGATAGTGTCCGAATTTTCATTGGGGTCATTTTCGTTCTCAACGTTAACATTTACAACATTCATTTGAGAGCTTATTTCCGGAAATGCTAAAACCCTAAACTCATCATCTACCTGATCGTCTAATTGGGCTTCTTCTAACTGGCCCTCGTCTTCCATGGCCCTCCTAAGCGCGTCTTCCAAGTCTTCCAAGACATTATATTTCTTAAATTTTGCCCTAATGGCCTCCTCATTCTGATTAAAAATCTCCGCACAGTTTTTTTTCTGAACTAATTCTTTTCCCCCTTCATTTCTCCAGGGGAAGAAAAGCATAACTAATTCCCTAAAGTAATTTTCCCTATCGGTATTTATATTAAAGTTCCTAAACCGAATTATTCTCGGTTGCAATCTTTCCTTAATATACCCACTTCCATCGAGTAGAGGAAGAGGTATATTTCCTAATTCTTCATTTTCGTCCACATGCTCATCATCATCATTTTGACGAGTTGCTCTTACTGACTTAGAATAACTATAGTCTGCAGCGAAATCGGCTAAACACAGGCCGTCGAGACTATGTGGTCCCTGTTCGTAATGATCCAGCAATCCCACTACAAATATGACACTGGAATCAGGTAACATATTTTGTAGCTGTTGTCTAGGTTTAAGCATTCTTACTCTTTGCTCTGGCAATAGAGTATTAATATACACATATGCGTCACTAGTCTCGGATAAACGCATTCCTAAACAACAATATGCTGCTTCTTGAGCAGAAATCTCAGTGCCAGTAATGAACTTGTGTCCAACATATTGCAGCCTCTATCTTATGGATAAATTGCCTCTGTTAATTTCATCGATAGCTTCCCGCATCAGTTGTGACATGCGTCTCTGAGATTTATTAATATAATTAATAATATAACTACAGCATGCATAAGGGTCCAATATAAACTGAATATCAATATTGGCTCTTTGCATGGAAAGAATGTGTTTATTATACGCATTAACATTTATAGCAGCAATTGTTCTTTTGAGGAGAATTTGTGGTTTCTTCAAACCAGATCTAATGGCATATACATAGTCCTCGTAAAGAGAGGTTCACTCGATCATGAGCTAGAAAATTTTCAAAATTGTTTAGCTAATCAATAATGTCGGCATCGAATGACAAATTTAAAAAAGTTTTTAATATATTTTTAAATTGAAATTGAAATTGAGTTTGAGGCATTGGGAAATATGGAATACCAAAGCGACAAATAGAGTTTCCTCTCACTTCACGTGTGAATGAATGCCCGTGCTTACATCTGTTACATCTGTACTAATAAATTGGTCAATGAAGTCCATTACTGGAGGAATAGAATCGACATTGTTCAAATCAATTTGTGGGGCATCTTTCAGCCAAAACATCCCATGTATATGGGGTGAGCCTCTCTGTTGGAATTCTACTCGCCAGTAGAACATGACGACCCTATGTTGACCAAAAATACCACCCTGCTTTTTCATTAATTTAAATAATTGCCTAAACCGATAATCAAAATATCGAGAACATGTTACAGGTTCAGTGCGGATCAATCGCACTTTCTCATTTGAAGGCAACATTGATGCATCTTCCTCTGTAACTTCTTGCTTGTCCACATTCTTTTTAAGAAGGACAAGCAGCTCTAACCACCTACTTTCTGCAGCCGACAAAGTAATAAAGAAAGTTGGTAGGCTTAACTGACGAATCATGACCATCACCTTTCTTTTTTCTGTTTCCCAATGAGCAGGAGACGTGCGAATACCTTTCAGGACCCTATAGCCATCATCGTTGCGAGTAAGATGGTCCATATGTTCTTCATTAAGAGCGTTAGAATCTGTTATGGGACGTGAGGCAGTGTGCTTTCTCAAGCAAATTGATGTATTGTTTCTAATAGTAATGAGCTCTAATTTCTTATAATTAAAGAACAACTTATCAATTCAACAAGCTCTCCTATCAAAATTTCGAAACTCAGATCTAACAATGGTTGTAAAACTTTCTGAAGACTTTCTTTTGTTGCCAGCATATAAGGAAGGGAATGCTAATTCCTCATAATCAGCATCCATAATCATGTCTAGGGGTCTTTGGCCTTCGGAGCAATTACTATTCTTTGCATGGCAACATTGTCTATCTGAATATTTTCAAGCAGAGTTTCTTGACCCCCAGGATTAAGCTCCTCTGTTTCAACATCCCCTCCAGGTTGAAAAGGATGTTGAAACTCTCGATTGAGTTGTTCAACTTGCTCAGCATCTGCTTGAGAGGCTATGAATGGAACAGTATCGGAAGAAAAATTTGAAATCCACTGTTCATTTAAAACTATATTGTGCTTTACATAAAGCTCTGTAGTTACTAAAAACCTAATTGCTTCAGCAATCTTTAAGGGCCTAATGGTTTCAGCCATGAAATCATGGTTATATTCCATCCTACGTCTAAAGTGGAGTTGTATTACTTCTGCTTTATGAAAGGCTCGTGGAAGGGAAGTTACGATACTGCTAACTGAATTGGAACATTTACTACAGCTCCTTTGATTACACTTTGGCGACCGACACCTAAGGCCTTAATGACCATAAATGGTAGTCGAGGAGAAATAAGTCGCTCTTCTAAAGGAGTTAAACCTTTAAGTCAATCGGGAAGATCTGGAAAATCTAAGCCATTTGTAATGCAAAATTTTTGTTTCCTTCCAGCTTTTTATATTTCTGCAACAAGTGTTGCAGAATTTATAAATGTCTTCCTCAGATGAAAACTCATTTGAAAGACTTAAAATTTCAGCGCTAAATTCGTTGTGACTTTCAATAAAACCACGAGAAATTCTGTTGAGTTAATGGGGAAACCACAGGCCTTTGCAACAAAGTCAAACCTGATTTGGACCCAGCTTTACTAAACTATTAAAACTTCTAATTTGAGCTTCTAATGAGGTTAAGCTGAGTTCAATATCGTCCTGAGAAATATTCGCAAGATTCTCTCTCTCATACGTTCTGCATTTCGGCTATTTTCTAAGGTCCTACTTTCCAAACAACTTCTATTTTGGCTAACTCTCTGACAAAGGCGTCTTAACGAGTCCAGAGTTGCTTGCCGCTCTAACAATCGTGCACTTTGTCTTCGTGCAGTGTTAGCATATCTTTCAATAATCCTCCGAACAGGATTATTCCTAGCTTGCGATCTCTGCATCCTATCCCTTTCTCTTTCTAATTCTCGTCGCCCAACATTTGTCCTACTAGCTGCTCAAAGCTCGGTGTTACGTCTCTGTTCGTTTGTCCTTTCTGTAGAGTTTTGCCGTCTCCTTGTTCTATTCTGTCTATCCGACAATCTTTCGCTTTGCCGGACCCCATTCCTTGTCCGTGCCTGTCGCCTAGCATGAGAATTTTCCTCTCTCTCAACTGCTGGAACGGCCGGATCTATTTTGTTGATCGGACAATCTTTCCCTTTGCCGGACCCCATTTCTTGTCCGTGCCTGTCGCCTAGCCTGAGAATTTTCATCTCTCTCAACTGCTTGAACGGCCGGATTACTTCTACGGACAGATCTATTCTCACGATCGGACAATCTTTCCCTTAGCCGGACCCCATTCCCTGTCCGTGCCTGTCGCCTAGCCTGAGTATCTCGGAGCCTTTTAGCACCGTGAGCCCCGTCACTTGTCCGAGCCTGCCTCCTAGCTCGAGTGTTTTGCACCCTCTCTGTATCCTTTACTATCGGATTCTGCCTTCTATTCAGCCTTTGCAAAGAATTCTGTACTGTATTATTAGCTTGTTCTTCGTCCCTATACGAAGAATTTTCCCTACTTTCTCTGAGAGAGTTTGCATTTCTCTCACTCTCTAATTGTGAATACTCTATATCACTTCTGTTTAACCTATTCCTTAGACGACGAGTTCTAGCACGCGCAGATGCCGTTTGGCTAGGTAAACGAGACCTTTTCGAAACTTTCTGAACTGAGAAAAATGAACAAAATTAAATGAGAAGAATCAATCAAATTAAAAAATAATTTAAAAAATGTATATTAAAATTAATCAAAAAAAAAAAAAATATAATATGTAATAAATTAAAATAAATTTAAAATTTTTTATTTAAAACAATAAAATTATTTATATTAAAATAATAATGTGCGATGTATATAATTGAAAATGTATATTATATAATTTAATATACACAAGCCAAAAATTATTTTTTTTTAATTATACATTAAATGTAAAATAATATAATTGTAATAAAATTACAAAATTAATATTTAATTATTTAAATTTAGTTAGTGTAATGGTAAGGCACTTAATAAAGAAATATTTATTAGTTCGATAAGTTCTAAATAAAAGTAGAAATTATCAAGTGTTAATAATAGGAAAATACTTTATAGTTATTATTAATAAATAGTATATTTAATTGCAATCATGCAACTTGCTTGTTTCCGTCCGTCCGAACTTGCGCGAAAACCGCAAACCGAAGCACACACACGAATTAAGTAAAAGATCAATTAATATTGTGTTTTATCCCACTGTGTAAACTGCTTGCACTGCTTGCACTGTTTGATAAACGCAAGTACATACGTATGCAAATACACACATACAGACTCAAGCGCACGCCTGAGATTTGTAAGGCACAAAACACTAACACTAACTGATCTCTTTACACAAACTTAAAATAGTATAATTAATTTTAGATTACACACTTTAACTGTATAATTAATTTAATAATTATGTTAAAGATTTTTCACACAATTTGCAGCACATATGTCTGTACATACATACATGCAAATGCGCGGCAAGTTGTGTCGCCCAATCTAAAAAAAAATTAACATACACTAAATTCAATGTCATTTAACTTATTAGGACTATCACAATTATTTCTATATAGCTTATTTAATTTATCTCGTTAATAAATGTGGAAAATAACGCAATTGGATCTGATGTATCCAAAGCTCGTTTAAACACATCGCCCAAAGCATGAAATCGGCTGTGCTTTCTGGAGTGATAAAGTCTATCCGATTTATAACTTTTGTTGCGTGACTCAGACGCTTCTTTACCAAAACAGCCGACTGGACGCACCGTACTTTACATGATTTGCCTTGAATGCAAAATAATCTTATGAAGAGTTGGCGCCATGGGCAGCAATGGATAACTGTTCACAATCATTGCGCCAGTTTAGTGGCAGTATGCCAGTTTTCAAATTTATAGGCAACTGACAGGACAAAATGATCCTCAAATTGTAGATGATTTGTTGATTAACGCCAGTTATTAGAGAAAATGTTTTGAAGTTGGCAAATGCGCGAGCGAGTTTTGCCCAAATCATTCCCTGTGTGCTTGATTTTAAATATTCAATTTGTAATTTTATGTCTTCGTTTTCTTTTAAAATTACTTCTTTTGCTCCTTTGAGAAACTCCAATTTTGAGATTGAGGGGTGCGATTGCTCCACAACAAATTTCCGGATGAGTCTATCAGTCGAAAAGGGCATTATGGTGGTGGCAAAAAGGCCTGAGTCTTTGCCACACGATCCCTCATCTGAGTATGCATGGTTTTAATTCCCCTGTCCAGTACTCCCATCGAAACCATAACTGACAATGAGCTCAGCAGATAAAAAACAAGAAAGAATGCTATAGTCGCCTCGGAACTTTAGGATACCCGTTACTCAGTTTTAATTTGTTATTAACAATGGTGATGGATATAATAGCTTGGCAAACACAGAACATTTTCATACAAATTCATGTTTAGAGCATATTTCCGACCGATCGTTCCTATGGAAGCTATACGATATAGTTGTCCGATTTGGATCAAACTTGGTCAGAATATATATATTACTGGAATATGTATTCTGTGTGAGTTTGATTAATATAGCTTAGTAAACCCAAAAGTTTTTCATACTAATTCATGACCAATCGGCCCTATGGGAGCATACGATATAGTTGCCCGATTTGAATCAAACTTGGTCAGAACATGTACTTCCTAGACATGTATTTTCCGTGTAAATTTGGTTCAGATAGCATAGCTAACCAAAAAAAGTTTTCTATACTAAAACATTCTTCTTTTACCTGTACATTTACCTTTATATGCAAATAAAACGCCCTAAAGTGGGCGTGTCAAAAAACAAAAAAAAACTTTTACTGCTTGGATATTGTACCATTCATTTGCGACCCCTATCATCTTTCTAGCTCTTATAGTCTCTGAGATCCTTTTGTTCATTCAGACGGACGGACGGACAGACGGACATGGCTATATCGACTCGGCTATTGATGCTGATCAAGAATATATATACTTTATGTTACATACATTCCAACTAGAGGTGCAAAACTGTCGATAGCACTATCGTCACCATCGATGGTAGAGCATTATCGAGCTACTGAACTATCGATCGTTCAATGTTTCGATAGTAATCGATAGAATCGTCGATAGTGCCATTTACACATCACCAAGCAAATATTCGCGCTTTTATTAATTTGTTGCGTCGCTTGTCAACAAATATTTGTGATTAAATAAAGTGTTTCTTTAAAATATATAAATATCATATAAATCATAAGAAGATATAAATGGATCGCTTACTTAAAAGAGGCAATACATTTTTGAAATAATTAGTAAGAATGTTTACAATATTTTTGTCTAATTTAAGGTAAAAAGGTAGCGGTTCTGCAGCAAGTTGCGATTGTAACAGCAGTGACAGCGACAAAAATTCTGTGTCGGCAAAGCCTGCACAAAACAAGTAAGAAAGGCTACAGTCGACGTGCCGACTGTATAAGACCCCTGTACTCCTTGTAGTGCGCATACAAAAATACTTACAAACTTAAAAGAAGAAGCAGTAGACTGATTCATATTTAAATTAAAATTTAAAAAAGTAAAAAAATTTATGCGCTAGCTGCAATCGAACCCGCGGTATCAGACACAGGATTCTCACATTTCGCCTCTCTACCATATGCACCACACCTCAATTTGCAGGTACTGCTGATTATCTGCATTTACATACAATAATGTTTTGTTATAGAAAAAGAAAACAAATTCCTGTCTGTGCTGGAGTTCGAACCGCAGACCTCATGTTGCTCTAATGCATGTCACATTACTTGGACCACAGCACTGTTGACAATCAGGACGGCCAAAGTAGATAAACATTGATTTACCACTTTTCTTCAAACACGTATATAAATTACAATTTTAAACATTTTTGACTAATTTGTTTCACATGTTGTAGTTCTCCGATTTGGACCAAATTTGGTGAAGTTACTTTTTAATAATTATTTACACATTCTGTGTGAGTTTGGTTGCGATCACTTAGCAAATACTACATGTCTTCATACAAATTTTTTTTGTTTTTGACCGATTTGTCCTATGGGAGCTATAAGCTATAGTTGTCCGATCTTGATGAAACTTGGTAAGGATAGTTATAGTTATACCATACACCTACTGTGTAAATTTGGTTACGATAGCTTTCATAGTTTCAAAGTTGTAGTGCAATGAAAACTGTTTTTTACAATTTGCGGGGGCGGTAGGGGGCGTGGCGAAAATTTGAAATAAACTTAACCTGCCTGCAATATAGACTGACTTTCATTCCAAATATGGTGGCTCTAGATCTTGTAGTTTAAAAGATCTAGGTGTTCATACGGACGGACGGACGGACAGACAGACAGACAGACGGACAGACGGACATTGCTATATCGACTCGGCTGTTGATGCTGATCTAGAATATATATATACTTTTGGGGTCGGCCACGCCTCCTTCTGCCTGTTACGCACATTTTGCTTCTGACAAACCTAATAGACCCCTATACTCTTTTTTTTAGAGTACGGGGTCTAAAAAGAAAACTAAAATTTCAGATGTCTGGAAATATTTTAAGAGGTCTGATGATAAAAAATTTGCCAAATGCCTTAATTGCGGCAAGGAGTACAAAACCAGAAACACATCGAACCTGAATGATCACCTTAAACGGTTTCACCCGAATTTAGACAGAAATGCTCCTGATACCAATGTGCAAGTTGCTGAAAATGATGTACAAGATGAGAACATTGCGTCTTCCAGCAGCAGTTGCCTGTTGAGTATGCGGTCAGTGGAGTCATATTTTAAACGGGCTGTGTTGTATGATGCAAACTCAAGCGCAAAAAGGACATTGATAAAATCTTAACGGAGATGGTAGCTAAGGATGTGCAGCCCTTTAGTGTAGTGGAGAACGAAGGATTTATAAAATATACTCAGGTCTTAGATCCACGATACAAGCTTCCCAGCCGGACTCATTTGCAAAAGGTTCTGATGGCCAATTTGTTTAAAGAAACTACGGAGAAATTGTCAACAATTTTGGAGCAGATTTCGGACATTGCCATAACATGCGATTTGTGGACATCTAGTGCTAACGTGAGCTTTTTAACAGTAACGAGCCATTTCGTGCATGAATACAGCATCAAAGCCGCATCGCTGGCAACCAAAAACTGATAGATGTTACAAATCACTCGGCGCAAAACATAGCAGATACTTTAAAAGATATATTAATATCGTGGCATATCTTTGAAAAAACTGTCTGCATTGTGACTGACAATGCCAGCTCGGTGCTGAAAGCATGCGAAATTTTGAAAATCCAAAATCTGCCATGCGTAGCCCATACAATTAATCTGGTAGTCCAAGATGGCTTGAATCTCCATCACAACGATGTCGCAAAAGCTTTGTTTGCAAAATGCAAAACTATTGTAAAATTTTTCAAGAAAAGTTCTATTGCGAACGAAAAATTGAAACTAATTCAAGAAAAGTTTGCATATACCTTGTTGCAAGAAACCCCAACAAGGTGGAACAGCTTCCACGACATGATTAAAAGAATTTTATTAACGCATGAAGCCATTGCTAGTGTGCTATTATCGACAACAAATGCACCACTACCTTTTACTGCAGAGGAAATCAACGTTTTGAATGATATTGAGAAAATATTAGTATTATTTAAGAAGGTATCCGTAAAAGTTTCTGGAGGCAAATACGTTACAGTGTCATTAATAACAAGAAAGAAAAGTACAGTCGAGCACGCCCGACCGTATAATACTCTCTGCATTTGTTCCCGATTAAATTATTAAAATCGGTATCCAGATATTACAATGCGTAGTACTTGAATTAAAATATGTTGAAACAAAAACAATCTAAGCATAATCAAACACACATCTGTTTGTTTGTATGCGAATACACATAAGTTTGCCAGCGACCGCGGGCAGCGCTGCCGACACACAGGCAGCGAAAACGTTCGAACATGTGCTTGTGTGTTTCTATCTCGCTTGCACCTATGGGTTGATATTGCGTTCAATTATCAATATTGTAACGCTTCTAGTTTTCTTGTTTATAGTCCGATTTTAATGCGCCTTTCAGTATAGTTTAATATAGTTAGTCTCCACACGAATTATATAATTACAATACTGTACGATACGAACAAGTTCGCCAAACCCGGCATTGAAGGTTCCAGACTTTTTTATCAAATGTGGGAAAAGTGGGCGTGGCAGTCCAAAATTTTAAATGGAAATGCAACTATGCCGTCGCTACGAACCTCCGTTCCAGAATTGGTGATCCTAGGTGCCATAGTTACTGAGATATTTGCCGAAAACACCAATTTTTTCCGAGGTGTGTCCAGTTTTTTGCTTATTGTGGGGGAATGGGGCGTGGCATCAAAAAAAAAAAAAGATTCTTGTAAGCTCAAACTTGTAGCTCTTACCATCTCTGAAATCTGTTTGTTCATACGGACAGACAGACGGACATGGCTATATCGACTCGGCTTGTGATGCTGATTAAGAATATATATACTTTATGGGGTCTGCCACGCCTCCTTCTGCCTGTTACATACTTTTGCACAAACCCAATATACTCTTGCAGAGAGTATAAA
The DNA here is from genome assembly GCA_020829145.1 of Drosophila nigrodunni. Taxonomy (NCBI): domain Eukaryota; kingdom Metazoa; phylum Arthropoda; class Insecta; order Diptera; family Drosophilidae; genus Drosophila; species Drosophila nigrodunni. Next base: position 231,494 of record JACVCZ010000030.1, read on the forward strand.
AAGTTAACTAAATAGTAATGTTTAACATAATTTTGGCATAGTTCACAAAATACTCAAAATTTTGCTGGCCATATTTATAGGTGTGTTTCAGTAAACAAAAAAATATAAAAATATTAAATAGTTTTTGAGTAAGCAAAAGGTATTATTTTTATTGAATATAATTAGACTAAAGCATAAAAATATTTATTTGCAACATTTAAATGAAACTAGATGGGTTGTGGAGTTCACTGCAGTGGTGAAGAGAGAAATCTCGTTCTTAAGCTTCGTGAAGAGGGTAAAACTTACAAATGCATTGCCTCACTAATGGGTCGATCGGAGAACTTAGTCACAAATGCCCTAAAACCAAAAAAAGATAAAAAGAAGCCGGGTGTCCGTCGGAAAACTACCGTAACAGACGATTCCCGTATAGTCACCTTGGCTAAAAATGACCCTTTTAAGTAGTCAAGAGCGATTGCCAGCGAAATGGGCAATGTGGTATCAGCACGAACCATTCGTCGACGGCTATTAAGCTCGGACCTACCTGGGACAGTTGCCCGCAGTGTTCCTCTACTTCGAGGATCAAATATACAGAAGAGGAAACATTTTGCTCAAACTCATAAGACCTGGTGTGGCTTAGAGGGAGAGCGTAAATGGAGGAACATTCTCTGGAGTGATGAGACCAAAATAAATTTGTTTGGAAATGACTCAAACAGAAATGTTCGAAGGCCAAAAGGCAAAGAATTGGATCCTAGATATAAAAAGAAGACGGTTAAGCACGCAGGAGGCGGCATAATGGTTTGGGGCTGCTTTTCATAGAAAGGGGTTAGTCCGATTCATCGAATTGACGGCATCATAGGCAGATTCCTGTATAAGGAAATATTGAGTGTTGTTATGCTACCATATGCCGAAGACAACATGCCTCTAAAATGGAAATTCCAACAGGATAACGATCCTAAACATTGCTTCCGAGTAGTTAAGGATTGGTTTCATGAAAATAGAATTGACGTTATTGAGTGGCCAAGTCAGTCTCCAGATCTCAATCCTATCGAGAACCTTTGGGGACACCTGAAAAGGGAAATTTCCAAGACTAGCTGCCCCAATAAGACCCAATTATTGGAAAATATTCAGAAGGAATGGTAAAACATTCCTGTGGATATGTGTAGAAAGCTAATATCCTCTGTGCTCCAAAGGATCAGCAAAGTCATTGCGAATAAGGGCGGGCATATAGGGTATTAACAATATTCATCTAAATGTATCCTAAATATTTCACAATATTTCAGAAATTTTAATTTTTTTTTAAATTTGCTGTGCACACCTATTATTCTGGCCAGCAAAATTTTGAGTATTTTGTCAAGTTTGCCAAAACTATGTTAAACATTATTATTTTTTTTTTTTTTTTTTTTTTTTTGTTGTTATAATTCTAAAATATGTCTAATTTTGAATACAAGTTGTTTTTTAAGTTACATGAAAAAATATAGACGTTATTACGGTTAAAAAAAAAAAATTGTCACACCTATTAATTTGGCCATGGTCAAACGGATGGGTATTCGCATACAAACAAACAGATGTATGTTTGATTACTTTTCTGAGTACTTTTCTTTCTTGTTAAATATTGTAACGCAGAAATTCCGCAAATTCTGAAAAAACGCAGCATACACTTTCAAAATCGCTTATGGGTTAGTAATGTGCGCACATTATAACACAATATACCTGCTATCCATTTTCCTACTGTATAAAGTGGCTTACTTCTTTGTTAAATAATTTCTGAAATAATTGATTACTTATGGAAATAAATAAACACTTCCGTAATGCAGTATTTGTTGTTTAAAATTATAAAATTTTATTATTATTAATTATTATTTATTACGTCATATCTCTCAAAATCTATGTTTAGACCCCGTACTCTAAAAAAGAGTATAGGGGTCTATTAGGTTTGTCAGAAGCGAAATGTGCGTAACAGGCAGAAGGAGGCGTGGCCGACCCCATAAAGTATATATATTCTAGATCAGCATCAACAACCGAGTCGATATAGCAATGTCCGTCTGTCCGTCTGTCTGTTCGTCCGTATGAACACCTGGATCTTTTAAACTACAAAAGCTAGAGCCACCAAATTTATAATGAAAGTCCGTTATTAACCCAGGCAGGTTAAGTTTATTTCAAATTTTTGCCACGCCCCTTACCGCCCCCGCAATGAGTAAAAAACCAGACACACCTCGAAAAAAATTTAGTTTTAGGCCAATAGCTCAGTAACTATGGCACTTAGGAACACCATTTCTGGTAAACAGGTTGCTAGAGACATCCTTAATGCAATGCCATTAAAAAATTTTGAGCTGCCACGCCCCCCTTTCCCCACATCAGCTAAAAAACTTTTACGCTTTAATGCCGTTTTTAAGGCATTTATTCATATAGTAGAGTGTTGTAATTCAACATTCGTATAGAGACATATAAAATCAAACTATTCTGAAAGGGGCATCAACATACTACCTTTAACAAAAGAGCTACTGCGTTACAAAGTTTGTTATTTAACTGCAATATCACTTACGCGCGAGAGCGAGACAGAAACATACAAACACATGTTCGAAAGTTTTCGATCAGTGCTGCCAGAATCTTCAAGCTAAAATTGCTAGATTTTTGAAGAAAAATTGCTAAAAGTTGCTAAAAATTTTCTGAAAATTGCCAGAATAATTGCTAAGCCATTAAAATCTTAATTTTCAACAAATGTGCATATTGATTTAATGAAACGTAGAAATTATTACTGAAAACACTTAAAAATAAAAAAAAACCAAACAATTTAAATTCAAAATTCATTACTTAATCAATTCATAAACTAAATCAGTCTTAAACTGAAGGATACTTAAAATATTTTCTAGCTCGTCAGCTTCACATACATCAGAATATTTTTCACTGCTTGTTATTTGATTCAAATATTCATTCATGGCAGGACATAATTATGGCAACATTTGCCATGTCTTGTCATGTCAATATGCTCGCGTTGGATCAGTGCAATCCTTGCGAATCCATTGCTTAAACTCCTCGTCTTGAAGCCAGGCATCACGAAAATTTTGCTTGTAGATTTTTGGCATATCGATCGCTTTGCTATCACCAAACATATCCAAAGAGTTACCAAACACTATAAAGTTGTTCATATAATCAAACCACTGAATTAAATACATGTTCCGATATCTTTGCGAACCGCTTTCATCGTAATTTGTGCAATCGATGACAAAAAGGTATAAAAAATGAAAAAACTCTGAAGAAAAATATAAAATTTGCGTTTTTTATAACAAAATTGCTAAAATTGCTAAGAAAAAATAAAAAGTTGCTAGATTTGTGGCTAATAGCATTTTATAAAGAAAAGTTGCAAATTTTTTTAAAAGTTGCCAGATCTAGCAACTAAATTGCTAAACTGGCAGCACTGTTTTCGATGCTTGTGTGGCGACAGCGCTGCCGGCAGACGCTGGCCGCGCCGAATACACACATTCATACATACATGCATACATATAATTTCAAACGAATGTGTGTTTGTATGAATAATATGTAAATGCTGATATTCGGAGAATTCTTGAAAGTGGCGCGTGGTGCAACTGATAGAGTTTGTCTGAGGTTATACATACATAGGTTTGAATGCTGGCAATGCGAATTGTTAAATTATTTTTTTTTAATTTCAATTGAAATTGAATACAAACTACTATGAGAGTACGGGGTCTTTTATAGTCGGCACGGTCGACTGTAGCCTTTCTTACTTGTATTGTTTAAATTTAATGTAGAATTTTTTGAACATCTATTACTTACTTTATTTAAATTTATTATCTATCAATTATTATTTTACATAATTATAAATTATCGATAATATTAATGGTTTTTCTTTGCTGTCAAATTTTTGCTTCCCCAGCCGACCTTTTTGAACCCGAAAGCAGTTCCGAATTGTGGTGACATAGCTTTGGGGGTCTTTTTAGACCCCTTACTCTAAAAAGAGTAAAGGGGTCTATTAGGTTTGTCAGAAGCAAAATGTGCGTAACAGGCAGAAGAAGGCGTGTCCGACCCCATAAAGTATATTCTTGATCAGCATCAACAGCCGAGTCGATATAGCAATGATCTTTTTAAACTACAATAGCTAGAACCACCAAATTTATAATTAAAGTCCGTTATTAAGTCAGGCAGGTTACGTTTATTTCAAATTTTTGCCACGCCCCTTACCGCCCCAACAATGAGCAAAAAACCAGACACACCTCGAAAAAAAATGTACTTTTAGGCCAATAACTCAGAAACTATGGCACTTAGGAACACCATTTCTGGTAAGCAGGTTGCTAGAGACAGCCTTAATGCAATGCCATTAAAAATGTTGAGCTGCCACTCCCCCTTTTCTCAAAAGAGCTAAAAAAAACTTTTAATCTTTGATGCCGTTTTTAAGGCATTTATTCATATAGTAGAGTGTTGTAATTCAACATTCGTTTAGAGACATATCAAATCAAACTATTCTGAAAGTGGCATCAAAATCCTAACTTTAACAAAAGAGCAATTAAGTTAGAAAGTGTGTTATTTAACTGCAATATCACTTACGCGCGAGAGCGTGACAGAAACATACAAACACATGTTTGAACGCTGCCGGCAGACGCTGGCCGCGCCGAATACACACATACACACATACATACATACACGCATACATGCGTATATGCATACATATAATTTCAAACGAATTTGTGTTTGTATGAATATTATGTAAATGTTGATAATCGGAGAATTCTTGAAAGCATTGGTCTGAGGTTGTAGGTTTGAATGCTGACACAGAGAATAGTTAATTTATTTTTTTTTTCCTTTTTAAATTTCAATTCAAAATCTATATATATAAAAAAGCAAACTCACTTCCTGTGTGTAGTCAAAATTCAGTATGATAATTAGTGTCTTTTGCTTTCATTTTTTTTTTTAATAGATCAGCTTTTTTATCTACTTGGTTTGTATGAAAAAAAATATGGAAAAACTTTTGGAAATGTAAGAAAAAGCAAAATAAAAACAATTCGGAAAAATTACACAAACAACAACATACATGTTTGCATAATGTGAATGGCAAAAATGCTCTTCTCAAAGAGGAGATCAGGCAACTCTTTTTGTTTCTGGCAGTGGGGGAAAACTGTCTGGCTACTCTTTCAACCGCCACAAAAATTTAAGAGTGTTTCAAGCAATAACACAAATTAACATGAAAATTCTGTTCCGTTCTGCTGGCAATACAAATTGCTTATGATTTATTGCGCCCTACTGAGTACAAAGGGCTTTTCACGATAATTATCGATGTATGGTGTGTATCGATGTATAATAATTGCATAACATTTGCATAATATAATCTTATTGAAGCCACTATTATAATAGGGAAGTACAAAGGCGAACATTTATTAATACCAAGAATTCCTATGATTCCTCCCGATTTGACGTTCAATTTTAAAAGACTTCAATTTCCTGTTCGCCTCGCTTTCGCTATAACAATAAATAAAGCACAAGGCCAATCATTGAAAGTTTGCGGCATTAATTTAGAAAATCCAGTTTTCTCCCATGGTCAACTGTATGTCGGATCGTCTCGCGTTGGAAAATCATCTGCTTTATATGTATACTGTCAAGATGGAAAAACTAAAAATGTTGTTTATTTAAAAGCATTTAATTAAAAAACTTTTTAGAAAATTTGTTGTCTGCATTATTTTTAACAAAATGTTTTTCCAACCAAAAAAGATTTTTCAATAGCAGGTAAATCTATAATACAAGAACGCCGCGAAGCGCGCCGGGCCCGCTAGTGTACATATAAAATTAAAGTTTTTAAATTTCATTTGAAAATTTGAATTCAAATTGAATATAAATGTGCACTACTATGGGAGTACGGGGTCTTTTGCAGTCGGCTCGATGGACTGTAGCCCTTCTTACTTGTTTTGTCCATAAATGCAAATAAGAATGATGAATGGTTTTCTTTTGTTACTTCCTCTTCATTTTCTGGATTTGTCGTGTTTTTTAAAGTGACTAGTTCATCCTCTAGTAATTGCGCTGTCTGCTGGGTATTAACTGTATTTTGGAAGCCCTTTTTTGAATCGAGAATCCAAAAGTGTTGAAAGTCTTGTGACTGTTCTGTTTTCATATTGCTATAGCGTTTTTTTTTTAAAAACACACTTGCATCACTCCCGACGTTTGTCTTTATATGTGACAATATAGTAATTTTTTCAAAAATTTGGTCAATGCCAATACTGCCGGTATAATTAATGAAGCTGTTACAGTTTTTGATGCTGATGTGTGTTTTGTTGCCATTTCAAACGGTTCCAACACAGAGCATAAATCCTCAGACAAGGGAGTTTGCGCATTTTGCGATTTTAAAAGCGTCGCAATTAGCTGCTAACTTTATTTATTAAAATCCAAGGCCTTACATAGCTACAAAATTACATTGGAGTACAGTTGTCCCCTATATACAGGCACAGGATAGAGCGTGGTTTTATATGTAGATGTATCTTTATCTTAGGCTTAGTTGCCAAGCATAAAAACGGGTCGCAGGCAAAGATACACATATATATTGTTAAATGAGAAATGTTGGGTTTACAAAAATAATCTCTGCGGTGTTCTACTTTCTTCACTATAGTGGGTTAATTCAATCCCCTGGGACATGCCAAGGGTTAATCAGTAATATATAGTCGTCTCACTTACTCTCGCTATGACAACTTGTATACTATGTTAATTTCACTCGCACTTACTGTAGGCATACAATAAGTGTATGTCATTTGCCGACGGGACTGCCGTATATTATTATACTCTCCGCAAGAGTATATTGGGTTTGTGCAAAAGTATGTATCCGGGCATATATGGATATTTTTTTTTTTTTTTTTATTTAGTTAATTATAGTACAAGATATACAAAGGGAGGGGTGGGGGGTAAGCCAGACTTGCGGTACGGCCGCGAAGCAATGCTTCGCAAGTCTGGATGGCCTTTAATTGGCTCTCTGGGTTAGTTCTGCGCAATCTCTCCAGCCGGCGTAGCTCGGTGCATAGGAGGTGAGCGAATGTACAAACTGCCGTCTAGTTTCGGTGGCTGACCAGCATCAGTGGGACCAGGTTTGAGGTGTTGAGTGCCACGCCTAGTGTTCTTTCCAATTGCGCCCTCTCGGCAGAGAAGCGTGGGCAGTTGAGCAGAACGTGTTCCGCGTTCTCGATAGTGCGACACACTGGGCAAAGAGGGTCGTCCTCGTGGCCAAAGCGGTGGAGGTATTGCTTGAAGACTCCGTGGCCGCTCATTACTTGGGTGAGATGGAAAGAAAGTTCGCCGTGCTTGCGTCCTATCCATGTTGCGATGTCCGGGATTAGTTTGTGGGTCCAGCGCCCCTGGGATGATCTGTCCCATTTGGTTTGCCATTCTGAAAGCATTCTGTCTTTCGCTACATGTTTAATTGTGGCGATGTCTGCCATAACAGTCGGCGATCTCTTGCTGGTGTAGACTTCGCTTGCCTCTGCCACTGCCAGCTCGACGGGTGTTATGCCACTTATGACCATGGCCGTGTCGGTGGATATTGTTCTGAATCCAGAACACACACGCAGAGCTCCCGTTCGGAAGTTCGAGACTAGCCCTTTCATGTAGCTGATCCTGTTGGTTGCTTTCCGCCAAATTGGTGCATCGTACAGCATTGTCGACCTAGCCACGTTAAAGAGGAGCATTCTACTAGCTGATTTGGGGCCCCTGTGGTTCATCATCATTCTCGTCAGCGCGTTCAGTGTGAGCTTGGCTTTATTATGGGAAGCCTCCAGGTGCTCTCTGAAGGACAGCCTAGTATCCAGCATGACCCCCAGGTACTTTATTGCTCTTTGCGATGAAATTGTGGTTCCTCCTACGACTACATGGGCTGTTTCGACCCGTTTGCGACTGCTGATCAGTACAGCCTCCGTTTTGTGGTTGGCCAGTTCCAGTCCAGCGAGCCTGAGCCAGTTCCCGATGCGGCAGATGGCCTCGTTTGTTGCTTCCTCGACCTCGGGAATAGTTTTCCTCACCGTGACGATGGCCACGTCGTCGGCAAATCCAACTATCTCCACACCTTGCCGAAATTCGAGCCTCAGGATTCCGTCGTACATCGTGTTCCAAAGGAGCGGGCCAAGAACCGAGCCTTGTGGTACCCCTCGTGTTACTTGGTACGTATGAGTACCGTTCTCTGAGATGTAGTGGAGCCATCTTTCGCGCAGGTAGCAGCATATTATATTGGTGAGATAACTAGGCAGGTTTAAACTCCTGATAGCATCCAGTATCCTTGCCCAGGACGCTGAGTTAAAGGCGTTCTTGATGTCCAGAGTGGTTACGAGGCAGTATTGCTTGCTTCCACCAAGCCACCTGGTCCCTTCAATGGCGTTTGAGGCCGTGCTAGTTACCTTAGTGAGAGCATCGACAGTTGAGCGCGACTTCCTGAAGCCGAACTGGGCATCCGAGAGGCCGCCCCGGGCTTCGATTTCGGTTCTCATGCGTGTTTCGATTTAGCCTTCGAAGATTTTTCCTGCCGTGTCCAGGAGGCAAATTGGGCGATAAGACGAGTCCTCGTTAGGGTCTTTACCAGGCTTCGGGATAAGCGCGAGATTTTAGTGCTTCCATATCCGGGGAATATACCATCAGCAAGACATTTGTTGAACACCTGAGTAAACACCGTTGGCAGGAGACTGATTGCTAGTTTTAGTGCTCTGTTCGGACCTGGAGCTTTCTTGTTGGAGACCAATCTTGCCAATCGGAGCAGCTCCTCTGTTTTGACAGGCAGTATCTCTTGATGTGGTAGTGGTTCTGTAATGTCAGGGGGCTCTTGCTGCTTAGGGAAGAGGGTCTCGATTATTTGCAGGAGTTTGCTGTGTTCCGAGGGGCCTGAGCTCTTGAAGGCATTCATCCTCTTCATGACCACTTTGTAGGCTCTACCGAACAGGTCATGTTCAGCTTCGTCGCATAACTCCAGGAAACATCTTCTTTTGCTTTTTTTTTATGGCTTTTTTGAGAATTCTCTTCTTGGCGGCGTATGTTGCTCTTAGATCCTCGTAGTTTGGACCTCCACGGGCTCTGTAGTAAAGTCGCCGTGAGCGAATGCAGTCCTGCCTGGCTGTGTTGATATCCTGGTTCCACCAGTACACTGGCCTGTGGCCGGTGAAGGCACAGCTCTTTTTCATGCTTGATTCGCACGCCAGCTTAACTCTGTTCATAAGCTGGTTGGCCATCTCCTCGGCAGTGCCAGTTACCGTTGTGCAACTGACTGCGTCATTGAAAACTTGGATATTTAGAGTTGAGTCCCTGTAGTGAGGTCTTGTCGCTGTGCCAGAGCGTTGAGAATTGCTGAGGACTTCACACAAAATGGCTTGATGGTCGCTTGCAGTGTAGTGGTCGCTCAGTTTCCAAGTCATTTTTCTGGCAATCTGGCAACTTGCGTAGGTGAGGTCGATAATGGATCCGCCTCCTGCTCTTGTAAAGGTGTTGGTGCTTCCGTGGTTCTGGAGTATAAGGTCTAGTGACGAGAACGCCTCCACGAGTATACTCCCTCTTGCATTAGTTGACGGCGACTACCAATCAGTTGTCCACGCGTTGAAGTCACCTCCAACGATGACCGGAGAGTGAGCTCTTACATCGTCGGCTAGGACGTCAATGCAGTTGCTGAACTCGGCCAGGGACCAGCTGGGTGGGAGGTAGCAGCTGTATATCCAGATATTCCGGACTTTTACTCTAACGTAACCACGCGCCTGTTTAGCGTCGCTTACTGGTAATGGTGGTGACCCACATGTCCAAATTGCTGCCTTATTATAATGGTCCACGGTCCACGTACCGCAGGTTGGAGCCCTATAGGGTTCGATCAGAATGGCCAAGTCTATTCTGAACTCTATAATTGACTCAGCCAGCAGTTCCTGGGCGGCCGTGCAGTGGTTGAGGTTGAGCTGGAGGAGCCTCATATCATGAATTTTGGATTGCTTCACGGTATGCTGGACATCTGAAGCTACCCGAGACGTGGTTAGAGGGTTCAAGCTTGTGACGTACGCAGACGCGACAGGAGGGCGTGTTTTGGCATTTGTTTGCCTGGTGGCCGATTTCACCGCATTTAAAGCAAGGCCCTCTCATGTCCTCCTTGCTTTTGCAGTTTAGGGCAATGTGTCCGAACTCTAGACATCTGTAGCACCGTTGTGGTTGGATAACGGGTCTAATCCTACATATCACCCACCCAATGCGGATTTTGCCTTTCTGGGCCAACGCTTGGGCACTCGCTGTGGGTAGAGATAGAATAGCTCTCTGTAGGCCGTCTCTCGTCGCCCTGAGTGAAATAACTGCCTCGCTTGTGAAGGAGTTTCCACCCGTTGCTGTGTTGACGGCTGAGATGATGTCCTCTTTGGTGGTGATCTCGTCAAAGTCCCGAATTTCGACCCTCTGCTGCTCGGTGAGAGCTTTCACAATGGCGTTTGAGCCAAGGGCATTGCTCACGGTTTTTTGTAGCTCTGAGGTGCTACGTGTGGGACGCTTAATAAGGCGTAGCAGTAAGTCGCCGTTTGCAGCTTTGCGAATGCCCTGGATTTCGCTACAAATGTCCTTGAGCGACTCATTTTCTTTGACCGACTTCAGGAGGTCTGCGTACGTGCAGCCGGGATTACCTGTCACTCTGATGGCGTCGCTCTTTGTTTTAGGTCTTCTTCCGCGTGTGCGGGCTTCTGCACCATTAGAAGGGGCGACCCGAAGGGCCTCCGTCTCGGGGTTAGGCTGGGGAGCATGTACGTCAACATTCTCTGGCCTCTTCGATCTGATCTTCTTTGGCGGTGTAGGTGTCTGCTCTACTGTAGCCTCTCTGGGCCATTTTGGTGTGACGTGGCTCAATGTCTGGCTTTTGGGAACACGTCTGATGGCGCTTTCCTTTTGCGGAGACGCACAATGGGGCAACCGGCCGAAAAAACGTGGCAAAAAATCATTTTTGTGATGGTAGCGTACGACAAAAAGAAAAATTGCGTTTGGTTAAAAATGATCAAAATGATCCGAAATTTTTTCAAATCGGTTGAAAAATTGTGTGCTAGAGCCCCTCAAAGTTGACCTATTTCCTGAAATGTTCAAAAATACATAAATTTTCCGCGCAAAGTGTCAACTTTGAAATTGAATTTTCGGAGAAATAATCGATCAATCTTAAAATTGTTATTTTTTTATTCAAATATAATTAATTCTTTATAAAATTCACTCAAAAATTTAATTTTTGTTTTATAACTGAATATTCCAAAAAGTTTAAAAAATATACTATTTTTGGACAGTTTTTATAATTTAACATGGTCATAACTTCTAATGTTCACCGATGTTCACGAGGAAACTATATACATATGATAGAATGAACCTTCTTCTAATATGCTTATGTAATTTCCCTTGCCCTAGTTTGCCCGTTTAGAATTTAAAGTCATAAAACGAGCGCAACCTCGTGCTAAAAATGCGCGTTTTATTTATGGAAGAAGAAGAACCCATGCAAATATGGGTATTTCCTGAGTGGGAATTTAATAAAAAAATTATGTAAAATCATTTTGTAAATAATACCTCAGCTGGTTACATTTAACAAATATTATTTTTTATGTGTTTTACCAGTCTTGAGACATTTTGGGTACAGGTAACTAAATAAATTGTTCTTTTAAGGTACAAAAAAATATTTTCGAGTTTGGATGATTCCGTGAGAGATAAACATTTCAATGAGATTTCTTAACTGCATTGTAAATATAAGTACACTGAGTTTTTTGATTGAAGCGAGCTTATTCGATTGATTTTGACTTCATTTAATAAGATTAGTTTTAGAAAGAATGTATACTTCCTTAGCATTTAAGCAGCATCTTCATATGCGCGTATTTATAAATAATTTGACACATAATAGTTACATTTCAAAATACTAAGTTTATTATATATTAAAACAAATGTTTGAACTCATTTTAATGAAAATTGGCCACAAAAAAAAAATTTGAAATATAACCTCAAAATAATTCAACGAAAAATGTTAGTAACAAAATTAATTAAATTAGTAAAGAAAACTAATTAAAACATATTGCCATGTTATGTTTAAGTTAAAACAATACAAAAAACAATATAAAAAAAAGTATTTTTAATTTTCATTTTATACGTTTAATATGGGCAGAAACATTAAAGAACTTTGCCCTTAAATTTTGAAGCACCCTGTTGACGGATCACCCTGTTCAGACATTCATTCTAAAGCTTAATAAGTTATCTATTAAATGCTTTTTAATTTGTTCAAATACCTCCCCTGGTTCAAAAGATATGATTTTTGCAAAATTTTTCGGCCCGCTGCCCCACTGTGAGGCGTCTGCGTTGCAGCTGCTTTCGATGTGCGACCATCAAGATCCGTCTGGGTCTCCATGCAGCAGTACTCGCCCCGAGTCATACTCCGGGCGGCCTCGTTTGCTTCTGCACTAGTTGCACCACCATGTGCCTGATGAGCTGATTGATGTGCCGCTGTCCCATACACATGACGGATAAGTCGTGTAATACATCGCTGATTTTTTCGTGAACTTCAGCGAGATTCGCTGGCTCACTTTCCGTATCCTCTGGGCTCGCAACACTATGCGTTGGTAGTTCCAGTGCCGTGGCCAGCACCGGCGAGTGGGCCGTAGTGCTGCTTTTGGCAAAGGGGTCTCTGACCTCCATATTTACCTATATTGGAACCCAAAGACACTTCTCGTATATTCAGGGTCGACGCAAACTTGAAATTTGAGCTCAAAATTGAAATTTAAAACTAGGAGTAAGTTAAAATTTTAAATCGAGGCCAGGTCAAGTTTGAATTTAAATTTAAAATAACGGCAGGATTTGCGCGCCAACGCTGACAGAAGCTGGTTGCTATGGCTCGATCAGGGTTGTATCCAGGTTAAGCCACAGCTGATCAAAACATGCGTTATTGCCCAACACTGGAGGGTGACAGGTGGAGAATTTTCGCTCGCAGTGAATTGCAACTCGTAAAAGTGCAAGTAAGCTGGAAACAAGGATGGAAAGATAGAAAGAGGCGCCCACAATAGCAAGCCCCCTCCCCCCTCAGCTCAGTGTTATCCAGTACCTCTGTGATCAGCTCCTACGGGAAGAAATGCGCAGAACTCCAACGACGGCGGCCAGTGGGCGGCCGGACTTGTGCGGTAAGTGGGGCGCAGCCTGTGGTACACTTTACTGCCAACTATACGTTTTGCAGAACCGCGTACTTGGATAGAAACTGGTTCCTTGCAGGACGGAAAAAAAAACGCGTCTACACGAAAACACAGTCAACTCGTCGTCTCGGCATATATGCATATGTATATGTATGTATGAATGTGTGTATTCGGCGCGGGCAGCGCTGCCGCCACACAGGCAGCGAAAACGTTCGAACATGTGGTTGTGTGTTTCTATCTCGCATGCACCAATGGGTTGATATGAATATTGTAACGCTTCTAGTTTTCTTGTTTATAGTACGATTTTAATGCACCTTTTAGGAAAATTTCATATAATTTGATATAATTAGTCTCGAATTATAAATTACAATACTGTACGATTAGAACAAATTTGCTAAAAACGGCATTGAAGTTTGAATATTGTTGTTTATTAATTGTGGGAATAGGGGCGGGTCAGCCCAAAACTTTAAATGAAATTGCATTTACGCAGCCGCTAACAGCCTCCGTACCAAAATTAGTGTTCCTAACGGCCTTAGTTACTGAGATATTCGCCTAAAACTTCGATTTTTTCCTAGGTGTGTCCAGATTTTGCGTCATTGTGGGCGAAAAAAAAAGGTTTTTGTATTGACTGACTAAATATGTGATCGATTGAAACCAAGTTTGAACTTGTGGGTCTAATAATGATAATAATAGTACAAATATAATTAATACTTTATACAATTTATTTAAGGTAATAAATTAACAATTACGAACTTCAAAAATAATTTCGGCTATTGCCAAAATTTTCATCCCTTAACCTCGCTACTTTAAGTACTATGATACAACTGTGGTTGCTAAATATACATCAAAAGTGGGTTGTATACGAATCCAAATCTAGCAAACTCTCATATCTAAGCATACCTATTAAGTTAAAAACCTTTTTACTACATCCTCTAAGAGATTCCAAGCATAAATTAAAATCGCCTAAGATAAAAGAACTGCTGTCTAAAAATGAATATGTCTGAAATAAGCTCTCAAATTCTGATTAAAATTTTATTAGAGGATAATTTGGGGATTTATACAAAACTAAAAATCCTAAAGACATGTATTTAAATACGGCAAACTCAAGTACTTCAGATAAAAAATTATTTAAATCAGCATAGTTTTGACCGGTGGAAGAATGATTAGCATTGTTCGAAATATCATTCGTTTGAGAAACTGAAAGTCTCAACGATACATAAAATAGATGACTGAAGCATTGGCCGATGGGAACAAATATCGCTAATGTGGCAATGCTTTCAGTGTTATGGAAAAAAATATTGCATTTATTGTCATCGAAAAGAGAGCTATAGTGCGCATGCAAAAATTTTGTTGTGCGGAGGCTTTGAAGCTCTAGCTCTACTGAAGATTGAGGATTGGTTTTTGGGGGAACAAAGTCCCCAACAATGAAAAGGCCGGCAGCACTACTGGCCTTACTGCAAGCAACGCCTCACGAATCATTCTAGATGAATGGAATTAAAAACTTTTGAGAGTTTTCTGAATAGGAGTCCATGAAGACTCAAGGGAGTGTGGGAACTTGGCCCGAGCACTAAAACCTACACTTTCATCTATGAATTTCATCCAAAGAACTTGAGGAGAATTGGACGCATTGAAACTAATATCCATTAAAAAAAAACGAAGGCTCCATTGACTAAACCATCTGCCGCATCTATATTGACCGCCATCATATATTTGGCAGTGGTTTTTAAAATAAGTGACGTACATAACTCTGAGTCTTGGACGTCGGAAAACTTTAACTGCCTCAAGATAACGGTTTTTCACTTCGGTGCTTAGATGTGAGGCCTTTATTAAATCTAGAGCACTTGAAATATGCTCTGCAGTTAGAATTGAGTTAAGTTTGGTCGTATTAAATACAGACGCATCGTCATTTCTATAAAACAAATGGATAACGTATTTGGCAACCGACTTTGATCGGAAATTCTGGATCTAATCAAACTAATATGGCAATGAAAACATGGAATGAAGAGTGGATCGTCCAATTCCGAAAGCTGTTTTACCCGTAGGAGCACAAAGAAGAATCTTGACAGTGTTTGGGTCACATTCTGGTCTACGTTTATATAAATGTGAAAGGGACTGAAAAATTGTGAAATCAGCCTACTTTTGCTAACACCTGCTCCACCACCCACAAACTCACAACAAATTTTGTTGTGGTGGGTGTTTTGCAGCACATGAGCAAAGTAAGTTCTTTGCTTCACATTTAAGGAACCTACTAGGTCGAATAAATTCTGACCTGAAATCAATGGGAGAAGCTATATTATTCGAATAATATCCGAATTTTTATTGGGTCATTTTGATTCTCATTAATGTTCAAAACATTAATTTTAGAGCTTATTTCTGGAAACGCTAATACCCTAAACTCATCATCCACCTGACCATCTAATTGGGCTTCTTCTAACTGGCCCTCGTCTTCCATGGCCCTCCTAAGCGCGTCTTCCAAGTCTTCTAAGGCATTATATTTCTTAAACTTTGCCCTAATGGCCTCATCATTTTGATTAAAAATCTCCTCACAGATTTTCTGAACTAATTCTTCCCCTTCATTTCTCCAAGGGAAGAATATTTAAATTATAGCCCCTAAACCGAATTCTGCTCGGTTGCTAACTTTCCCTAATATACCCACTTCCATCGATTAAAAGAAGAGGTATATTTCCTAATTCTTCACTTTCGTCAACATGCTCATCATCATCATTTTGACGAGTTGCTCTTACTGACTTAGAGTAACTATAGTCAGCTAATCGGCTAAACACTGGCCGTAGAGACTATGTGGTCGCTGTTCGTAATGATCCAGCAATCCCACTACAAATATGTCACTGGAATCAGGTAACATATTTTGTAACAGTTGTCTAGATTTAAGCATTCTTACTCTTTGCTCTGTCAATAGAGTATTAATATAAACATCTGCGTTACTGGTCTCGGATAAACGCATTCCTAAACAACAATATTCTGCTTCTTGGGCAGAAATCTCAGTGCCAGTAATGAACTTGTGTCCAATATACTGCAGCCTCTGTTTTAGAGATAAATTGCCTCTGTTAATCTCATCGATAGCTTCGCGCATCAGTTGTGATTAATAACATAGTTGCAGCAAAGTTGTGGTTTTTTCAAACCACATCTAATGGCATATACCTGCTGCTCAACTATGAACGAGACTGATTTAATAAAACATAAACGGTTAATTATTGTTAAATTTTTATTTTATCTCCTTCAAAGTAATTACCATTGAAGGCGATACACATATGCCAACGTTTTTTTCAATCATCATAGCATTTCTGGAAGGCCGATTTCGGTATGGATTTCAGTTCCTTCTTCGAATTTTCTTTTATGACTTCAATTGTCTCAAAATGTTTTCCACGGAGCGGCAACTTGAGCTTGGGAAACAGGAAAAAGTCACATGGAGCCATATCAGGCGAATACGGTGCTTGCGGAACGATATTAACATTATTTTTGTTCAAATAATCGCGAACAAGACGTGATGTGAGCTGATGCATTATCGTGATGCAAGAACCATGACGTGTTGTCCAACAATTCCTTCCTTTTAAGACGAACGTTTTCGCACAAACGCTTTAAAGCGTCAAAATAATATTCAGCGTTAACCGATCGGTCTCTTTCGGTCACACGCCGATTTTCAATCACAATTTCCTTTACTTTTCCGATGTTTTCGTCGTTTACTGATGTTGCTGGACTACTTTCATGAGGCAAGTTTTCAACCGATGTACGGCCCTCTTTGAACGATTTGTACCACTGGAAAACACGTGCACGCGATAGAGCAGCATGGGTTGTCTGCAACATTTTTAAGGCGTCTGAAGCCGAAATTTGGTTGGAATAACAAAATTTCAAACAAATTCATTGTTCAACTTGAATTTCCATCGTTAAATTCGAAAAGCACACTCGAGGTAGACTTGTTTATAGTAGCCCAGAAAACAAACTATGTAACATATCACGCACATCTGTAGTGACAAATTGATCAATGAAGTCTCTTACTGGAGGAATAGAATCGACATTGTTCAAATCAATTTGTTGGGCATCTTTCAGCCAAAATATCCCATGTATATGGGGTGAGCCTCTCTGCTGGAATTCTACTCACCAGTAGAACATAACGACCTTAATACCCCCTTGACCAAAAATACCCCCTTGTTTTTTCATTAATTTGAATAA
This sequence comes from Drosophila nigrodunni, assembly GCA_020829145.1. Taxonomy (NCBI): domain Eukaryota; kingdom Metazoa; phylum Arthropoda; class Insecta; order Diptera; family Drosophilidae; genus Drosophila; species Drosophila nigrodunni. Next base: position 248,788 of record JACVCZ010000030.1, read on the forward strand.
CTGCCTAAACCGATAATCAAAACATCGAGAACGTGTTACAGGATCAGTGCGGTTCAATCGCACTTTCTCATTTGAAGGCAACATTGATGCATCGTCCTCTGTAACTTCTTGCTTGTCCACATTCTTTTTCAAAAGGAAAAGCAGCTCGAATCACCTACTTTCTACAGTCAACAGAGTAATAAAGAAAGTTGGTAGCCCAAACTGACGAATCATGGCCATCACCTTTCTTTTTTCTGCTTCCCAATGAGCAGCCGTGCGAATACCTTTCAGGACCCCATAGCCATCATCGTGGCGAACAAGATGGTCCATATGTTCTTCATTAAGAGCGTTAGTCGCTCTTCTAAAGGAGTTAAACCTTTAAGGCAATCGGGAAGATTTGGAAAGTCTAAGCCATTTGTTATGGGGAATTTTGGTTTCCTTCCAGCTTTTATATTTCTGCAACAATAGTTCCATAATTTATAAATGTCTTCCTCAGATGAAAACTCATTCGAAAGACTTAAAATATCAGCGCTAAATTCGTTGTGACTTTCAATAAAACCACCAGAAATTCTGTTGAGTTGATGCGGAAACCACAGGCCTTTGCATCAAAGGCAAACCTGATTTGGACCCAGCTTTACTAAACTATTAAAACTTCTTATTTAAGCTTCTAATGAGGTTAAGCTGGGTTCAATATCGTCCTGAGAAATAATCGCACGAATCGCTCTCATACGTTCTGCATTTCGGCTATTTTCTACGGTCCTACTTTCAAAACTACTTCTATTTTGGCTAACTTGAACGACGGGCTGCCGTCTACTTCTTGATCTATTTTGCCTATCGGACAATCTCCCATGCTCTCGAACCCCATCTCTTGTTCCTTTCGTTTTCGCGAACGATTGGCTGCCGTCTACTTATTGACCTATTTTGTCTATCGGACAATCTCTCCTGCTCTCGAACCCCATCTCTTGTTCGAGCCTGCCTCCTAGCACGAGTGTTTGCAAGCCTTGCAGTTTCCTGTACTATCGGAACACCCCTATGGTTTTGCCTTCGTAAAGAATTTTGACCTTGCTCCTGAGATCTTATAGTTGGATAACGTCGTCTTAAAGAACGACGTTCGCTGTTATTAACCTGTTCTTAGTCTCTGTTAGCAAAACAATTATTTTATGTATGCCTTTAATATAATAACTTTAAAAAGAATATTTATTCAAATTCAATGAGAATAAATAATTCAATAAGAAACAAAATCAATAAGAATTCACAAAAATCGTATATGAACATAGAAATGAACAAAAATATTAACTATTTATAAATAAGGTTAATTCAATTAGGTATTATTTAGTGCTAATTTTACAAATATTCGACAACTATATTTGTTAATAAATTAGATTTTATATTGAATTAATTAAGGTTGTTAAATTAAACAAAGAATGCTTTAGGATACCCGTTACTCAGTTTCAATTTGTTATTAACAATGTTGATGGATATAATAGCTTGGCAAACACAGAACATTTTCATACATTTTTGACCAATCGACCCAATGGGAGCTATATGATATAGTAGGCCGATTTGAATCAAACTTGGTCAGTATATATATATTATTGGCAGATGTATTCTGTGTGAGTTTGATTAATATAGCTTAGTTAATGCAAAAGTTTTTATACTCTCTGCAAGAGTATATTGGGTTTGTGCAAAGTATGTAACAGGCAGAAGGAGGCGTGGCAGACCCCATAAAGTATATATATTCTTGATCAGCATCACAAGCCGAGTCGATATAGCCATGTCCGTCTGTCTGTCCGTATGAACAAACAGATTTCAGAGATGGTAAGAGCTTCAAGTTCGAGCTTGGTGTCAAACGATCAGATATTTAGTCAGTCAATACAAGAATCTTTTCTTTTTCGATGCCACGCCCCATTCGCCCACTATAAGCAAAAACTGGACACACCTCGTGAAAAATTGGTGTTTTCGGCAAATATCTCAGTAACTATGGCACCTACGATCACATAGCATAGTTGCATTGCCATTTAAAAGTTTGAACTGCCACGCCCCCTTTTCCCACACTTGAAAAAACTTAAAATGCCGTTTTTTGCGAACTTGTTCGTATCATACAGTATTGTTTAATTATAATTCGTGTGGAGATTAACTATATTAAACTATCCTGAAAGGCGCATTAAAATCGGACTATAAACAAGAAAAAACTAGAAGCGTTACAATATTGATAATTGAACGCAATACCAACCCATAGGTGCAAGCGAGATAGAAACACACAAGCACATGTTCGAACGTTTTCGCTGCCTGTGTGTCGGCAGCGCTGCCCGCGGTCGCTGGCTGCGCCGAATACACACACACATACATACATGCATGCATCATATATTGCCAAACGTATAAACAGATGTGTGTTTAATTATGTTTGGATTGTTTTTGTTTCAACGTGTTTTAATGCAAGTAATTCACATATCTCGATACCGATTTTAATAATTTAATCGGGACAAATGCAGAGAGTATTATACGGTCGGGCGCGCTCGACTGTACTTTTCTTTCTTGGTTTTCATCTATTGCTTTGTTTCTATGCATTGCCTCTCACACATCCAAAGGCATGCACTATTGAAGAAGACAAATAATTGGGAGAAGCGAAAAAGTCGTTACTTTTGGCGGCCGCTAAGCAAAACAAAAGACAACGCTTAGCATCTGTGCTGCCAGTTAAGCCATTTAATTGCTAGCTCTAGAAATAGGCTGTTATAATTGATATACATACATATATATATATATATATATATATATATATATATATATATAATGTATATGAATATATTTATAAAGACCTTGAATTTATGTTAAATACAAAATGTTAAAGTAATTTTGTATTCACAATAAATTTTAAATACATTCTAGCTGTTTTTTATAAGGGAGTTAACATATCTAGCTATTTTTCATCGGAGATTCTGACAGCTCTGGTTTAGCGCGCGTAAAAAGTAATGAATTTTACCGCTAGTCCTTCTAGCCTGTCTCTCTCACGCCAAGACATTTCTCTCATTTCTGTGAGAGAGAAATCCTCTCCCATACTCAAATCTGTGTAATTTTGGCGTTCGCTTTGACTTATGTTAACTAATCGGCCGATTTCTCGCCAGGATTTTCCCCTCAAACGGAATTTTAAAATTAATTTTCGCACTTCAACGCAGATCTCTTTTCCTTTCGTGTCCATGATGCAACGCGTGTCAAATTTTAAAAAATGTGTTTGCAAATTAACAAGAAACCCAAATATAGAATGAAGAATAGATAGAAGACGCTGAAAAAAGTTAACGGTAATCGCAAATTCTCACATTGTACGCAGAGTTTATTGTGTGTACGCAGACTTTTGGAAAGACTATTTTTCGTAATGTTTTTTTTATTATTAAATTATATTAAGCTTTTGGTTTTATTTGTTGAAAAAATGTATTAATATGTATTAAGTAAAAAGTTTAAATAATCAAATATAAAAAGAATAATTCCAATATCTTATTTCTTTCGAGCGCTATTAAGGGTCAAACATAAAAAAAGTATTTTTTTTTCAAGTGTACGCAGAGATATGAGAGCAAGTGTAATTCGTTGCGAACGTTTCGATTGAGAGGTTGTAATCGTGCATCGATATACATTTTTATATTATTTACATTGATTTATTTTATTTAATTAATAAATTATTTTATTTTATAATTTTAAATATTTAAATAAATTATATAAAAAATATATATAATATATTATATTTTTATATATTTTATCTAAATAGAATTAATAATATTAAATAAATAAAATATTTTATTTAAATATATAATTTTTGTAAAATGCCCCGGAGAAGGCAACTATCTGCTGCTGCACAGTCTCAAAGGCGTAGGGAAAGGAATAGGTTAAGTAGAGAAGACGCACAGTATGCAGATAGAGAAAGAGAGTTAAATTCCCAATCTCAAAGAATCCGTGGGCAGTCAGTGAAAATAGAGTAGTAGAACAGATTGGGAATTCTCAGCTTCGTTCACGCCGTAGGAGAAGTGCGCGTTTAAGAGTAATAGAACAGGCAGTCGATACTTTGAATCGGACAATTAGCAGACTGGATCCTCAGGTTGGGCAGACCGAGAGGGCTTCAGATGCCCTAAATAGACGAAGCCGTAGAGAAAATTCTGTTGAAAGGAATCGCAAACAGGCAGCCAATACTTCGCGTAGAACAGTTAGGAGATTGAATTGACAGGTTATTCAGAGTGAACGGGTTTCAGATGCCCTTCACAGACGAAGTAGTAGGGAAAATATTCAAGAAAGGGATCGCGAACAGGCAGAAAATTCATTGCGTAGATCTATTAGAAGACAAAATCCACAGGTTAGGCAAAGAGAACAAGCAGTAGACACTTTGCGAAGATCGCAAAGGAGACAGGATTTTCTAGTTAGCCGAATAGAGCAAGTGCGCAATAGCCAGGCACACTTTGAGAGGAGGCAGAATGTAGAGATTTGAATATTAGAAAGGGAAGTTGATAGAATAGCTAGGTCACAGCGTCGAAATAACCCTGTTCGTAGATAAGTCAAAAGAGCTAGAAACACAGCTCAGCGAAGGAGTGCTCGGATAAGAGCACGGCAGATAGCAGTAGATTTAGCTAGAGGTGTTAGTCAGAGAGTTAGCTAGTATAGGAAAGATTCTCAGAATAGAGCAGCAGAAAATGAGCGTAATGTTACACGCAATAAGGAGGCACAAGCGATGAAAGATGAGGCACGACCCCTTAGGAACATCTTAGAAAGTTTAATAGCCACTTACAACAAATTAATTAAACACGGCCCTGACCATGTTTGTGTTTGTTGTAAAGGTTTGTGGTTTCCTTACCAAAAAAGATTGGATAAGTACGGAATATATTTTAAAAAACAATGAGTTTAGCGCAGACATTCTCTTTTTGTCCGATCAGTTTCCATCTGTAAACGGCATGCATTCGTTTTTGCAAATCTTGTAGCCATTTGATTAAGAATAAAAAATCCCAAGAATTCCATTACCAACGGCTTAGATTTCCCAGAGCTTCCAGAATGTCTGAAAGATTTACAGAGCTTAGAAGAAAGATTAGTTTCACCGAGGCTGCCGTTCATGATAATAAAATCTTTAGATTATGATCGGCAAAATAGTATTAAAGGAGCTGTACGCTCTCTGCTGCAGAATTGGTCTTAATTATGAGGATTATATTCTAGCAATTAGATCTAGTTTAAACCGACCGAAAATATTTTTAGAGAGAAGCTTCGACGCCATTATGGTGAATGCGTATAACACGCATATTTTATCAATGCAGAGAGCCAACATAGATATACAGTTTATATTAGATCCATATGTGTGCTGCAGTTATGTAATCAATTACATTAATAAGTCGCAAAGAGGTATGTCTAAGCTTATACGAGAAGAACTAACCATACAACACATAGATGCGTCAAACGCAAGATTTTTTTAAAAGAAGCAAACGCTAACTTGCCACAGAACTTCGGCAAAAAGCCGAACGCCTAGCGCTCCGGAGAGCCGATCGACTCTCACCAAATTCAAAGCAGACGAAAATAAATTTAGTCTGTATCAGTCAGTCAAAATCTGTGTTTTCGACAAAATAGCGATCGAGTATGAAAGAGATCTCTCTTTTGTATTGCTTTAGGCGGCAGGTGCCCGAGAATGGCTGTGGCTGTGCTGGTAGAGTGAACATGAAGTGCGTAGCATGGCGCAGGTTTTTTATACTCTCTGCAAGAGTATATTGGGTTTGTGCAAAGTATGTAACAGGCAGAAGGAGGCGTGGCAGACCCCATAAAGTATATATATTCTTGATCAGCATCACAAGCCGAGTCGATATAGCCATGTCCGTCTGTCCGTCTGTCTGTCCGTATGAACAAACAGATTTCAGAGATGGTAAGAGCTACAAGTTCGAGCTTGGTGTCAAACGATCACATATTTAGTCAGTCAATACAAGAATCTTTTTTTTTCGATGCCACGCCCCATTCGCCCACAAAAAGCAAAATACTGGACACACCTCGTGAAAAATTGGTGTTTTCGGCAAATATCTCAGTAACTATGGCACCTAGGGTCACCAATTTGGGTAGGGAGGTTCCTAGCGACAGCATAGTTGCATTGCTATTTAAAATTTTGGACTGCCACGCCCCCTTTTCCCACATTTGATAAAATAGTTTTCAAACTTCATCGCCGTTTTTAGCGATTTTGTTCGTATTGTTATTTATAATTCGTGTGGAGACTAACTATGTTAAACTATCCTGAAAGACGCATTAAAATCGGGTTATAAACAAGAAAACTAGAAGCGTTACAATATTGATAATTGAACGCAATATCAACCCATTGGTACAAGCGAGACAGAAACATAAATCATGTGATCGAATATTTACGCTGCATGCGTGGTGGCGTACATATGTATGTGTGTACGTATGTATGTAATACCATATGTAATACTATGTAAATATGCCCAAACATATGTATGTATATATGACATATATTTATGTGTGTACGTATATTATAATATAAATATATATACATAAATATAAATGAACATACATATATATATATATATATATATATATATATATGTATATATATACTTGTATACACATGAATATTTAAATGTATGTTCATTTATATTTATGTATATATGTATATTTATATTATAAATGCCAAGTAATTGTGTTAGTGATCTGCGCCCTCTACTTCACATAATGCTTTAACAAGCCAAAACATTAAATAAAGTTTAATAGTTAAACTTGAATTTTTTATTTAATTGTTACCTCTTTGTTTTTATACTTTTTTGCTACTTTTGATTGGAAGAATACCAACAAATCATTTGGCACAGCTGATTATCAACCAGATCAAAACAATAACATTGGCGAAGAAGACAAAAGCAATTAAAATAGAAATATTCTCATTTCGCTCTCTCTCGTTTTTGTTGTTTTTGGTTTTCATCTTTTGCTTTGATTCTATGCATTGCCTCTCACACATCCAAAGGCATGCACTATTGAGAGAGACACATAATTAGAGAAGCGAAAAGTCGTTACTTTTTGGCGGCCGCTAAGCAAAACAAAAGACAACGCTTAGCATCTGTGCTGCCAGTTAAGCCATTTAATTGCTAGATCTAGAAATAGGCTGTTGTAAGTGATCTGGATGAAGTAAACAGCATTATAATTATTCTCTTATTGTTAATTACAATTATGTATATATATTATTTATATTAAATACCATTTTTATAAAGACATTGAATTTATGGTAAAATTAAAACGCTTTATGATAAAGGAATTTTGTATTCACAATAAATTTTAAATACATTCTAGCCGTTTTTATAAAGGAGTTAACATATCTAGCTATTTTTCATCTGAGATTCTGACAGCGCTGCTTTTGCGCGCGTAAAAAAGTAACGACTTTTACCGCTAGTCCTTCTAGCCTGTCTCTCTCACTCCTAGACTCGCACTCTATTTGTCTCATTTCTGTGAGAGAAATCCTCTCCCATACTCAAATCTGTGTAATTTTGGCGTTCGCTTTGACTTAATTCGTTGCGAACGTTTCGATTGAGAGGTTGTAATCGTGAATCGATATACATTTTTGTCGTCGATTTCGATATAAACGTAAACAAAACGTGATTTTAATTACGAACAAACCGAAACAAAACGTAATTTTCATTACGAACGATATAATTGCATAATTAATAATTAATTAATAATTAATATATAAGTAAAATTGTGAAATATACAATAAGTGCGTTAGTTCGTGAGTGTGTGCGTCAATCGATTTACGCGTGTGTGTTTGACATCGTGAACATTCGATTTTCTTTGTGCCAGGCGCGTAGTTTGTGACGTAGGTAGTTCATTCGTAGAAACCGCGCGCGATTTAAGAATCGCGTTCGGTTTTTGATAAACGCGTGTTAATTGTCGCGTTTTGTTTATTATCGTAAGTCTTAAGTATTGTCCGATTTTAAATATTATAAAATTATATAATTATTTATTATATAATTATAACATTTATTAATTTTATATTATTTACATTGATTCATTTAATTAATTTAATAAATTATTTTTAATAATTAATAAATTATTTTATTTCATAATTTTAAATATTTAAATAAATTATATAAAAATATATAATATATTATATTTTTATATATTTTATCTAAATAGAATTAATAATATTAAATAAATAAAATATTTTATTTAAATATATAATTTTTGTAAAATGCCCCGGAGAAGGCAACTATCTGCTGCTGCACAGTCTCAAAGGCGTAGGGAAAGGGATAGGTTAAATAGAGAAGACGCACAGTATGCAGATAGAGAAAGAGAGTTAAATTCCCAATCTCAAAGAATCCGTAGGGCAGTCAGTGAAAATAGAGTAGTAGAACAGATTGGGAATTCTCAGCTTCGTTCACGCCGTAGGAGAAGTTCGCGTTTAAGAGTAACAGAACAGGCAGTCGATACTTTAAATAGGACAATTAGGAGACAGGATCCTCAGGTTATGCAGAGTGAGAGGGCTTCAGATGCCCTAAATAGACGAAGTCGTAGGGAAAATTTAGAAGAAAGGAATCGCGAACAGGCAGCTGATACTTCCCGTAGGACAGTTAGGAGACAGGATCCTCAGGTTAGGCAGATCGAGAGGGCTTCAGATGCCCTAAATAGACGAAGTCGTAGGGAAAATTCGGTTGAAAGGAATCGCGAACAGGCAGCTGATACTTCGCGAAGGACAGTTAGGAGACAGGATTCTCAGGTTAGGCAGATCGAGAGGGCTTCAGATGCCCTAAATAGACGAAGTCGTAGGGAAAATTCTGTTGAAAGGAATCGCGAACAGGCAGCCAATACTTCGCGTAGGACAGTTAGGAGATTGAATCCACAAGTTAGACTGAGCGAACGGGTTGCAGATTCCCATCGCAGACAAATAAATAGGCGCAATCCACAGGTTCGGCAGAGTGAACGGGCTTCAGATGCCCTTTACAGACGAATTCGTAGGGAAAATTCTCAAGAAAGAGATCGCGAACAGGCAGCCATAACTTCGCGTAGGACAATTAGAAGACAAAATCCACAGGTTAGGCAAAGAGAACAAGCAGTAGACACTTTGCGAAGATCGCAAAGGAGACAGGATTTTCTAGTTAGCCGAATAGAGCAAGTGCGCAATAGCCAGGCACACTTTGAGAGGAGGCAGAATGTAGAGATTTAAATATTAGAAAGGGAAGTTGATAGAATAGCTAGGTCACAGAGTCGAAATGACCCTGTTCGTAGGTTAGTCGAAAGAGCTAGAAACACAGATCAGCGAAGAAGTGCTCGGATAAGAGCACGGCAGATAGCAGTAGATTTAGCTAGAGCTGTTAGTCAGAGAGTTAGCCAGTATAGGAATGATTCTCAGAATAGAGCAGCAGAAAATGAGCGTAATGCTGCACGTAATGAGGAGGCACGAGCGAATGCCATTGAAGATGAGGCACGACCAATTAGAAACATCTTAGAATGTTTAATAGCCACCTACAACAGATTAATTAAACACGGCCCTGACCATGTTTGTATTTGTTGTAAAGGTTTGTGGTTTCCTCACCAAATAGATAGGATAAGTAGGGAATATATTTTAGAAAATAATGAATTTAGCGCAGACATTCTGTTTTTGTCCGAACAATTCCCTCCTGTAAACGGCAAGTATTCCTTTTGCAAATCTTATAGCCGTTTAATTAAGGAAAGGAAGAAACCAAATAATTCCATTACCAATGGCTTAGACTTCCCAGAACTTCCAGAATGTCTGAAGGACTTACAAAGTTTAGAAGAAAGATTAGTTTCTCCACGCCTTCCGTTCATGATTATAAAATCTTTAGATTATGATCGGCAAAATAGCATAAAGGGAGCTGTGGTAAATGTGCCTATTCCAGTTGCGAATGTCGTAACTTCCCTTCCAAGGGCTTTTAGTGACGCAGAGGTTGTTCAGCTCCACCTCAAACGCAGGTTAGAATATCGTCACAGTTTTATGGTGGAAACTATATCTCCATCTCGCGTTGTTGATGCAATTAGGTATTTAGTAGGTACTGAGCTTTATAGAAAGCATGAAATTAGCATTAATGAGGAATGGTTGGCTTCTCACACATCTGAAGTCGTTCCATTTATTGCATCAACAAAAGATATAGACTTAGTTAGAGAAATGGGTGATAGAGCTGCAACACCAAATGGAGAAGAGAATGTAGAAGAGCAAAAGCTTAATCCTGGAGGTGAGGAAACCCTAATGGAAAATGTACCAGTAGAGAATTTAGATGGTAGCATCTGGACATGATAACTGATTGTGATTCAGAGGAGTTGTCCTTTCGCACGATTTGTGCAGGAGTTAAAAGGAATTGTGTAGAAAGCTACACAAAAATCATAAGGTCAGAGCTTAGGAATTTTGATAGAAGGGCTTGTAGGGTAGATAAACTATTTTATAATCTAAGGAAAATGCTGCTAATTAGTATGCGGAATAATTATTCCATTTGCTTGAGAAGCACAGCGCTTCCCGCGGAGTTACAGCCGGACAGCCCTGAGGAAGAAACAGATAGGCTTATTCAGTTTGATGAGTGATTTAAGATTTTAAAAGGCATTCGATCTTCTGCTCATTGGGAAGCGGAGAAGCAGAAGGTTATGACAATGATTAGACAACTTGGCATACCTTCTTTCTTTATTACGCTCTCTGCTGCAGAAAGTAGATGGTTAGAACTGATAGTTATTTTAAAGAAAACAGTTAGGAAGGAAGTTCTAACCGAAGAAGAGGCAGCTAGCTTAGAAAGGTCTGAAGTTGTAGAACTGATTAGGTCAGACCCAGTTACATGTGCTAGGTATTTTGATTATAGGTATAGGCAGCTTTTAAAAGTTTTGAAGAAGGATGGAGGCATTTTCGGCCAACATTCTGTGTATAAATATTATTGGCGAGTAGAGTTTTAACATCGGGGATCACCCGATCGATTAAAGCACCTTTATTTGATTCTAGTAATCCTTCCACTTGTCCGCCTGTTGTACAGTTTGTTGATCAGTTTATTACGACGGAAAAGAATCCAACAAACGATGATTTGAAACCTTTCATTTTATACCAAACGCATAAGCATACTCCGTCATGCCAGCGTAGCATCAGAAATAGGCAAATCTGTCGTTTTGGTATACCATATCCTCCTATGCCTAGTACAGAAATTCTCTTTCCTCTTCCTGAAGATAGTCCGAGTAATTCAATTCATCAACAGAATTTTGAGAAAATAAACAGTTTCTTGATTTCTCCCATAGATAGTGAAGTTAGGGAATCCCTTAATGATTTTAATAATTTTCTCTCGCAACCTCAAATTGGTCTTATTTATGAGGATTATATTATAGCAATTAGATCTAGTTTAAATAGACCAAAAATATTTTTAAAGAGAAGCTTCGACGCCATTATGGTGAATGCGTATAACACGCATATTTTGACAATGCAGAGAGCCAACATAGATATACAGTTTATCTTAGATCCATATGCGTGCTGCAGTTATGTTATCAATTACATTAATAAGTCGTAAAGAGGTATGTCCAAGCTTATGCGAGAAGCTGTAGAAGAAGCGCGTTCAGGAAATTTTGGCATTAAGCAGAAACTGCAGCACGTAGGTCATAAGTTCATGAATGGCTCAGAAATATCTGCACAGGAGCTTATTGCTGTTTAGGGATGTCGTTGTCAGAGAGCAGCAATGCAGAAGTTTTCATAAACACTGGATTGCCTGACAAACGAGTTCAAATGCTCAAGTCGTGGGCACAACTCAGAAGTTTGCCCGAAGACTCAGAAGATATTTTCGAAGTAGGCCTATTAGAACATTACGTTCACCGTCCAGATGATCTAAATAGTTTATGCTTAGCAGATTTTTCGGCATATTATACATTCTCCAAAACTGCAGGTAGGACTCGCCAAGCATCACAGGATGAGGTAGGAAATGAAGGATTCGGTACAACCAAAGTATATCCTCTTCGCAATGGTAGCGGATTTGTTAGAGAAAGGCGTAGTCCACGGATAATACGTTATAGAAGATATAATGTTAGTCACGATAGGGACAATTATTTTAGGGAACTGGTAATGCTGTATTATCCGTGGAGAAACAAACAAGAGGAGTTAGTTAATAAAAATCTGAATAGTGACTTTATTGAGTCTAATCGTAGGAGATTCAATGTTTTAAATGATAGTGAGTTAGAGGATGCTCTCAGCAGAGTATTAGAGGATAATCAGGAAGAAGAGTTAGGTAATGCTGACAATCAGGATAATGCAGATAATAGATTTAGAGTGTTAGGTGTAGCTGAAATAGATCCACAGGTAAATATTTTAAATATAGGGAATGACGAGAATGCAGATGGGCCAAGCAGCAACACTGTTCAGTTTGTTAAGTTGCCTGTTTTAATGACATCGTCATGTTTAGAGGAAATAGTATGTTCCCTAAACTTAAGATAGGCAAAAGTTTTATGAATTTGTAGGTGGTGGAGCAGGTGTCGGCAAAAGCCGACTAATTTCGGTATTATATCAAGCCCCTTACAGCTAGATTTAATAATAGAAGATGCTCAAATCCCGAGTCAATTAAAGTTCTTTTGTCCGCTCCAACAGGGAAGGCAGCATTCGGAATAGGTGGTTGTACACTCCATTCAATGTTTAGCCTTCCTGTAAATCAGTCCGATCGAATTGGGACCTTATCCGCAGACTTATTAAATACGCTACATTCGAGATTGATCGATCTCAAACTCCTCATTATAGACGAAATTTCAATGGTAGGAGCCAAATGTTTGGCTTTATAAACTTGAGGCTACAGCAGATTTTCAAAAGTAATCACTTTTTTGGAGGGATACCTGTCATCGTGCTCGGCGATCTCAGACAACTGAGGCCTGTGGGCGACAGGTGGATTTTTCAGCAATCCTCTAGGGAAGACTACAGTGAACTACATGGCACACTATGGGAGAATAATCTAATTAGATTTGAATTTTTCGAGTTGACGGAAATAATGCGTCAACGAGATGACCAACCATTTGCTGTAGCCCTAAATAATATGGCATCCGCTCATATGACAGACATTGACATTGAGCGTCTTAGATCAAGAGTAGAAAGGGAAGATATGATACCAGATGATGCTATTCATCTCTTCCACTCCAACGCCGCAACAAATTCATACAACACTTTAAAACTGATTCGAATTGCGACCATCCAATATTGCTCTAGTGCTGAGGATTTTGTAAAGGGTAGTAATATAGGTAAAAGGATTCAAAACTTCAGAAACCCAGGGTTTGTGTAGTACTCTTATTTTGAAAACTACAGCAAAATATATGATGACTGTGAACATAGATACTTCAGTTGGTTTAGTAAATGGAGCAACAGGAATACTTAGGCAAATAGATTTAGACTCAAACAGTCATCCAATTATTCTATGGGTAGATTTCCTTGAGGAAAGAGTAGGAAAAGAGTTACGATTAAAGTATAGAAATCTACCCAATCCATTGTGGACCCCAATAAACATATATCTCTGTTGAGTACTAAATTGTGACTGTTTATTAACATAAGAGAATCAAGGCATCTAACAGAGGGATGTTACTTAACATAGATTAGTGTGAGTTATGTTAAAGGTATGGAGATTGAAATATGACGATCTGGCAATATAAATATATAACACATCTCCTCCCTGAATTTACATCTTGTTAGTTGTTTTGCGCTTTCTGAAATCCGGAGGCTGATAGCGATTAATGTCGTTGCGAGCTCTAGTACTACTTCTTATTGGAATGCCTGAACGACGCTGCTGAGGTGGTTGTTGAACAGTTTGTTGTTGATCTGTGTTCTCATTGGGATCAGTACTCCTTGGAGAAGAGGGCGCTGTGCTTGCTGTTTGTTGAACTTCAGGGATTTGCTGATCTGAAATGAGAGTAGAGCTTGGATAGTCGGTTGCATACCAATATGCAGCGGATTCATCGGTTTTGTTGCTTTCGGCTGAGTTTGTTCTGGGCTTTAACTGGTTGATATGGCGCTTAATAAATCCTTTGCTTGTACGGACGATGAATAACATTCGACCAACTGATCGGTCGATGGTAGCTTCTATCCACTTTTCTCCCCTTGCGTAGTTTCGAGCGTATACCTTTTGGTTTGGTATATATTTGGTCTGTTGCTGCTGAAGATTTTGGCTTGGCTTCTCGAAAAGTTGTGTCAGGAGCGTGCGAACTGGACGACCATTAAGTAGCTCTGCGGGTGTTTTACCTTCTGCGTTTGGTGTAAAACGATAAGATGCAAGATACTTGGTAACGGCTGTGTTGGTTGTGTATCCATCCTTGATGTGCTTCTTAACTGATGTTTTGAACGATTGGACAAAACGCTCTGCTAGACCATTTGAAGCTGGATGGAACGGTGCTGTTGTAATGTGTTTTATTCCATGTGTCTCACAGAATTGTGTAAAAATGTCTGCTGTAAGTTGTGGTCCGTTGTCGCTGACTATGGTTTTTGGATAACCCTCAATTGCAAATATAGTGGTTAACGCTTTGATAGTATTTGCTGTTGTTGTTGAAGACATTTGTGTCACAAACGGAAATTGCGAGTAAGCGTCTACACAAATGAGCCACATTGAGTCAAAAATGGGACCAGCGAAATCAATGTGTATCCTCTCCCAGGCAGATGTTGCTTTTGGCCAACTGAGAAACTCTTTAGCTGGAGACGGATTGTTCACCTTACATGTGCTGCAAGATTTTGTCAGCTTTTCGATGTCATCGTCGATGCCTGGCCACCAGACATGTTGTCGAGCTAGCTGTTTCATTTTTACAATGCCCCAATGACCATCATGTAGAAGTTTAAGTATATCCTGTCGCAGTGTACTAGGAATAATGATACGAACGAAGTCTGTTTGTAGACACGGCAATTCCCTGTTGACTGAAAGACCAAATCGGCGGTTGAAATATGGCTGTATTTCAGGATCTTGTATCTTCTCAGGCCAACCAGTTGAAATGAAACTGTAAACCTTCTTTAGCGTGATGTCATTCTTCAGATGTTTCTTGATTGTTTCTGCGTTAATCGGAGGCGTAATATCGACGATATTGTAGCATGCTTCTTTTTTGTCAAACTCATCATCTGTGCTGATCGGTAGACGTGATAGTGCGTCTGCGTTTCCGTGTGCTGTGGTAGAACGATATTTGATGTCAAAGTTGTATGACATTAGTATAATTGCCCAACGTTGGAGTCTGTTTGTCGTCATTGTAGGCAGATGCTTGTTTGGATTAAAGATTGTTACCAATGGCTTGTGATCTGTGATTAGTGTGAATTTTCTGCCATACAGATACTGATGAAATTTCTTTACTCCGAAAACAATAGATAGTCCTTCCTTTTCAATTTGGCTATACCTTACTTGATGCTTGTCCAAAGTTTTAGAAGCGAATGCAATAGGTCTTTCCTTGCCGTCTGATTCTATGTGCGATAGTACAACACCAATGCCAAAAAAGAAGACGCATCAGTGGCAAGAACAAGTGGGAGTTCCTCGTTGAAATGAGCTAACTCTGTTGCGTTGATGATGTGTGCTTTTAGTGCTGTAAAAGCTTGCTGCTGCTGTATGCCAAATTTGAATGGAGTATTTTTCCTGCGTAGCTGATTTAATGGAAATGCTAACTGTGAGTAGTTTGGGATAAAGTTGCAATAATAGTTGACTTTCCCCATGAACGCATCTAGCTGCTGTAGATTGTTTGGCGGCTTCAGATCTTTGACAGCTTCTAAGCCGGATTGATCAGGCAATATTCCTTTCGCGCTGACTCTCCTTCCTAAATATTCTATTTCCTCTTTCAGAAAGAAACATTTTTCCTTTTTGCATTTTATGCCATTCTCTTGTAGAATGCTTAAAATTTGTTCGACGCGAACGTAGTGTTGCTCGATTGTTTTCGATGAGACAATAATGTCGTCGAGATAATTTCCACAACCTTCTATGCCACTCAGAAGTTGCTCGAGATACCTTTGGAATATAGCTGGAGCGCTAGCGATTCCGTATGGTAAACGCTGGTACTGGTAAAGTCCTAGCGGCGTGTTGACAACCATAATCTCCTTTGATGCTTCATCTAGCTCCATCTGTAGATAAGCTTCTTTTAGATCGATTTTTGAAAAATATTTACCATGGCGTATGACGTGGAATAACGATTCACGTGTTGGTAATGGATACTGCTCGATATCAATTTGCGAATTGACCCCTTGCTTGAAATCTCCACAAATCCTAATTGCTCCACCTGGCTTAGGTGCGAGTACAATGGGGGATGCCCAGCTGCTGAATTTGATTGGTGTCCAAATACCTGCTTTTTCAAGACGTTCTGCTTCTTCTTTGAATAACGCGAGTTGTGCGTAAGGTATTTGTCGGCTTTTGTAGAATTTCGGTGTAAAGTTTTGCTGTTTGTTTGTTTGTTTGTTTGTTTCTTTAAACAAACACTTGCTTTTACTTTAGTGATAGCACCGATTGCTGGCTCAAATACGTCTTTGTATTTGTTACAAAGAGCTGTCACTTGATTGTTCTGATCAATGTTCACGTTCGCTATTTGACGAATTTCAAATTTGAATGTTTTAAATAGATCTAATCCAAACAGATTATTTGAATTCTCTACGTTTGCCACGATTATTTTCACACTTGCCTCAATGTTGCCACACTTTGCGGTTGTGTGCAACTCACCCAACACTGGAATTGGATTTTGACCAAATGCATGTAATACTCTATTACATTTTAATAGTTTTGGGCTATTCAATTGTTTGTATGTTGGCACATTAATAACCGAAACACTTGCACCAGAATCAATTTGAAATGAAATTGTCTTTTTCAAAATTTGTAAATCAATAAAGTTTTGTCCACTTTTTGTCAGATTTGTGACACTGTGCAACGATTGAACATTTTCTGTACTTGAGTGTTTGTTTTGATCTCTATTTTCACTCCTATCTTTGCTCTGCTTTGACATGCAAACTATAGCTATGTGTCCTTTTTTGGCACATGACAAATAGCATCGCGAAACTTGCATTCGTTTCGAGTGTGAGAGCGACCACATCCAGAGCATGATTTTTTGGTGTGTCTTTCTCTGCTTTATTTGCTCCTCTCTTTTGCTGATTTTTCTTACGCGAATACAGGGTGTTCATATCAGTAAGAGATTGTTTCTCGCTTGGTTCTTTTATGACTGCCACTGTTTTTGTTGTTGCTTCATATGATTCTGCAATTGTGAGAATGTCTTGCAATGTTGGCTGTAATTTTTGTAGTGCTGCTGTGCGAACAACGTCGAAAGGCGTGTGCACAATAATTTGATCTCGAATCATCTCGTCTACAAAATTAGTTGAACAACCTTCGGCTCTACATATGAATTGACACTCGCGCGCTATGCCTCGCAAATCGGCTACCCATTCTCTATGTGTTTGTGAGTCCCGCATTTGCCTCTTGAAAAATTCGTACCGAGCGGCGACAATGTGTCGTTTTGTTTGGAAATGTTCCGTTAATTTTTCCGTTATTTGCTTGTAGGTAAAATCATTGAGATTTTCACTGCCGAACAGATTTCGCAATAGTTCGAAAATTTCTGTACCTATCCACGACAAGAAATAAGATTTTTTTTTCTCTTCCGCACTAACTGTATATGCAATAAAATGTTGCGATAACTGTTGCAAATAAGATTCCCAATTTTGTTGGTATTTATTAAATGCTGGAAACTGCGGACATATAGCCAATTCACCCGAACGACCTGAATTGCTAGCATTGTTTTGCATACTTTGCATAAACTCTAATTGTTTTTCAATTAATTGTTTTTGTTGATCCAACAACAATCTAATGTCAATTTGTTCGTTCGCCATCGTGCTTTAATGATGCGATTTTACACAAAACGTAATTTTGTGTGTAATTGTAACTTTTCGTTCGATCTCCGATGGACTACCGACACGAAAAAAAACGCAAAAAGAACCGTACTTCGATTTGCGGCTTTTTTAATTCTCGTCGCCAATATGTTGTGTTCCGAGAGTAACAAACATATATGTATCTCTGTTGAGTACTAAATTGTGACTGTTTATTAACATAAGAGAATCAAGGTATCTTACAGAGGGATGTTACTTAACATAGATTAGTGTGAGTTATGTTAAAGGTATGGAGATTGAAATATGACGATCTGGCAATATAAATATATAACAATTACCATTCATAAAAGTCAGGGAGCAACCTTCAATAGGGTGGTGGTCCACATTTCCAATAGCTTAGATCAAGCAGCTTTATATGTAGGCTGTAGTAGAGCGACAAGTGCAGCTGGACTGTTCCTAGTAGGTAACTTTAACCCTCCGAGGCCCATCCAAGGTCGAAATGTAGTTCAGGAAGAGTTAGAAAAATTACGCTCCATTAAATTGCTTAGTACACATTTCGACTATTTAGTTAATAGTTCTAATTTCGAGATAATTTTCCACAATGTCCAAAGTCTGCACTGTCATATTAAAAGTGTTCAGTTAGATAAGCTGATGCTTCAGGCATCAATGCTTTGTTTTGTTGAAGGCTCGACCTTCCCAAATGAGACTTATGAAGTCCCAGGGTTTAGAATTGCTGTACGTTTAGATTGTTTAGGTGAAAGTAGGACTCGATCACAAAGAAGCATTCTCGTTTTCGTCAGGAACGAACTTTTTGAGAATGTTAGTCTTTGCTCCACAGGCCGCAATTTTGATGGTTCGCATGTATTCGAGTACTCAGTTTTAAAGTTTAAGTCTGTAGGAATTTTAGTAATTTATAAAAGCCCCCATTACTCGTTACCTAGATTTAGAATTGAGTTTGAGGATTTATTTGTAGAACATAGTGAAATTTTAAGAAGGGAAGCAGTAATTGTAGAAGACTTTAATTTATGTTTAAGCGTTCTCACTCAGGCTAGTGAAACATATGAAAGTTTGGTTAGGAAGGGATTTAGATCCCTTTTAGATTTGAAAATGTCCACAACACGTGACGATTCACATATTGATTGGCATTTTCAAATGTGTCGCTTGGCCAAACCAGCGCAAAAACTTATGAGACAGTGCACAGCATTCACGACGCCATATCAGTTAGCATTTCAGGTCTGTAAGTTGATAGGTCGGGAATTTTTTAGTTTTTCCTCGTTTTTTCCGCGCGGGGAACATGGAAGCGCGTAATTTGTTAAATTAATTAAACATTTCAAGTTGACTCAAAGATCTCTTTAAATGATCTAATTGCATAGCAATGACCTCCACTTGGTGTTCCCTGGATACCGATTTAAGTTATTTATTATTATTTAAATCCGGAACGAACTCGAGCGGCGTACTATACAAGTAATCGGCCGTGATCGATTATATTTTGTTATTTTGTAATACCAAAAACCGATTTTATATAATTGGGAATAAAATGCAGAAAGTATTATACAGTCGAGCGCGCCCGACTTTTCTTTCCTGTTAATTGTTTATTTGTAAATTTTCCAACATTGGAAATATTTGGATAAAAACTCCAGTATAATATGTAAATGCTGATAATCAAAGAATTCTTGAAAGTGGCGCGTGGTGCTGCTGATAGAGTTGCGTCGCGTTAGTCTGAGGTTGTAGGTTCGAATGCTGGCAATGCGAATTGTTAATTTAATTTTCTTTAAATTTTAATTCAAAATGTACATATAAAATTAAAAATTTTAAATTCCATTTAAAAATTTGAATTCTAATTGAATACAAATGTGCACTACTATGGGAGTACGAGGTATTTTACAGTCGGCTTCATCGACTGTACCCTTTCTTACTTGTTAAGTTTTTTCTTTGGTTGTGCCAATAATTTTGTTCAATTAAATTGGCGAGTAGTTTTAGTTAATTAATTTTCGTTAATAATACGGTTAAGTGAATTAAAAAGCATGTTTGGTTTCGTTTTATGAATACTCAAAACTACTAAGCTTAATTTTTTTTTTTATTAAATATGCTTTTAAATCTAACTATAAAGATGTTAGAAAGTTGAAAAAAAACATGCTGTGCCAATATTTAAGTTCGTGACTGTATATGTACAGTGCTTAACAAAATGATAAGACACCTTTTTTTTCGTTAATATTTTTTAAAATAAAGTATCTAGAAATACGAAAATTTTACTTAAATATAGTTAAATGCAATAGACAACAGGTTCAAGTCATTTTACAACAATATTTTAAATGTTTATATTTTTTTTCAACAAAATAACAAAAAAGCCATTTTCAGCCATATCATATTGATAAGACATTTTTCAATTTGGCTTATAAAAATACAATATAAGTTAACAAATCTTAATAATTTTATAACTTAATAGTTTATTATGTTACCCTGGGCTCTTCCGACATCGAAAATCCGTTTTTTTCATCGAGTCAGTAAGGATTTTTAGTATCTTGGACTCTAGAAGACGCCATTCTCTGACAATTCTTTCTTTTAACTAACTTACATTGGCAAACACAACACTATCATTGTAGACACGTCTTGCCAATATTCCCCAGACATTTTCAATCGGATTTAGATCCGGTGAGCATGCAGGAAAGTCCAATAAATTAACAGAAACATCTGTTAGAAAAGCCATTGTTTGGCGACTGGTATGAATCCTGGCGTTATCCTGCATGAAAATGTATGGTTTTTCACGATTTTCATTTAAAAATGGTAGCAAGCTACTCTCTAGCACTTGTATATAGCCGCAATTATTCATTCGGGAGCTTTGTAAACTGCAAGTTTAGGGTTCCAAACTTGGTAAAAGCTCCCCACACCATAACCGATCCGCCACCAAAATTTCTTTTTTGAAAAACAATGTTTTTTTTTTTTCAAACCGCGCCAATAATGGCGATATCCATCTGGTCCGTCAAGATTAAATTTTTTCTCATCAGAAAAAATAATATTTTTGAAAAAAAAATGTTATAGCCCATGTAATGCTCAGATACAACATTTTTCTTACCGAGTCCCAGTTTGTTGCCAAGTTTCTTAGCGCGAAATCGATCCTGGCAGCTTTGTGACGTGCCGTTAATAGTGGTACCTTCTTAAGGACACTCGGACTATGTGTTCCGACTTATTTAGTGTCCTCCAAACTGTCATTGGAGACACTTTATTGCCCAAAAAACGAAGCAAGCTGGGCACATGATGCTGTTGAGTTGCTCGCGTTCCTAACAACTCTTCGCTTATCGATGTCACTCAGCTTTGGTTTTCTACCAGTGCTTCGTTTTTGTCCATGTCCATTCGGATCTTTCAAAAATTGGACACTACAGTCCGACTACGACCAATTTCACGAGCAATTCGACTTATTGTCCATCCCGATTTGGAAAATTCGAGAATTGACGGTTTTTCTTCCCCAGAAGCAGGATAGAACGACCCATTTGACTATTCTTAGTTGTTATTACAATAACAAACAAGAAAAAATTAACAAAACTTTAGATCCTATCGCTTGAATGTCACTTTTAAGAATAGTGTCTTATAATTGTGATACGGTTGCAAGCACACATTTTTCACGCATTTTAACGAAAAACTAACGGTGCAATTCAGTGAACGCTAAAAATAGAAAGTAACGGTACTATTTCGCAGTCTATGATTTGCTCGTTCGTTTCTCATACTCGGTTTTTTCTAAATTTTCAACAACAAATATTTTGCAAGCAAAGAAACATGAAGTTTTAATGTGTCTTATCATTATGTTAAGCACTGTATATATGTTTCTATGTATGTACATACATATGTTTGTTGTGTACCATTGGACGGCATGCCAGCGCACTATGGGAAAAACTACCCCTTTATTTGGCATTTATTATTGTGAGTTAAACAAAAGAATTTTTTTTTTTATGTTGTTATAGACCATTTAAAGTTATTTTGGTAAAATGTCCGACCAAAAAACATGCATTTATATATATAAACTTTCCAAATCAGTCACCTATATGTGCTGACATTGCAGATAGGATTTTCGGCACGCCCCCTTACGCCCTCAAAATTTTGAAAAATCAGTGTTTTATTAATTTTTTTTATTTTCCTCATTTTCTTAATTTTCCAGCTCAAATTTTTCAAGAAAATGTAAGCTGTTGTCTTCAAACTCATCTTGATCTGGAAAATCGTTTGTGTATTCGTGTTCACACGAAAGAAGTTGGTTACCTGAATAAGAGGGAATGATTCATATGATTTTTTATGCGCCCCGATAAATTTAGGGAAGAAATAATTGGATCTGATGTATCCAAAGCTCGTTTAAACACATCGCCCAAAGCATGAAATCGGCTGTGCTTTCTGGAGTGATGAAGTCTATCCGATTTATAACTTTTGTTGCGTGACTCAGACGCTTCTTTACCAAAACAGCCGACTGGACGCACCGTACTTTCCAAGATTTGCCTTGAATGCAAAATAATCTTATGAAGAGTTGGCGTCATGGGCAGCAATGAATAACTGTTCACAATCATTGCGCCAGTTTAGTGGCAGTAGCCTCAAATTTATAGGCAACTGACAGGACAAACATATCAAAATGATCCTCAAATTGTAGATGATTTGTTGATTAACGCCAGTTATTTGAGAAAATGTTTTGAAGTTGGCAAATGCGCGCCCTGATCGACCTTCAAAACGAGTTTTGCCCAAATCATTCCCTATGTGCTTGCCTTCCATTTAAGCATTACTTGCTTGTCACAAGGAGTAGTAATTTGACAGTTTTTATACTCTCTGCAAGAGTATATTGGGTTTGTGCAAAAGTATGTAACAGGCAGAAGGAGGCGTGGCAGACCCCATAAAGTATATATATTATTGATCAGCATCACAAGCCGAGTCGATATAGCCATGTCCGTCTGTCCGTCTGTCCGTCTGTCTGTCTGTCTGTCTGTCTGTCTGTCTGTCTGTCTGTCTGTCTGTCTGTCCGTCTGTCCGTATGAACAAACAGATTTCAGAGATGGTAAGAGCTACAAGTTCGAGCTTGGTGTCAAACGATCAGATATTTAGTCAGTCAATACAAGAATTTTTTTTTTTTTCGATGCCACGCCCCATTCGCCCACAAAAAAGCAAAAAACTGGACACACCTCGTGAAAAATTGGTGTTTTCGGCAAATATCTCAGTAACTATGGCACCTAGGATCACCAATTCTTGTACGGGAGTTCCTAGCGACAGCATAGTTGCATTGCCATCTATAAATTTGGACTGCCACGCCCACTTTTTCCCACAATTTATAAAATAGTTTTCAAGCTTCAATGCCGTTTTTTCCGTATCGTACAGTATTGTAGTTTATAACTGGTGTGGAGACTAACTATATTAAACTATCCTGAAAGGCGCATTAAAATCGGACTATAAACAAGAAAACTAGAAGCGTTACAATATTGTTAATTGAACGCAATATCAACCCATTGGTGCAAGCGAGACAGAAACACACAAGCACATGCTCGAACGTTTTTGCTGCCTGTGTGGCGGCAGCGCTGCCGCGGTCGCTGGCTGCGCCGAATACACACATACATACATGCATGCATCATATATTGTCAAACGTATGTGTATTCGCAACAAACAAACAGATGTGTGTTTGATTATGCTTAGATTGTTTTTGTTTCAACGTGTTTTAATGCAAGTACTATTCATTGTAATATCTGGATACCGATTTTAATAATTTAATCGGGAAAATGCAGAGAGTATTATACGGTCGGGCGCGCTCGACTGTACTTTTCTTTCTTGTTTTATCTCCAGCTTATGCCCAGCATACAAGACGAACGCAAAAATTCGTATCCAGGAATAAAGTGGGCTTACACCATATTTTAGATTGTCTAAAACTGGCACAAATTTGAGGTACTTGAACTTTTTATTTCCAAGTCTTTGGCTAGACTGGCATATGGGACATGATTGAAATGATTTTGTGTCCTTTAAAAAATTCAAAATTTTTCCATGAATGACAGTAAGATATGGACTCAATCTAGCATAAACCTTAAGTTCCGTTGATTTTAAATATTCAATTTGTAATTTTATGTCTTCGTTTTCTTTTAAAATTACTTCTTTTTGTTCCGTTGAGAAACTCCAATTTTAGTGGACGGCAAACCTAATAGATTGAGACGCGCGATTGCTCCACAACAAATTTCCGGATGAGTCTATCAGTCGAACAGGGCATTATGGTGGTGGCAAAAGGCCTGAGTCTTTGTCACACGATCCCTCATCTGAGTATGCATGGTTTTAATTCCCCTGTCCAGTACTCCCATCGAATCCATAACTGACAATGAGCTCAGCAGATAAAAAATCAGTGTTTTAATTGGCCAATACACCATGGATAACATCTTTCTGAAGTGTCACAATTCGAAAAACCGTGTGTTCCAAAAGACCTTGTAGAGTGACCTTGGCTACAGTCTCTGACACATCTATTTTGTCTGGTCTGCATTGCTTCTTTTCCTCTGCCGTTTTTAGCGAACTTGTTCTTATCTAACAGTATTGTAGTTTATAATTCGTGTGGAGACTAACTATATTAAACTATCCTGAAAGGCGCATTAAAATTGGACTATAAACAAGAAAACTAGAAGCGTTACAATATTGATAATTGAACGCAATATCAACCCATAGGTGCAAGCGAGATAGAAACACACAAGCACATGTTCGAACGTTTTCGCTGCCTGTGTGTCGGCAGCGCTGCCCGCGGTCGCTGGCTGCGCCGAATACACACATACATACATATATATTTGCATCATATACATATTGCCAAACGTATGTGTATTCGAATACAAACAAACAGATGTGTGTTTGATTATGCTTAGATTGTTTTTGTTTCAACGTGTTTTAATGCAAGTAAAACACATAGTAATATCTGGATACCGATTTTAATAATTTAATCGGGACAAATGCAGAGAGTATTATATATCTTTCTTGTTTATGTCCAGCTTATA
Organism: Drosophila nigrodunni; assembly: GCA_020829145.1. NCBI lineage: Eukaryota > Metazoa > Arthropoda > Insecta > Diptera > Drosophilidae > Drosophila > Drosophila nigrodunni. The sequence continues at coordinate 273,517 of JACVCZ010000030.1, forward strand.
CCCGGCATGCACAAATTTGAGGCACTTGAAATTTTTATTTCCAAGGAAATCTCTTTGGCTTGAGTGGCATATGGGGCATGATTGACATGATTTTGTGTCCGTTAAAACATTTAAAACTTTTCTATCAATGGCTGTGAGATATAGACTGGATCTCACATAAACACTTTGAGTATCATTCAAAGATACCTTAAATACCGTTGATTTTAAATTTTAAATTTGTAATTTAATGTCTTCATTTTCATTCAAAATTACTTCTTTTGTTTCTTTGACAAACTCCAACTTTAGTGGACGGCAAAACTTAATAGATTGAGGCGTGCGAATGCTCCACAACAAATTTCCGGATGAGTCTATCAGTCGAAGAGGTATTATGGTGGTGGCAAAAAGGCTTGAGTCTTTGTCACACGATCCCTCATCTGAGTATGCATGGTTTTAATTCCCCTGTCCAGTACTCCCATCGAATCCATAACTGACAATGAGCTCAGCAGATAAAAAATCAGTGTGTTGATTGGCCAATACACCATGGATAACATTTTTTTGAAGTGTCACAATCCGAAAAGCCGTATGTTCCAGAAGACTTTGCAGAAAGACCTTGGCTACAGTCTTTTTGTCTGGTCTGCATTGATTCTTTTGCTCTGCCACATATTTATAATTATGGTAGGTGTTCGCAGTTCTCTTGCAACTTTGTTCTCGGATAGCACAATACTGCTCCTTGGTAAACCTTTATCCAAAATTAACGCCAATGCTTCATCTTGGGACGCACTTATAGGCTTATCAATGGGCTTTGTCAATCCTTCTCTGACTTGCTTGGCTTTTTCCGGGTTACTTGCAAGTATTTGAAGTACTGTAGCAAGATAATGAAGTCCTTGTTTCCGGGCTGCTGCAATTGCTGCACGAACTAGCAAGAAAACATTATCAGCTTGGAACTTGGAAAGCTCCGCTGCTTGCAGTCTTTGAGCCCTTTCGCCTTTCGATTCATATGGAAGCAGTGGACGTCCAACCCGCCTATTATATTTTTTAAAGGCACAGTTGTTGTACCATTTATCCATTGTGAATGTCTTCTTTCAAAGTTCTTAAAAGTGCTATTGCATTTAATCCAATTATAATACAAATTGTTGCAAAATTGGTGACTTTTTACTTTTAGAACACCTTCATCCACATTATTGCACGCATGCAGCTCTAAATATCTTTGAACTGCCTTCTCTCGTTCGTGCCGGCCCCTCTAGCTATTCCACACAGCAAACAAATCGACTTTGGAAAATGTGAGGTTACCTAATTAAAATGCGAATTGCGCCAGAAGGGGAAAAAGAGGAAATTAAGACAAATACCACTTAACTCAAAATTGAAAACGCTACGACAAACACTTGGACAAACACATAAACAATTCTAAACTAAAGTTGAAATTTGTTGATAAAATCCAGCTTTAGAAGCGCATATGAAACGACAAAATTGAAAAATTTGTTTTTATAAACAAACAGTGCAAACCTGCTAAATCAGCGTTCATGACTTGATTTTCTTCTAATTGTATTCCAATAAGAAAGTATTAATCACGAAACTCAATGCAATAATTTACAAAACTTAGTTCCACGCGATTTTGATTGCAACAGCTGACTTTACAGCTGTTATTCTCACATGGGACTGTTAAATTTAACATTCTAAGTTTGGGGCATAACACTCTGATGTTTTCTTAATGCGTCAACACCAATTTTATGCAATTTTGATAACTTTTTAAAAAACGTCTAAATGCCAGATAAAGTGGTAATTTTCCCCATAGTGGACTGATTCCGACCGATCAACGACCCGTCAGTGGTAATAGCATTCCCATTTGACACTCCATAGAATCTCAAATCTCGACTTTCATTGTCGAAGTACTTGATACAGACATACAGATGCAATGGCAATATTTTCATCCATTTACAGACATAAAACAACATCGTTTCGAGTAGCAACAATCTAAAATTAATACAGTGCCTCTCAACTCAATAGGTTTGGCTTTTTCTGTAAGTTAAGACAGTTACAGCTTCTCAACAAGAAGGGTAATTGGAATGAAATAAATTTTTTATGAAATAAAATTAATAAACAATTAAATAGAAAAGTCTCAGTTTACTAAATTTAAAGCTTGGAATTTATAGCATTCCCATTTGACACTCCATAGAATCTCAAATCTCGACTTTCATTGTCGAAGTACTTGATCTGAACATACAGATGCAATGGCAATATTTTCATCCATTTACAGACATAAAACAACATCGTTTCAGTAGCAACAATCTAAAATTAATACAGTGCCTCTCAACTCAATAGGTTTGGCTTTTTCTGTAAGTTAAGACAGTTACTGCTTCTCAACAAGAAGGGTAATTTGAATGAAATAAATTTTTTATGAAATAAAATTAATAAACAATTAAATAGAAAAGTCTCAGTTTACTAAATTTAAAGCTTGGAATTTATTTATTATACCTGTTACTCGTAGAGTAAAAGGGTATATTGTAATCGTTGGAATGTATGTAACAGGCAGTATATATATTCTTGATCAGCATCAATAGTCGAGTCGATATAGCCATGTCCGTCTGTCCGTCCGTCATAGGTTTGTCAGAAGCGAAATGTGCGTAACAGGCAGAAGGAGGCCTGGCCGACCCAATAAAGTATATATATTCTTGATCAGCATCAACAGCCGAGTCGATATAGCAATGTCCGTCTGTCTGTCCGTCCGTCCGTATGAACACCTGGATCTTTTAAACTACAAAAGTTAGAGCCACCAAATTTATAATCAAAGTCCGTTATTAAGTCAGGCAGGTTACGCGCGAAAGCGAGACAGAAACATACAAACACATGTTCGAACGTTCTCGATGCTTGTGTGGCGACAGCGCTGCCAGTATATGTGCTTGTATTTGTGTACTTATGTAATTCAAAGCTCATACATATCCCCATATATATTGATCAAAATATATTTACATACATGTATATATATACATATATGTATAGGAATATAAAAGTATACATACATATGTATTGAATATATTTAAAAATATATATACATACATATATGCATGAACTGCGACCTCTACTTCACCTAATTCTTTAACAAGCCAAATCATTAAAATAATTTAAGAGTGGAAATAACGAATTTTGCTTTATTCTATTTTTATACTCTCTGCAAGAGTATATTGGGTTTGTGCAAAAGTATGTAACAGGCAGAAGGAGGCGTGGCAGACCCCATAAAGTATATATATTATTGATCAGCATCACAAGCCGAGTCGATATAGCCATGTCCGTCTGTCCGTCTGTCCGTCTGTCTGTCTGTCTGTCTGTCTGTCTGTCTGTCTGTCTGTCTGTCTGTCTGTCCGTCTGTCCGTATGAACAAACAGATTTCAGAGATGGTAAGAGCTACAAGTTCGAGCTTGGTGTCAAACGATCAGATATTTAGTCAGTCAATACAAGAATCTTTTTTTTTTCGATGCCACGCCCCATTCGCCCACAAAAAGCAAAAAACTGGACACACCTCGTGAAAAATTGGTGTTTTCGGCAAATATCTCAGTAACTATGGCACCTAGGATCACCAATTCTTGTACGGGAGTTCCTAGCGACAGCATAGTTGCATTGCCATCTATAAATTTGGACTGCCACGCCCCTTTTCCCACAATTTATAAAATAGTTTTCAAGCTTCAATGCCGTTTTTCCGTATCGTATACCAACAAATCATTTGGCTGAAGAAAAACAATAACATTGGCGAAGAAGACAAAAACAATTAAAGTAGAAATATTCTCATTTCGCTCTCTCTCTCTCTAGTTTTTGTTGTTTTTGGTTTTTCTTCTATTGCTTTGTTTCTATGCAATGCCTCTCACACATGCAAACGCATGCAGGATTGAGAGAGACAAATAGTTAGGAGTAGCGAAAAAGTCGTTACTTTGGCGGCCGCTAAGCAAAACAAAAGACAACGCTTAGCATCAGTGCTGCCAGTTAAGCCATTTAGTTGCTAGATCTAGAAATAAGCTGTTATTATTGATCTTGATGAACTAAACAGAATTATAATTATTCTCTAATTGTTAATTACATACATGTAATATGTAATAATTAACAATTATATTAATATATATTGTTATGTTATAAACAATTAGAGAATAATTTAAATATATATATTAAATGTCATTTTTATTAAGGCATTGAGTTTTTTTTCCTTTTCAAATAAGTATTTTTTGATTTTTGTTTTCTTAAAAATATCTAGTTTGTTAAATACAAAATGTTTTATGATAAAGCAAATTTGTGTGTAATTGGCGTTGTGTAATTTGACGCTGTGTAATTTTGGCGTTCGTTTTGCTTTACTTCGTTGCGAACATTTCGATAGAGCAGTGGTTATCGTGCATCGAATATCATTTTTGTCGTCGATTTCGATAGATAATAAAATAAAACGTGATTTTAATTGCGAACAAACCGTAACAAACGTAATTTTCATTACGAATAATATAATAGCATATGTTAATATAATTAATATTATTATATAAGTTCAATACTCATATATACAATAAGTGCGTTAGTTCGTGAGTGTGTGTGTCAATCGATTCACGTCTGTGTGTTAGACATCGCAAACATTCGATTTTCTTTGTGCTGGGCGCGTAGTTTGTGACGTAGGTAGATCGTTCGTAGAAACCGCGCGCGATTATCTGTGCGCGTTTGTTGTATTTAAGAATCGCGTTCGGTCTTCGGAAAACGCGTTTTAATTGTCGCTCTCTTGTTTTAGTAAGTCTTGTATTGTCCGATTTTGTCCGATATTAAATATTATAAAATTATATAATTATTTAATATATATGTAACATTTATTTATATTATTATATTTATATTGATTTATATTATTTTATTTATAATTTATTTTATTTTATAATTTTTTCATTTTTAAATAATTTATATAAAAAATATAAAATATATTATATTATATTTTTAGATATTTTATATTAATTCAATTAATAATATTAATAAATAATAATATTAATATTATTATTATTATTAATAATTTAATAAATAAATTTTATTTAAATAAGTAATATTTTTAAAATGCCGCGCCGAAGGCAGTTGTCTGCTGCGCAGTCTCAAAAGCCTTGGGAAAGGAATAGGGCAAATAGAGAAGACGCACAGTATGCTGATAGAGAGCGAGAGTTGAATTCCCAATCTCAAAGAATCCGTAGGGCAGTTAGTGAACGTCGAGTAGCAGAACAGGTTGGGAATTCTCAGCAGCATTCACGCCGTAGGAGAAATCGCGAGCAGCATAATAATACAGGACCCGGAGTTTAGGCAGAGCGAGAGGGGTACAGATGCCAATAGCAGACGAATTCGTAGGGAAAACTCTGAAGAAAGGAATCTCGAGCAGACAGTTGATACTTCGCGTAGGACAGTTAGGAGACAGGACCCAGAGTTTAGGCAGAGCGAGCGGGCATCAGATGCCAATAGCAGACGAATTCGTAGGGAAAATTCTGAAGTTAGAGATCGTGAACAGTCAGTCAATAGTTCGCGTAGGACAGTTAGGGAGACAGGACCCAGAGTTTAGGCAGAGCGAGAGGGGCTCAGATGCCCGTCGCAGAAGAAGTCGTAGGGAAAATTCTGAAGTTAGAGATCGTGAACAGTCAGTCAATAGTTCGCGTAGAACAGTTAGGAGACAGGACCCAGAGTTTAGGCAGAGCGAGAGGGGCTCAGATGGCCGTCGCAGAAGAAGTCGTAGGGAAAATTATGAAGAAAGGGATCGCGAACAGGCAGAAAATACTTTACGTAGATCTTTTCGAAGGCAAAGTCCAAGTGTTAGGCGAATAGAGCAAGTACGCAATAGCCAGGCATAAAAGGAGCTGTAGTAAATGTGCCTATTCCAGTTGCGAATGTCGTAACTTCCCTTCCAAGGGCTTTCAGTGACGCAGAGGTTGTTCAGCTCCACCTCAAACGCAGGTTAGAATATCGTCACAGCTTTATGGTGGAAACTATATCTCCATCTCGCGTTGTTGATGCAATTAGGTATTTAGTAGGTACTGAGCTTTTATAGAAAGCATGAAATTAGTATTAATGAGGAATGGTTGGCTTCTCACACATATGAAGTCGTTCCATTTATTGCATCAACAAAAGATATAGACTTAGTTAGAGAAATGGGTGATAGAGCTGCAACCCCAAATGGAGAAGAGAATGTAGAAGAGCAAAAGCTTAATCCTGGAGGTGAGGAAACCCTAATGGAAAATGTACCAGTAGAGAATTTAGATGGTAGCATCTGGACATGATAACTGATTGTGATTCAGAGGAGTTGTCCTTTCCCACGATTTGTGCAGGAGTTAAAAGGAATTGTGTAGAAAGCTACACAAAAATCATAAGGTCAGAGCTTAGGAATTTTGATAGAAGGGCTTGTAGGGTAGATAAACTATTTTATAATCTAAGGAAAATGCTGCTAATTAGTATGCGGAATAATTATTCCATTTGCTTGAGAAAGCACAGCGCTTCCCGCGGAGTTACAGCCGGACAGCCCTGAGGAAGAAACAGATAGGCTTATTCAGTTTGATGAGGGATTTAAGATTTTAAAAGGCATTCGATCTTCTGCTCATTGGGAAGCGGAGAAGCAGAAGGTTATGGCAATGATTAGACAACTTGGCATACCTTCTTTCTTTATTACGCTCTCTGCTGCAGAAAGTAGATGGTTAGAACTGATAGTTATTTTAAAGAAAACAGTTAGGAAGGAAGTTCTAACCGAAGAAGAGGCAGCTAGCTTAGAAAGGTCTGAAGTTGTAGAACTGATTAGGTCAGACCCAGTTACATGTGCTAGGTATTTTGATTATAGGTATAGGCAGCTTTTAAAAGTTATGAAGAAGGATGGAGGCATTTTCGGCCAACATTCTGTGTATAAATATTATTGGCGAGTAGAGTTTCAACATCGGGGATCACCCGATCGATTAAAGAAGCACCTTTATTTGATTCTAGTAATCCTTCCACTTGTCCGAATGTTGTAGTTTGTTGATCAGTTTATTACTATGGAAAAGAATCCAACAAACGATGAATTGAAACCTTTCATATTATAACAAACGCATAAGCATATAACGTCATACCAGCGTAGCATCAGAAATAGGCAAATCTGTCGTTTTGGTATACCATATCCTCCTATGCCTGGTACAGTCCGAATAATTCAATTCATCAACAGAATTTTGAGAAAATAAACAGTTTCTTGAGTTAGCGAATCCCTTAATGAATTTAATAATTTTCTCTCGCAACCTCAAATTGGTCTTAGTTATGAGGATTATATTCTAGCAATTAGATCTAGTTTAAATAGACCAAAAGTATTTTTAAAGAGAAGCTTCGACGCCATTATGGTGAATGCGTATAACACGCATATTTTGTCAATGCAGAGAGCCAACATAGATATACAGTTTATTTTAGATCCATATGCGTGCTGTATTTATATTATCAATTATATTAATAAGTCGCAAAGAGGAATGTCAAAGCTGATGCGAGAAGCTGTAGAAGAAGCGCGTTTAGGAAATTTTAGGCAGAAACTGCAGCACATAGGTCACAAGTTTATAAATGGCTCAGAAATATCTGCACAGGAGGCAGCTTATTGCTGTTTAGGGATGTCGTTGTCAGAGAGAGCAGCAATGCAGAAGTTTTTATAAACACTGGATTGCCTGACAAACGATTTCAAATGCTAAAGTCGCGGGCACAACTCAGAAGTTTGCCCGAAGACTCAGAAGATATTTTCGAAGTAGGCCTATTAGATCATAACGTTCACCGTCCAGATGATCTAAATAGTTTATGCAGATTTTGCGGCATATTATACATTCTCTAAAACAGCAGGTAGGACTCGCCAAGAATCACAGGATGAGGTAGGAAATGAAGGATTCGGTAGAACCGAAGTTTATCCTCTTCGCAATGGTAGCGGATTTGTTAGAGAAAGACGTAGTCCACGGATAATACGTTATAGAAGATATAATGTTAGTCACGATAGGGAGAATTATTTTAGGGAACTAGTAATGCTGTATTATCCGTGGAGAAATGAACAAGAGGAGTTAGTTAGTAAAAATTGCGAAGAGGTTTGTAACCTGAATAGGGACTTTATTGAGTCTAATCGTAGGAGATTCAATGTTTTAAATGATACTGAGTTAGAGGATGCTCTCAGTAGAGTATTAGAGGATAATCAGGAAGAAGAGTTAGGTAATGCTGACAATCAGGATAATGTAGATAATAGATTTAGAGTGTTAGGTGTAGCAGAAATAGATCGCCAGGTAAATATTTTAAATATAGGAAATGACGATGTTAAGTTGCCTGTTTTAATGACATCGTCATGTTTAGAGGAAATAGTATGTTCCCTAAACTTAAAACAGAGATGTGTTTAATAATTTTAAGATAGGCAAAAAGTTTTTGAATTTGTAGGTGGTGGCCCTTACACCTAGATTCAATAATAGAAGAGGCTCAAACCCTGAGTCAATTAAAATTCTTTTGTCTGCTCCAAGGAAGGCAGCATTCGGAATTGGAGGTTGTACACTCCATTTAATGTTTAGCCTTCCTGTAAATCTGTCCGATCGAATTGGGACCTTATCCGCAGACTTATTAAATACGCTACATTCGAGATTGATCGATCTCAAACTCCTCATTATAGACGAAATTTCAATGATAGGAGCCAAAATGTTTGGCTTTATAAACGTGAGGCTACAGCAGATTTTCAAAAGTAATCACTTTTTTGGAGGGATACCTGTCATCGTGCTCGGCGATCTCAGACAACTGAGGCCTGTGGGCGACAGGTTGATTTTTCAGCAATCCTCTAGGGAAGACTACAGTGAACTATATGGCACACTGTGGGAGAATAATCTAATTAGATTTGAATTTTTCGAGTTGACGGAAAT